>OX578137.1:13214151-13699571 GCA_951213105.1 Amaurobius ferox | reverse complement strand
ATATATATATTATATATATATATATATATATATATATATATATATATATATATATATATATATATATATATATATATAATATATATATATATATATATATACATTATATATATATATATATTATATATATATATATATTATATATATATATATATAATATACATATATATATATAATATATATATATAATATATATATATGTAAATAAAATTGTAAATCCAATATATATATGACTTTTCTGTATGTTAGGAAAGTTATTTTGAAAAATATGATGTAGGCAGAATATAACTTAAATCCCCCCGTAATGTCACATTCGGGACCAAGAAATGCATTTCATCTAAGTCTGTACAGAAACATACAAGGCAATTTGTATGAGTTTTGAAGATCTGTGAGGCCATATAATTTATAGAAAGACTTCTTAAGCATATAATTATGATTTATAATGCTAGTCCTGGTTAGAGTTTGGAAGATCGTGAGTCCCATCAGACTTTTAATAATAATAATTTTTGCGAAAATAAAAGCACATATATAGTGACATGGGGGGAGGGGAATTTCTGAGATTATATGGACAGCAGAAATATTAATATTTATTGTATTTGTATTTATTAACACTTTACAACATAGTTGAAAAGTGTTTGTGATTTTATTCATTTTGTCTGTCTGTCCGTTAGCACGATAACTGCCGTAAAAATGACTTTATCAAAATTAAATTTTAGTATGTTGTTCAGACTGTCTGTAGGACCTACGGAAATAAAAATGAATAATATCACCCAATTAGTTTTCGATTGAATCCGGGTTGAAAAAATGAAATACATTGAACCCTATCGGACCTAATTTTTCAAATATTTTTTAAGCTAATTTAAAATTCACAAACTCCTTCAAAAGTTTTATGAAATATTCAAATTATCCCATTAAATATATAAAAAAAAAATTTCAGCAAATTCAGTAGTTTTTTAAATAAAAATTAAAATAATAATTACAATCTTTATATAGAGAGATCACGTGACCATTATATGAGGAGATCACGTTACCCACTTTAAAATAAAATATGGCATCCATCTTGTGTCAAACTCTGATTTTTAAAGTTATTTTTAATTCATATATAGTGTTGTATCCGTCCTAAAACCGTTTTATTTTTGTTTAAATTCTGTGCGCCAATGTTCCGAAACAACGCAATTACAATATATTTGAGTTTAAATGATCATCAAACTATGATTATTTCTACAACGGAACATAATTTTCTCCTATGGAAAATGTAAACCCCAAAATATGTAGAATGAGCGGCATAAGAATTGCTACATTTCTTTAACGCAAAATTATTTAGCTCACGGAGTCTGCAATATAACTGATAGAAATGAAACATTTATTGATTTTACACAAAGACGATTTTTTTATGAAGTTTTAAGCATAGAGTTTAATTACTTGTACCTCCATGGTTTTAAGTTTTTAAATAAAATAAACTATTATAGTATTCTGATGAATGAAAGGAATTTAAAAAATTTATGAATGAATTGCTGCTTCTATATAGAGGCGATTTATCTTTCGATGACTTCATTTGAATAAAGTTCATTTGTTTTCGATGAAGTTTTCAAATATAATAAATTATTGTAGTATCATGATAATTTTAATACTACCAAGGAATGTATCGCATTTTAGATATGCTTAAACCAGGCAATGTATATTTCAATGCCGTCATTTGAATGAAGTTCATTTTTGTCGATAAAGTTTTAAGTTTTCAAATATAATAAATTAATGTAGTATTGTGATAATTTTTAAAACATTACCGAAGGATGTACCGCATTTTAGAGATGTTTATATAAAATTGCATTGAAGTTGGAAAGTGTTTCATAACCAATGCTTTATGCATGATTAATCTTTCTTGTTTTTGTAGCGGAGATTCCGAACCATATTACAATTATTTTGACCAACCGAGCCCCTTCATAGCGTTCAAAAATGTTTTCTATATTTGTTCCGAACATACGGCTAAATCGATCTCTATAATATACTACGCACATATAAAAATAATCATTTTAAATGTCGCGAAAAATCCGAGTGACCCACAGCTACGAAATTTGACACACGGATACTTCTTAACAAGTCCAAGAACACCTCCAATTTTGGTTTTTAATTTTTTATTTACTTAATGCACTCATTGCCATAAAAATTTGCGCATCAAGAAATATTGTCAGAATCGAACAAAATTTTATATATGTGAATACAACGTTGATATAAGTAATTACAAAATCAAAGCAAAAGGATCATTTATTACAGGGAAAACTACAAAAGAATGGAGGTTCTAATACCCTGTTGGGCCACCAGTAACGTAAATACATGATGTGATACGGCAGGCATTGAGGCATACAGGTCCCGTATGGTATCCTGCGTCAACTCATTCCACAGTTGCTGTAAGCGCGCCTCTAGTTCGACCAAACTCGTAGGCTGTCCAATGTGCCGTCCCAAGTTATCCCATACATGTTCAATCGGTGACAAATCTGGGGGTCGGGCAGACCAAGAAAGGGTGGTAATGTAGCGGAGGCTCTCCTGTGATACCCTTGCAGTGTGTGGCCGAGCATTGTCCTGTTAAAAATGCCTGCCATGAGTGGCAAAACATGTGGCTGAAGGATGCCACGAATATACCACTGGGTTGTCATGGTTCCGTCGATCAATATTAGAGGTGACCGGGTGTCGTATGCGACGACACCCCATACCATCACACCAGCTATGGGAGCGGTGTGCCGCTGTAAAACAAAGGCAGGATTGAAGCGTTCACCATGGGACCTCCAAACACGTACACGGTTGTCTTCACTGCCCAAATTGAATCTCGATTCGTCGCTGGATACGACCTGGTTCCATTCGGTTGCTGTCCAATCCTGTCGGGGGCGACACTACTCTAAACGGAGGCGACGGTGGGTGGGTATCATTGGTAGCACACATAACGGGCGCCGGGATACTAAATGTCTTTCGGCTGAGCGCCTCACGATGGTACGGACAGACACAGGGACCCCATAGTAAAGGTGCTGCCTGTGTCCGGATGGCGGAGAATGATGCCGTTGGCGATGTGCGTGCGTGTCAGATGATATGACGGTCTTCTCGGCTATTGGTCTGTCGAAAGCTCCTGAGTCTGGGCGCCGTGTGAGCGACCTCTCTTTTGTCCACTGATCCCAACACCTCCTCACAGTAAAGTGAGAACGGTCTAGGTGGAGGGCTACTGGGCGAGCTGACCACCCAGCTTCCATCATCCTAATGATTCTTCCCTTCTCGAACTCTGACAGCTGATCTTATTGTCTTCGCTGGCGGAGTAACAGCATTCCTAATGAAAAAGCGTCCCTCTGCAACAGATTAAGCACAGACAAAATGCCTCTGCGTACCTTTTTCCTGCGCAAGGGAGAACCAAGTTCAACGCCATCTGGTGGAATTAAGCAATGCACAATCACGCTGTATTTCTAATCATTTGCATATCTGTCTGACACGTACCTTTATGTCAGAAAGTTTCGTTAGAATCCCACAATTACTTCTTGGTGTGCACATTTTTATGGCTATGAGTGTATTACTGTGAACTTTTTCACTAATAAATCGTATACATAATTTCACACCAATAAATTCGTAGTGATCGAAAGAATTGTTGCAGCCTTTCAATTTCACTATTATTGTAAAATCCACAAAACGATCTTTCAATAAGTTTTGATCGGCATCTTCAACGCGTTTTCTTGATTATTGACAATTTATGAACGTGTCTATTTTCTATAAATATAAACAAAATTAATTTTTATATTCCAACATAGCCATAACAACCCATCGCGTATTAAGAATTTGACAATCATAAAAGATTATTAACTTGGCTCCCCTTGAACTGGCGTAATATGACGATTTCTAAGATTATTTTAAAGTTCAATGCAGAGAATGTCAAATCCCTATCTTATCTAACAAAACTCTAAAAGCAAGCTGGGCTATTTACGAGCATTAGCCCAGCACATAATTACCGGAAACACATGTGTATAACGTCAGTTATTAAGAGTGATAGATTTAAAACGTGAATGTATCCAGCTTGAATCCTCCCAGTGAAATGTTATACGTATTTATACAATTTTATTGTTTGTGAAAGATTCGATTCGCCTCAATGCATTTTCTTATTTATATACCCCCAATTGTAAAGGGGGACTTGTATTTTAGTTTTGAACGAAATAATGGGTATATTTAATTTTACGCTGAAAAGATCTTTTTAAAAAGGTCGTTTTATGCACCTGCTTACCTATTAACCACTTACTTACCTACTTACACGGATCCTTTAGGAGGGGCCCATTTAAGCAGGTAAACAAGTGCATAAAATAAATCTTTACCTCATTTACTTGTTTAAAACGGTCTTTTCAGCGTAAAATAAGGCAGACCCATTATTCTGCGATAATTTTCTACATAAATAAAATTGAAAATATGTCTGTCTATCGGTTTGTCTCATCATCAGGGGAGAACGACTGAATCGAATTTAGCGAAATTCTGTAGGTAGCCTTAAAATAGATCCACATAAAATTTAATGCATGATTCTAGTTTCTAAGACCAGGGGATGTCGAGGTATTAATGAAAACGAAACTTTCACAAACTTTCATCCTCTCTAGCTCTCTGGTTCCTCCAAACGATAAAGGTTGGAAATTGCTGATTAAAAACGTGAAAGTGAATTAAAACTCTGTCTCGGAGTTTGGTTGGAGTTTATTACGCTTATTAGTCACTTTTGCAAATCGCAGATTTGACACATGAATTTAAATGGAAATTCTATCAGCATGGTTTATTTTTCACTCAACAATGAAAAATATTAAGAAATCAAAATGATTATTTAATTATCAGCATTTTATGAGAAAGATTCTTTCTTATATCATGTTGCTCGGCAAAGCAATTAGATCAAGTGCGTTTGTTAATTTTTATTATTATTTTTTATAATAAAAAAATAGATATGAAAATATTTCGTATAAATGAACGGTTTGATAATATTTTTAACTAGCAGCATACCCGTTCTTCGTACGGAGTATATAATATAAAGAAATTTATAATTCGCAATCATGTGCAAATTCTATTAAAATATTAAATTTATTGCTCCTAAAGAGACGTTTAAGAATATATGTTCTCACTATACAAAATTATCTTCACGTCTACACGGGCAGATCTGACAGTTACCTTACACCTTTCTGGTAGGTCGGACGGTCTGGGTCTCAACAACAACAACAACGGGCTGATCTGAAGAATAAAACATCCTTGCCCCTTTTGTAAGCAAATTTACGAAAAAAAAGGAATTGAATCAGTATATGCAACCCCGTACTACTTATATTGTCGCAGATTAGAAAATATGTCAGTGTATTAGTAGAAGATTACCCGTATTACAAAATGAGTCTCAAAAATCTTTGCCAAAATAAAAGAGATGACGTAATAAATTGAAAATATCAATAATTCCCGTACTCTTTATACCAGAAGGTCTTAATTTATTCCAATATATGCCAATATATATCAAAACATATGCCAATATACCTGTACTACTTATATTCTCGTAGATTAGAAGATATACCCATGTATTTGTAGAAGATTAAACTCTTATATTGCACGTTGTACGAGTAAACATTTTTTGTCATAATAAAACAATTGCATAATGACTTCAAAATATCAATAATACCTGAATCAATAATCCCCGAAAATATCAATAATAATAACGTTTATACCTGAAGACCGTAATTGATATTATCCAGTCAAAAATGCTATAAGAAAAATCAAATCGTTCTTTTCTAAAATATATTTTTATATGCATTTATTTATTATTCAAATCGAAAAAATAATAATTAAAATTAACAGACAGATTTAATTTAATTGTGTTTCTGAGCAACGTGATATAAGATAGAATCGTCCTCATAAACTGCGAAATTAAATAGCAATTTTGATTTCTTTATACTTTACATTGTTCAGTAAAAGCTTGTGAGAAATAAACCATGGAAATAGATTTCCCATTTAAATCATGTTTCAAACAATTCATGTTTTCAGAAAGGGACTAATTTGCTCAAAAAATCTCCCATCAAATTCAGAGATAAAGTTTTAATTCACTTTCAAACGATTTTCAAGCTTTTTGTTTGGATAAACCATGGAGTTAGAAAGTAGAACTCCTAGGGAAAAGATTCGTTTTTCATTAATATCTCGACAACCCCTGGACTTAGATGCTTGAAACTTGGGCTAAATTTATGGGGGGCTATTTCAAGGCTTTTCACAAAATTTCATCATATTCGGTTTAGCCGTTCTCCCGTGATGATGAGACAAACGAAAATTTCGTTTTTTACTAATATCTCGAGAACCACTGATCGTAGAAACTCCAAACATGGACAAAATTTTAAGTGGTACTATTTCCAGGTTACTCACAAAATTTCATCAAGTTCGGTTAAGTCGTTCTCTCCAGATGATGGGACAGACAGACAGACATACATACATACAGACATACAGACATATTTTCAATTTTATTTATATAGATTATATTAATTACGAACTGCGTACATCCCTTTCATTTATTTTGGCAAAAAGTTTTCAAACTTATATATTGTGTTTAGCCAGTAAACTCATATATTGTGTTTCGCCTATAAACTCATATATTGTATTTTGTCAATAAACTCATTTAGCCGATTGTTGAAACAGAATGAGAGCAGAACGGGTATATCTTCCAATACAATTTTAGTGTTTTCATTTAGTATATACAGACGAGTTCGAGATGTTTATTCTTCAGATCTGCAAACTCGGATCTACGAATTTAGTGGGATAACGCTAACTTGGCAACTTTTCTTAAACGATGCCAAATTGACAGAAATGTCGTCAAATTTATAAAAACGAAGCAAAATCATAGAAATTAATTTTGTTTTATTAGAAGAGAGTACTAAAATGATGTTTCGGTAGTCTGTCATTTCATTTGTCTGACGGTTCAACCCAAGGTCACTCAACTGTCTGTGCGTAAAACAAACAATAAATACTCCACTCTTTTCACAAAGCAGCTGCTACTATTCTCAGAACATGGATATACTTTAAAATTCAATGTCCCTCGTATCACGTCAACTGCTTTCTCTGGCCGATTTCTCCTTTTATATACTGTTCTTTTGTCTGTCTCTAAGGACAAGCGAAGAAGACACAGTTCATGACGCCAGCATGACGTGAGGATGACATGAGCAGATTGATGAGAATGTGATGAGGATGAGAGTGATGAGGATGATGAAAATGATGAGATGTGATAACAGTGATGAGGATGACGTGAGCAGCCAGGATTTTCCATCTAAAAATAGGGTTGCCAGGTTTGGCGATTAATCCCCCATTTCGCAACATCCGAAATATTCCAGAAACTTCTCGATACAACGATTATTCTATGAGATATAGAGATTTCCAGAAGTTTCTATGGAGAGACTATAAAAAGAACTCACCCCTCCGTTGCAGGGACGTTAACGAATGGACGTGACACGAGCTACATTGAATTGCGATTTTTGTCAATGTTTTGAGAATAGTAGCTGCTGTGTTGTAAAATTACTTTCGTCAACGTTTTGAGAATAATATCGCTTATTCTGTGAAATAAGTGAAGCATTTAAGTGCTGTTTGATTGTTTACTGTTAGTGTTTACTTTGTGTTTGTAAATAAACGTAAGTTATCCAAAAACTTGGACTCGTTCTTGTATCCTGTGTATACACCCACGATTCTAGAGGATCCGTTTCGTAACAATACTCTCAGTAGAACATTCCAGAAGGGGCTTGTATCTCCTAGAATATTCGTTATTTCAAGAGGGTTCTCGACCATTCTAATAGTCGCAAAATGGACAATAAATATGCCTCTCTCTCTCTTCGAACTTCAGCTCAAGGCTAATCTAAATTCATGTTTTAAAAATGGTGGTCTGTAAAGGTGTTAACTGCTTCTGATTTGCGAGAGACCCCAGTACGTTCAAAACAGTACTTTCGTCAGATGGCCTGGTTTCAAGTCTTTCCGTAAGAAATTTGATAATCTGTTTGCACATATTTTCACTACCTTAACCGTAGTTGACTCATCAAATAATACGCTTTTAAAAGTTAGAGGAAGGACGTGCACCCTTAATCTAATGGGAGACATGCCACTGAATTGCATTTCTCTATTCCATTTTACAATAGATTCAAATACTCTCACCTCACGTCTCTATATAATGGGGCATCAGTGAAGTGTTGGTGCAATCTGAAGAAGGATTCAAGTGGATTGAAAGAACGGGAATTTGCAATGAAAATGGGAAATTCACAGGAGGCTTGAATGCATCTTAATTGAGTCCATCTTCGACTCTAATTTATTCGGGTGCAAAAGCATCGCTTCAACGCAAAGAGGGTGCATTCTGAGTCACTTTGTCACGTTGGGCGATTTAGAAATGTTTACTATTTTAGGAAGATCTTTCAGAACTAAACATGAGTAAAGTACTTCACGACCCCAATAAGTTCGTGAAGAGAGATGCACGAGTGTATCTGTAGTAAAAGGAACAAGCTCGATCGAATAAATGTGATTACAGTGTCCCTAGTGGAGAATTTATAAATAGGATAAAGAACTCGGGAAAAAAACGAGATAGGCAAGTAATGTCAGTTACAAAGTTGAAGGACATTGCCTAATGAGTAAGAATTGACAGTAGGGGCGAATAACACGCGTTATACAGAAGGCGATGAATACCAGTCATACTTAATCGGTTGCTAGATAAGCAATTATATCTTATTACTAGCAGCATACCCGTTCTTCGTACAGAGTATATAATATAAAGAAACTTATAAATCGCAGTCATGTGCAAATTTCGTTAAAATATTAAATTTGTTGCTCCTAAACAGAAGTTTAAGAATATCTGTTCTCACTATGCAAAATTATCTTCACGGCCAGATGTGAAGAATAAAACATCCTGACCCCTTCTGTAAGCAAATTTACAAAAAAAAAAAAAGAAAAAAGGAATTGAATCAATATATGCAACCCCGTACTACTTATATTGTCGCAGATTAGAAAATATGCCAGTGTGTTAGTAGAAGATTACCCGTATTACACTATGAGTCACAAAAATATTTGCCAAAATAAAAGAGATGACGTAATACATTGAAAATATCAATAATCTCCGCACTCTTTATACCAGAAGGTCGTAATTGATTCCAATATATATCAAAACATATGTCAATATACCTGTACTACTTATATTCTCGTAGATTAGAAGATATACCCGTGTATTTGCAGAAGATTACTCGTACAACGTACAATATATGAGTTTAAACAATTTTTGTCGTAGTAAAATAATTGCATATTAGCTTGAAAATATCAGTAATCCCTGAATCAATTATCCCCGAAAATATCAATAATAATAACGTTTAAATCTGAAGACCGTAATTGATATTATCCAGTCAAAAATGCTATAAGAAAAATCGAATTGTTTTTTTCTAAAATATATTTTTATATCCATTTATTTATTATTCAAATCGAAAAAATAATAATTAAATTTAACAGACAGATTTAATTTAATTTCGTTTCTGAGCAACATGATATAAGATAGAATCTTCCTCATAAACTGCGAAATTAAATATCCATTTTGATTTCTTTATACTTTTCATTGTTCAGTAAAAGCATGTGAAATATAAACCATGAAGATAGATTTCCCATTTAAATCATGTTTCAAACAATCCATGCTCTCAAAAAGTGACTAATTGGCGCAAAAAATCTCCCATCAAACTCAGAGATAAAGTTTTAATTCACTTTCAAACGATTTTCAAGTTTTTCGTTTATATAAACCACGGAGTTAGAGAGTAGAACTCCTAGGAAAAAGTTTCGTTTTTCATTAATATCTCGACAACCCCTGGTCTTAGATACTCAAAACTTGGACTGGATGTATGGGGGCGCTATTTTAAGACTATCCACAAAATTTCATCAAATTCGGTTCAGCAGGTCTACCGTGATGGTAAGACAAACGAAAATTTCGTTTTTTACTAATATCTGATATTTTTACTATATCCAGCTGATTCATATTTGACCTATGTATAGGTAAACCGAAATTAAATAATGGGGAGTTTTGATAAAAGTACTTACACTTTGGATTCACGATTTGGGTATAAGTGATAAATCATTGCGGAAAACATTTTCATGTATCTACTTGAAATAAATCAACTACAAGTCAATAATTGCGCTTTAAAATGTTAAAAAATTATTTTTAATGGGCAGCAAAACACTATTTCTCAAAAGAAACATCATAATAAAACCACTTCATTTTCAATTTATACAAATTATCGTATCCTATCCTATCCTATCTACTCTTAATATCCCCTTATACGTGATGCATCATTTATGTTACCGAAATCTATAGGAATTTATCAAACGGGATAGCAAGGACGTAAAGTTCAAATCGTAAGTGAAAAGATAAAGAAGACATAGTGTTACAAGACTTTGTTGTGTTAATAACATTTGACAAATGTTTGTTTAGGCATTACACGTGCCTTTTGGTCGTTAATTCTGACTCATTAACTTTAGTGGATTTAGAATATCATTTTAGGATGAACTTTTCTATAAAATGCAGACAACTGTACGGAATTATACTATATATATATATATATATATATATATATATATATATACATATATATATATATATATATATATATATACATATATATATATATATATATATATATATATATGTGTGTGTGTGTGTGTGTGTGTGTGTGTGTGTGTGTGTGTGTTGTGTGTGTGTATACACTAGGTAGGATCAGAAAGTGCGAACACTGTGTTGATACCTCCAACCCTGATTGGAGGAGAGGGGTACTATTTTACCGTGGTGTACAGGCACATATGACGCGCTATGTGAAAAGAAAGAAGCAGGTGTTTTCCAGACAATGCGTGTCATTGAACTGTAGTCGTTAGCGTTCGTCAAAAATGGAAATGGCGTTTAAAGAACAACGTGAACAGCCAACAGAAACATTGCACCAGCTGCGCAAATGCAATGTTTCTTTCGGCGATTTCCCCAAACACTGGTAGAAGTTGATATTCGCACGTTGTTCCTCAAACGCCATTTCCATTTTCGACGAACTCGAACGACTGCAGTTCACTGACACGCATTGTCTGTAAAAACACCTGCTTCTTCCTTTTCACATCTCGCTTCACATGTGCCTCTACGCCACGGTAAAATAGTTTCCCTCTCCTCCAATCAGGGTTGGAGATATTAGCACACTTTCCGAACTTTTTGATCCTACCTTATATAAATATATAAATATATATATATATATATATATATATATATATATATATATATATACATATATATATATATAATGTGTGTGTGTGTTGTGTGTGTGTATTGTGTGTATGTGTGCGTGGTCATCGTGTTTCGAATCTTTAAGGTCCAAACTAACCATGGTCTATTTATTGTAGTGACCATACTTGTAACCTACAATCAGTGGCGTATCGTCCATTGAGGCTAAAAAGCTGAGCCTCCTATACTTAAAATCTAGTTTAAAGAATTATTTAAACTTACTTCTATTTATTATAATTTTTTTAATAACTTTCGAATATATATGTACTATTTAGAAATTTTTTACATTTTACTTTCTTAAGTGGCACGTTTCAAAGTATTTTTCCTATTAAAACATATATATTTTAATGTTTTAGAAGCTGAAATCATCCAGCTTTCGCGGTCTATAAGGAGAAGTATGGCATTAAGACCATCTATTTGTTAAACTCCACCCTATCTGATTAACTAACACGCAAGCTACATTTCAAAAAGACGTAGCTATTGCTTCCCTATTTTCAGCAGTTTGTAAACAGTCAATAACTGGATGAAAGAACATTTCTAGGGAAGGATAATGGATCCTCCATTTTGGGTAAAGTATAATTCTATTAATTAATATTCGCAGAAAATAATCATCATTTGTATTACTAAAGAATTTGAGCCATTTTTTACGAATAAACTGACATTTACCAATTTTAAACACTGTCAAGACAAAGAAACATATTAATAATGACTACCATTAAACTTAAGCAGTTTGCAAAGTAGACTTAGCTCTTTATAGAGGCATCCATATGGCGAGCATCAAGTTTACGTATTTAGGGATTTCAGAAAGAATTAATCTGAGTTACCTTCAAAAGTCTCATGTTACACGAGAATCTCAGTTATATAGAAGTGGTTGATCATTTTCTAGCGGATTCATTAGCATATTGTAATTATGAGAGATATTTTTAAGTTTTCATAGTACAGTATTTATAAATAATTATTATACAATATTGGTTAAGGACATTGTTGACTATAGTGATTTTCAACTAAGCTTATGTTCCAGATTTCTTACCCATTTTCAGTGCACTCTTTCATACATGGGCGAACTTTGTGCGGGGGGGGGAGGGGGGGGTGTAAACTCAAGAATAAAATGTGCAACATCTTCTAACTTGATAATCGCCTTTATTATCTTGATATTCAACGTGGGGAGTGTCCTCCCCTATGAGCGACCATGGCTTCCTATTTAATGAAATGGTTGAAAATTTTCAACTCCTTTAGAAATAAGAAAACATTTAAAATGTTATAGTGTGTATGTATTTATCGTACATCAGTAACATATTTTAAAATATCGTGCATTTCATTCACTCTTAGTATTTTTATGTAAAATAATTTTATTTTATTCACTAAGGAAATAAAACTTATTGAAAGTGAGAATTCTGATATAAATTTCACTTATAATACGAAAACCTTTTTCAAGTGAAAAGGCCAATCTCTCAACCTCCTTAGTCAAAAATATCAAGCTACGCCACTGAGATTCCAATTCAATTCATATGGTTTGCTGACGGACATATATTGCTCACGTGTAGTTTCTGAACGAAGTCAATAAAGTAAAACTGAAATTAATATATTTTAATTTTCATAGCAACTGTTTTATGGATATTAACAAAATTAATGGGATGGCAGTGAATGACACATATAAGAGAATGGCTGTTTGTATTGACAAAATGAATTTCATTTCTGCTAGGTACGAATTTTGAAATGAAATATGCTTTGTTGAATTATTTACACGCAATGCTGATGCATTGGTTGGGTCGTACAACTATGATTCAATATAATAGTCACCAGCTCTACTGCGAAATTAAATGAATAATCATCGGAAATGTCTCCGAGTTTACGATTTAGATGTAGGATCCGAGCTGATATTAAAAGTTCCGAAGTTTTGGATTCTTGCATTATAATAAAGTTAATCAATATTGCCAATCTGAATAAAGATAATTGAAATATTACGTATGCTGCAGTGATGTTTGAATTAAACATTACGAACAAATAACTCTGGCGAAAAGTTATGTATTATATTTCGATACAGGAGAAACGCAGCAGGTTTCGCGATACTAAGGATACTATGTAACGTTATTGGCATAAATTTAAAGTAAATATATTCTATTTGAGTGTGAAGAGATATATGAGCATCTTCTACTAAAACCAATAATTCAAATATATTTCAAATATATTTATTCGCTTTTCACTTATACTCACAAAGATAACTTTTCCTTGTTCAGTAAAATTTTGCTGACAAAGCAACCAGAAATAAAAAATAAATAAAAATAAAATAAAATACAAACTTGGTGACTCCGCGCCTCTTCAGATCATACAATAAAACCAAAAGTATCCTTTAACTTGGAATGATATCTTCTATAACGGAATGAAGGGTTGTAAGGGGTCGTTTTAATATCAAACTTTGTCCCAATTCGATTTTTTTTTTCAAAGGGACTTTTTTTTTAAATCCATTTTTGATAACAGACTCTGATTTTCCAGAAAAAAGTACCTTGAATTCAAATAAAATTTATGTATTTTACTTAAGCTGTCGGAGAGTTTTGACTGCTTGAAATTTCGAGTTGTTTTGGTGCGATTTGCTTTTGGATCGATTTGTTTCGGAGCTGCAGTTTTTTTTATATATTTTCTGAAATAATTAGCCTATCAAACTAATTCATATCGCGTTCTTATTTTATATCTCACATTATATTTTATATTCCTATTTTATATTTTACATTATATTTTATATTCATATTATATATTCTTATTATATATTATATTCTTATTTTAAATTTTATATTCCTATTTCATATTTTATATTATAATTTTATATTCCTATTTTATATTTAATATCCTATCATATAATCCAAAAAAATGCATACTAAATTTCCTCTTTAAACGCATTTTAATATTAACTATTAATTATGAAAGTCATATTTGAAAAGAAATATAAATATAAACGTTGATCAATTTTGACAACCCTCTATTTAGTACTGTTGTAAACCTTGTTGCGCTAAATTTTAGTTCATCCTTTTCAGTGCTTATCAAAATACATACCTATTTTCAAAACTGCATCATTTTGAAGCTTTTGAAGTAATATAAAATATCCATTGCCGGGTGAAAATTCTGTGGAAAATAAACCTAATAATTACATTTCGACGCAAAGTTTGGACGCTTAGCATTTGCGCTACGAGTGAGCAGACATTGCTATGACAGTCATGGTAAACAAAATGCAGAATTCAATGTGAAAAGATGCATTTGAAAATCAATTCAGCTTAGATCCATGCGTGCCATGTCTGTTTCTCTTTATAGAATTTCCCATTTAATAGTGCAAAAGTTTTTAAAAATAAAATGTGTAATAAACCGTCGATACATGTCTGAATCGCTGTTTGTGACGACTCCTAATAGTGGAGCTGAGTGTCCCGAAGTCGTGGGAGTCACCCGAGAATAAAAACCCTTTGGTTCAAGATAAAACTCATCGCTTGCTTTTCGGAAGTGCGTGTTTGTCGAATCGGTGAGTGCGCTAAAAGAAATGAAGCAGAGTTTTCAACAAAATCAAACACGGAGCTTGCGATAATGCGAAATATTTATGTTTCGCCATCATTATATAATCTACCATATTCCTATCTCTGGAACGGCGAGAGGCATGTGAGTGCTCCGTATCATCATCTGCTCCTCTCAATGCGACATCTCTGACGGGTGTCTCGTGTGGAATCTCCCTGGAATGGAGAACTTTAATAAAAAACTTCCTATAGGCCAACCTGATCATCAAACCACCGTAGCCTTTTCCTTCGAATTTTGTCCAAGAATTCAATGACGCATAGACCTACACGCGAGCTCCATTCTCAGAATATTAGTTCCCCTCGCGTTTGATAACAGGCCTAATGCCTTTATTCTGTCTCCCCGGGCAGATTCTGGTGGTGACGAAAATCTAAATGGCTTTGTTTTCGAATTTTTTTAGCTGGGATGCTTCTACTCGGAGGTCTATAACTGCACAAGAGCCAAAATATACCTAAAACTGTTTTTTGTTTTTCTGGGATTCTTCTGAGTACTGTTACCTCCATGGTTTAAATTTTTAAGTAAAATAAATTTTTGTAGTATTGTGATGAATGAAAGGAATGGAATAAAAGTGTATGGGATGAAATATTTACTGCTTTTACAGAGAGCCAGGCGATTTATATTTCAATGACGTCATTGGCGATATATATTTCAATGACGTCATTTTTTATATTTTAATGACGTCATTGATTATTTCAATGACGTCGTCAAATAGTACATATATATTCGAAAGTTATTTAAAAAATTATAATAAATAGAAGTAAGTTTGAATAATTATTTTAAGTTCATTTTTTTCGATGAAGTTTTAAGTTTTCAAATATAATAAATTATTGTAGTATTGTGATAATTTTAAAAATATTACCATTGAATGGATCGCATTTTAGAGATGTTTAAATAATATTGCATTGCAGTTGGAAATTGTTTCATAATCAATGCTTTATGCATGATTGATGTTTCTTGTTTATTTCTTTTTTTATTAACTGTATATATATTTTTGGAGGATGTTTACTTTAAAACAGCGATGGGCAATTTTTTTGAGCTAAAGAGTCAATTGACAGAATTACTTTCTTTTAATAAGTTTAATTTTTTGCAATTTACTAAGTTTCATTCTTCGCAACTTCAAAACGTTTTTTTTTTAATTTTGAACCTTATAGACCCAGCTTAGTCTAGGGTTCCCGTGTTAATGCCTTCGTTTTTCCGTAATAACTTGAGAACTGGAGCAGTAAGTAAATATAAATTTGGTCTGTTGTTGTTTTTCATAAATTTAAGCGATACATTTAAATACATACCATTTTCGTACATTTAAGTTACATGCAAATAACAAAAGGGGATGCATTAAATTGTTTTTTTTTTATGCTTTTAAGTGTTATAGCTTGAAATACAAATCAAGTAAATTATTTTTCCTTGTGCTGTACAACAGTATTGAATAATCCAGTGTCTAATATTTTGTACAATACATTCTTAGTTACTAAGATGGATGCACATATTGTGTAAAAGATTCATTGTACCATTCTTTCATATATTGATTGAACGTAAAAAGCTTAACATTGAATTGATTCATCATGTGAGTACATTTAGTTATTGATGAAGCATCATGTCGTAGTGTATAAACATCGTGACGTTTATAATAAAAAACAAACCTTTTATTTGAACCAATAATGAATGCATAGCAATTAAATATTGACATATATGAAGAATATGAGTAGCATATAAAAGGAAAACGAATTGTTCATCGATTGCTTCCAACGTTAGAATTGCAAGTTCATAATAATTTATGGAAATACAAATGTGTTTGAACATTGTCGTTATGACACAATATGAAAATACAAATATGGCTAAATATTATGGCAAAAAATGGTTAAGCATTACAAAAAGGATTAAACATTACCGTAGAATATGGTTAAATATTACATATAATGTTATGTTAACAAATATGGTTAAACATTATAACATCGTAAAATATTGTTAAACATTACACATACTGTTAAACATTATTTACGGAAATACAAATTCGAATACACGTTATCATAATAGCACAATTAGTACTTCCTTAGAGAAAGCAAACACATGCAAATTACGTAATGACAACTGTTTCACGAGAGTTTTAATCCTTCTTCATCAGGTTAAAACAGTGCCTTTACTTAAACTCCAAGCAAGGACTATAAGGTGGCAGACCAAAAAACAGTGGAATACATACCTACTACTACATGTCTACTGTTTTTTGGCCTGCCTCCTTGCAGTTCTTGCTTGGAGTTTATTAAATAACGGCACTGTTTTGACCTGTTGAAGAGAGATAAAAACTCATTCGAAACAATTGTCACTTAATTTGCATATGTCTGATTTCTTTAAAGAAGCACTAACTGTGGAATGCTCACAAGCAGCAGTTTTATGTTTTATGATTATCGTAATATCTTGAAATAGTTTAATTTAAGATAAATTTTGACATGAGAAAATTAATTTTTAAATGTTAGCAAAATTTATAGTTTTTTACAACATTTGAAAATCGTCACCTCCTTGAAAAACTGAAATAATGAAAGCAATTATTTCGATAAAATCCTATATATCCTTAAAATAATTCTTATGAATTTTTACTGATTGTTATTAGGAAATAAGGGTGCTATTGGAATCCTGGTGTAATCTAAGCAACGTAAGTGCTATACTACTGCGAATTTCCACCGCCATGATAATAAACAGGATTACGGCGTGTGTAAAATTTATAAACGCAGAAAAATCCTTCAAGTTGCGTTCCCAAAGATAAATACGCTTCCGTTGCAGATAACAACATTCATAAACCTTGCGTCGCGCTTATTAAGATCTTGTCAGCCTGAAATATAGAATAACTACAATGGCAGCAATAAAACTTACTATGTTCTTAAATTTTGTAAATATCTATGGCAACCGACAAAAACAGTTCTATTATTATCCCGTGAACTTGATCTTATTACGCAAAAATCATTTCCTCTTGGAAGCACAAAACGAAGCCTCGAAGTGTTAGTTATTTACTTTGTAAGGAGGTAATGCATGACGTTCTCTTCGTACGGTGGATAATCAATAAGTAATAACGCAATAAACGAGTTGCGATTATTAGTTTGAATGTCAAAAGGACAGGAAATGATTAAACCGTTGGAAATTAGTTTCAATGTAAATATGCATGGATTTTATTAATATAAGTAGACCATCGTCTCAATTATTTTGTTTTTTATTCACCATACTACAGGAAATATTAATTTGGGATTATTCATTTATGTTTGATAAGTTGATAGCAGACTCATAGTGAAATGATCTTAGTATATTTAATGAGTTGATATCAGACTAAATGTGAAAAAAATTAATATTTATTAATATATTTATAAAATGTTGAATGCAGTGTGGTTAAACTCATAAAATGCGGAGGGCCGAACAGGATGGCTTCCTTAACACATATCGATTCTGTGGGAAAATAATGACGCAAATCAGAGCTGTCTATGACATGACAAGTATTTACACCTGTCAAGGGACTCACTTTCCTTAAAAAATTAAGTTGAAACTTTATTTAGAAAAAGTTTTTTGTTTTGCAATGTATGGAACTTAGTGTTAGAAAGGATCTTCATAATTGAAAATGACGCTCAGTTGAGTTTTAAACCAAGGGTGTATATTATAAGTGCACAAAGCTTCTGTTTACTATATCAGCGGAGGCTTCTAAAAGTGTTTGAAAAGATTTATTCAAAAATAAATTTTCTGCACACACACCCCTTCTGGGGGATAGATGGGTATTTCGGCTACGTTAGATTTAATCCTGTAATCAATATAATTTTTCTGCAAAGATTTAGCCTTCTAAATCACCTTGTAGGCTTTAGGGTGGTCTGGAAAGACTTTTTCAAACCCTTCTTTTCTTCGCCCTGAGGAGAAACTCAACCATCAAGGACCATATGACCCTTCAATGTGTGTGGGAATTCTTTATTGCCCCCCCTACATAAATTTATGTGAATTAAATGTCAACCACTGGAGATCGTGCGACTGAAGCCATCATTTGATGTTTGCAAAATGTATTGCCACCTCCTAGCACTTGCTGTTTGAAGTCACAAATGCCTCACAGGCTACATTCATTCATAATGAGAAAACAAATCGAACTTCCGCCATCACAATTTCAAATATATGTTTTCGAGCATATCGCTTTTAGTGCACAAAATAAAAGCACATAGTTTTGAAGTTTATTTAAAAAATATCTAAAAATAATATATTTTTGTTCTCGCCAACACATGCTGGTACCAATAATCGCCTAATTTAGAGAATCAGCAAGTAGTATATGTTCTAGTGACGCAAATTTGATTTGTCTATTTGAAAATGATTTACTGTAGCCCTATTTATAGAGAAACATATGCAGAGTCCACTTCGATGATGAGAGCTTGCAATTTCGTCCCAGTAGCTCAACGGTAGAGCGTCGGCTGGCCAGTTCGGAGATCCAGGGTTCTATTCCCGGTTGGGACTGCAAAGCTCTTTACACATATAACTAGCAAAAAGTCTTGCTTTGAATGGACTCGCGCCTATAAAGTATGCAGGCTATGAAATATTTCAAATTAAAACTTAATTTAAGAAATCATTATGAAATTAGAATACAATTCTAATTTTAATATTTGATAATCCTCCTACAAAATAGCATGCCAGTTTTTAGAATTTGAATATTCAGATAAACACATTACAATTCAGAGAAACAATGAAATCCAAATAACCCATTTAAATCTCGCATACGTATTTAATTATACAGGAGCACGTTTCAATCACAATGTGTGCAAGTGCACGCGCTTTGATGAGTTGTTTAAAAGGAGTTGTTTACTTGTTATTTGTAGGATGCGTAGTGAGCATGCACGGTTTAAAGATGGGCGTTTCGCCCTGTTACAGTTCGCTTGAATAATTGAAATGATGATTCTGCGCATCTGCGTGCCATTTCAGGTATGCATGCGATTTTCATATTCCTACCTATTGTAGTTTTTGAACTAAAGGGATCCCAAAATTCAGACAAATGTTGATTTTGCGTTGTTAACCTTTTGCTTACAGGTGGGACAGCGTCCATCTCAAACGAAGAACCTCTCAAAAAGACAGATATTTGACATACCCTATCCCAAACATTTCGACCCTCCTTTGCGGGCATTGGCGTCCATATCGCCGACAGAAACATTGCACCTGCTGCAGGGTCGAACTGTTTGGGATAGGGTATGAGCAATTGCAATGTTTCTGCACATGTAGCAGGCACACGTAGTATCGGCCACAAGGCAAAACCCAAAAAATCCCGATTTACGATTTCTTCTCCGGAAGGCAAACATAATGAGAGGGAGAGGACGGTTTGAAAAGTCTCTGCAGAATCTTTAGAAGAGTCCGGTTACCTTTGCATACTTATAGTATCGAGCCCAGGATAGAAACTAACTGAGACGATTCCAATAAAGACAACTGTGTCCCATGCTTAATATCATACATTATTAAGAAAAATACAGCTTATTTAAGAATGGTTGTAACTTTTTTTTAGGAGTGTGAGTGCCCTTGTCGATGACAGGCTTAATTACTAGCATTGAATAGACTATTTCAGAGTAATGTTATCAGAGCTTTTAAATTACAAGTTTCCTTTCCATGAAAGTTTG
Organism: Amaurobius ferox; assembly: GCA_951213105.1. Lineage (NCBI taxonomy): Eukaryota > Metazoa > Arthropoda > Arachnida > Araneae > Amaurobiidae > Amaurobius > Amaurobius ferox. Next base: position 13,679,135 of record OX578137.1, on the reverse strand, counting down.
TTTGTGAGGATGGCCGATCTTTACTCTTCTCCAATGACTATATCGCTGAGATTATGGAGGTAAATGTAAGAAGTTAAAACTTTATATTAAGAAAACACCAAAATCGTTTGAAACAATTATCCGGGTGGCGTTTTGATAAGATAAGCAGCCCTGCATTATATGCATTTCGATGGCGAAAAGCTTAAAATATGTATTTAAACTGTATATTTTGTAAACAAAAAAAAATTATTAGCGCAAAGCAAAGTAGAACTGAAACGATAAGAACTATTCCTACATATTCAAAATTATTTTACTTTTCAATTTATTTTTATCTCCCTATAGTCTATGCTCTGTCCTACAACTATGAATAATACTGATTATTTATGCTATTTATTAGAGAACTCTTCATTTAAAAATAATTTTAAAAAATCTGATATGGACAACACATGACTTTCCTTATATAATGCAATGAATTTACTACTTTTACAGTTTAAAAAAATATTATTCTTATAGTAGATACTTATATTCTTTCCAAGATATTGAATTTTCTTCAATGAGTCGTCATTTTCATTGATTTAGCGTTATTTTTATCAATTTGGCGAGATGTTTGTTAATTTGGCAACAATTAAAAATGTCGCCATGTTGGCGACATTCTGCCAAAATCTTGCCAAGCGTTATGGACGGAGAAATAAGTTATTCTTACAGCAGATAAATGACTATTGGAGTTCAAATACAAATGTATTACTCAAACTACATTTTTTCCTAAATGGAACAAGCAAGATCCACGAGAATGATGTCACCCAATTTATCGCATGGTATTACATATGAAAAGTGAACATGGTTCTCAATAGGAAATATTTCTTTTTTATTTTATATAACTTTTTGATAATTTTTTTGAAAAATGTGCAATATCTCGAGAACGGTTCAAGTTAGCGTTCTAAAATTTATATCAATCGTTTTCTAATGAAAAATTACATAAGAAATGTTTATTTGCGTAACTTTATTAGCGGTTTTGATTTTTTGACGATTTTTTCAAAATTTCACGCGAAAATTTAGGGGGAGGGGGTTCTGAACATTCGATTGCATACAAAAGCAATAGGCTTCCAGTGTTTACGGATTGTGATTTTTGTACCAAATTTCGTTCGAATCGGTCCATTTGTTCGTCAGTTATCGTCTCCACAGACTAACTGACACACACACACAGACATCATTTCAAAAATGTTTGATTCGTGATCAGGGATGCTTGAAACGTGCTCTCCCGTCGAAAACTCGAATTCGAATTTTCGACCCCGTCACAATACTTTCCTTATACATTATGTATATAAGGAAAGTGTATTCAATACTACGCCTTTCTGCTGCGTCAACTCAGAATATCAGCTACTTCACTAACACTAGCGACACCCAGATATAATTCTCAAAGCACTATGGCATTTTGAAGCATTTCATCCATAGGCGTTCTGTCTCTCCATGGCTGAGACAATATCTGATACATCGATGAGCACTTCCAATTTTGACAAAGTAATAAGGAGTTGTCAGGGGCAGTATTGGCAGATTGGCTGTATCCCGTTCGTTGTATGAAACCCTTGAGGCTTCGTTCGGTTAAACAGGAATGGCTTGAATGCAATCAAGATTACTTCAAAAGAAGACATATCTGTCCGGGACAACTTATTGAAAAAATAATAATGGCTGCAGATTAAAGATTGACAGTTCAATATCGCATGTCCTGAAATAAATATGCATTATGAACGACGTACTTAAACTGCAATATTAAATAGTGTTGTAAGAGTATGGCACGCTATTATTTATTATCTAGGGTACACTATTACTTTCCTTATATACAATAATGTAGAAGGACAGTAATGTGACGGGGTCGAAAATTTGAATTCGAGTTTTCGACAAGAGAACACGTTTCAAGTGTGTCAATGAGTCAGTCCGTGGAGACGATAACTGACGAACGAATGGACCTATTCGAACGAAATTTGGTTCAAAAATTGCAATCCATGAATACTGGAAGCCTATTGTTTTTATATGCAATCGAATGTTCAGAACCCCCCTAAATTTTCGAGTGAAATTTTGGAAAAATCATCAAAAAACCAAAACCTCTAATAAAGTTACGCAAATAGACATTTCTTATGTGATTTTTCATTGGAAAACGATTAACATAAATTTTAGAACGCTAGCTGGAACCGTTCTCGAGATAATGCGCATTTTTCAAAAAAATGATCAAAAAATTATATAAAATTTAAAAAAATATTACCTATTGAGAAACATGTTCACTTTTCTTATGTAATATCATGCGATAAATTGGGTGACATCATTCTTGTAGATCTAGCTCGTTCCATTCATGAAAAAAGATACTTTGAGTAATACTTTTGTATTTGAACGCCAATAATCATTTATCTGCTATAAGAATAAATTATTTCACCGTCCATAACGCTTGGCGAGATTTTGGCGACGAATTGGGCGGAATGTCGTCAACTTGGAGACTCTTAAATGTTAAAAAATCAAAAAAATCTCTCCAAATGGATAAAAATAACGCTAAATCAATGAAAATTGCGACTATTTATCGAAAATTCAATATCTTGGAAAAAATTTAAGTATCTACTAAAAGAATAACTTATTTTGTTATTACTGTAAAAGTAGTAAATACATTACATTATATAAGGAAAGTCATGTGTTGCCCACATCGGATTTTTATTTATGGTAAATATGCGCCTCGTTCTATATGTCTATTTAGTTTTGATTCATTTTTTTTCTGTTTTGACGGCATTCCACCATTTTTGAATTAGAACCTGCATAATACAAAAGATATAAGTAAAAATACATACAAAACTGGGTTTATTGCCACTAGAATGACACTTTTAAGCAGGTTAATTTCCAGTTACACACTTAAAATGGTAACTATAGCTATATGAATGTGTTATTTTATTTATTTATATAGATTTCATTATCAGTATACCCGTTCTTCGTACAGAAAATATAATATAAAGAAACTCAACATTCACAATCATGTGCAAATTCCTTATTCTAAATGACTGTTATTCAAAATATTCAATTAAAATATTTAATTTAATTCTTTTTAAGAAATGTATAAGAATCTCTGGGTTCGATGCATAAAATTATCTTCACAGGCATATTTGAAGAATAAAGCATCCTGGTCCAGTTTGTAAACAAATATATAAAAAATATTTTTCTATTCTCGGAAAACGACAGAGATTATCTGGAAAATTGTACTTCATCATGCGAAATATTAAATTTTCATCGAGTCGGTGTCAGTTTGATGAATTTAGTGTCAATTTATCAATTTGCAGACATTTTCGTCCATTTAGCGACATTTTAAAAAATCACCAAGTGGGACTGAAGAACTGGCAGTCCCACTTGGCGACAAATTGACGAAACATCATCACAATATTATCCCCTAACAAAACACAATTAATTTTCTTTATTTAGCGCAATTTTATCAATTTCAAGATCTTTTTATCGATTTGCAAACATTTTTATGAATTTGACGAAATTTTAAAAATTCGCTAAATGTGTTACTAAGTAGGACGGTTGGGAAGGTAGTGGTCAAGTAGCAAAAATTGCCATGTGCTATTTTATCATTTTCCATGTGCTGCCACCTATCGGAAATGAGGTAAACCATTTTGTTTGGAGTTAAGTTTATTAGGCTAACCCCACCCCATGTAGATACGTTTAATAAAGTTTTACATTTATTAAAGTGTTATTCACGAACTCTAATGTAAGATAAGTGTGTCTTTTATCCCTTATATTGATTTAACATTCAACTATATTGGATTTTAATCAGTATTTACAGAAAATTAATGTCTTATGCTGTGGAAATTCATTTTTAGGATAATGGCAATGTTCATAGATTTAGTGTTATTGGCTTGTACTTGCAATGGCGTTCAGAAGGGCAAGGTGGCCATCAATATTGATTTTTAGGATGAATAGGATGCGTTGCCTTAACAAAAGAGCGGGATTGTATGTTGCTAATTTTATGCAAAAAGTAATGTTTCCTCTATTTAGGCATTGGACAAAGAACTCAACTATTTTTCAATAAAGTGCCATCTCTATATTTAAAAACGAAATAATTGCACTACTTACATACTTATATTGAACAGTATACAACTCTCTTATTAACTATAATATTTTCAAAATTGTGTAAATAGTTTTTTTAAGCTTTGGGTATTTTCATTTTTTATTTTAGATAGTTATCAATTTGCCATTCTCTATCGGAAAAAGTGGATAAGACTGCAGTCATTCATTTCTTATAAGACACGTAATCAATCAAGAACTACATTTATGCGAAACCAAAAAATCTGATGTGGGCAACACATGACTTTCCCTGCAGACATATATTTACGTTCTCTTTATGTCTTCAATAATTCATTAAATTGAATTTAAGGGCACAAAATAACAACCATCATTATTTTAAATGACACTGAATTTGCAATTTTGATTTAGTTTTCGTTTTCATTTAGTAACTGCACTTATTTTCAAAGGCGACGTAGCGAAAATGCGAAAAAGCTAAAATATCTCAAGAATGGCTAGAGTACTGGAGTTAGTTTTATTCTTTTCGCCGTCAGACTTTGTATAAAATAAGCATTTAATTGATATATTTGATCATACGTAGTCTTAGTTTTTAGATTTAACTATTTTTGATGGTTATTTAGCAAAAAACGGCAACGTGATTTTTTCCGAATCGTATCAAAATCTAATCGGCACCAGGTTAGCCTACAAATGATTTATCTACCAAATTTTGTGAAATCTGATCTATTAGTTTTTCAGCTAGAGTGGACACAGGCCATTTTTGTGGGCCATTTTGCAAAAACAGGCAGATTCTTTTCTCCCGAATCGTACCAAAATCTAATCAGCACCAGGGTTACTCACAAGGAACTTACCTACCTAATTTTATGAAATTCGGTCCATTAATTTTTTAGTTAAAGTGGATACAAAATCTGCACAGACTAGCAGACTCACATACACACATACAGACGTCACGCTAAAAATAGTGTTTTCGTGTTCTGTAGATCCGTCGAAAACTCGAGTTGCGATGTTCGGCATGATTCCAATACTTTCCATATACATTACCGTGAATTGCAGGGAAAGTAAAAATTTAGACGAATAGTATTATTTAATAGTAATTTTTATGCAATACATGGTAATGTCCCTGCAATACTTGGTAATGTATACGGAAAGTATTGAAATCATGCCAAAAATCGTAACTCGAGTTTTCAACGGATCTACACGTTTCGAGACCTCTAAAATACGAGGTAACTATTTTTAGCGTGACGTCTGTGTGTGTGTCCGTCTATGCGTCTCTCTGTCTGTCTGTGCAATGTATGTATCCATATAATGCAAAAACTAATGGCCCGAATTTCATAAAATTAGGTAGGTAAGTCATATGGGCGTGACCCTGGTGCCCAATTAGTTTTTGGTACGATTCGTAAAAGCAGAACCCGCCTTTTCTTGCGAAATGGTCTGCAAAAATTTCATGTACCCACTCTAACTAAAATACTAATTGACCCAATTTCACAAAATTTGGTAGATTAAGTTACTTGTGAGATACTCTGGTGCTAATTAGATTTCGGTACCATTCGGAAAATAACAACCTGCTTTTTTTATTAAATGGCCTGCAAAAGTTACCAAAATCTCTATAAAAAGACTACAAATGAATCCATTAAATGCTTGTTTTATACGTAGTTTTTGACGAGGAAAAGAATATAACCAACTATATTACTTTAGGGCTATCCGTTCTCAAGATATTTGAGTTTTCTTGCATTTTTGTTATGTCGCTTTCTGAAAAATGTCCAATTACCAAATAAAAACAATAATTGAATTAAAAATGCAAATTTAGTGTTATTTTGTGCCATTAAACTCAATTTAATAAATTATGAAAGAAATAAAAAATATGAATGTGAGTCTGCAGAGAAAATCATGTGCTGCCCACATTCGATTTTTATTGTTGTTTGAAAAAATGTTTTCTTGGAGCGGTCAATTTACCCTTTTTTCCTTATATGCAATTAAATAAATATAAACCTTTGACGTCTTGCCTAAATATAATAACGGAAATGCAATTTAGAAACTGCTAAATTCTTATTAACATAATGAAGTCATTATGAAACTCGCTTCCTTTGTAGCGGAATGGTAAAAGGTGGATAGAATAAAAATATATAATTAATGACATTGTTCCCCTCATCCGAATTTATCTTTTAACATGTACCTTCAGCCTTGCATTCTTGAAATTTCATTGAAACTTCTGAATTCCTTTAAACAACTGATACATTCCATTATATAAATGGTACCAGAATTTCCCTCGATTAGAAAACTGAATAGTTATAATCAGGATCTATTCTTCAAAGGAATCAAGATTCTTTTAAGACAATATCTGCAATTCGTCACATTTCCTTATACATTCATATCTCACTGTATTTAATTTCATTTGTTTGATTATTATCAAGATGAAAAAATATGCATACAGGGTGATTCCAGAAATATAGGCCAAACTTTACGAGATGGTAGTACACACCAAACCAAGCATTTTTCATTATAGTATACCGGGTCGGAAAAGAAACTTGAAGGCGTTACAAGGCGCTTGCTTATTCCTTGGGAAGAGACCTCTCCGCAAACATAAAAGGGCATTCTAGTTGTTATTTTCTGGATGAAGAAGAAAACCACGTATACCCATTTCGTCTGAGGAAGAAGAAAAAACCCTTATGGAAATCTTCGTAAGACCGAATGTACGGCTTTATCAGTTTGCAGTAGTTATTTGCAGCTCCAGCTTTTGAGACGATGGAGGAATTTACAAATAGACGATATGCATATGGATCTATGGATCTTCTTCTTGTAGGGATATCTCAAGAATCTCGTTTATGATACTCCTCTTGAATCTGGAGAGAAACTCGGAGCCAGAATTTCGATCGCTTCTGCCTAAGTGCGCGACATGCCTGGTCTGTTCGAGAGAGTTAGCCCATCCCTCCATCGACGCTGTGAGACGTGCATCCAGGTTGGTGGTCGCGCTTTTGAGCCATTACTGTAATTATTGTTTATTAAATGTCATTTGATAATTCGAAGTCATTCTTGTGTTTTCGCCTCATCTCATCGGTTTCACCATTAAGCGCCCACTGGCGCCTTTACGTTTCATTTTCGATCCCGTAAACTGACGAAAAATGCTTGGTTTGGTGTATACTACCACCTCGTATAGTTTGGTTCATCGTTTTTTAATCACCCTGTATATTTAGATTTCATACCCAAGTTATTTTTGTACAATTTCATCGTAAGTTTCTTTTAATGAGCATATACAGCAAATAACTGTGCATGCTTCTAGATATCTTGAGCTCTTGATTAGAAATTCTGGTAGTCTTCATTACACAACTAGGGTTATATTATTTAACTATATTAGAATATATAATGAAACATATATTAGAATATAAAATGTTAATTAATAATTTATGCATTTTACTTTCAGTTTATTGAAAAGGGCAATTTAATCTATATTTTTAAGGTTCAATGGCTATTCTCAATTGATCTATCATGTGCAATGTTCACTGAAATTAAATATTGGTAGACAATTATATTTACTGGTTTTCTTTTATAAAATTTTAACATTATTTTTTATTGTCCACAGATCTTAAATATTATTTATCGTAACATTCCGAAAATGGGTATGAGATAGTCTTTGATGAAAAATTGTTAGTTAAATGCGACTCTAATTTTGATGCCAAAACATTTTGTATTAAACTGTTTATATTTTATTGTTACTATTTGGATATTTTTTTATATCCATCAGTGAATTCAAACTATTATGTATACCTAACTTAATTTCCTTTACGTGATACAACTTGATACACTCATATCCAAAAGTTACGAAACAAACGGAAATAATGACTATATTCGGTAAAAAAACAACCTGTAGCTGCATTTTCATACATGACAGGCGCATGTACGAGAAAACTAGTCCGCAGAAAACATTTTGCATATCAACATTTTTTTTTTACCAAGAAACGTATTAGGTATAAAAACGGTCTGTTTTGTACAGAGTGTGGCCGTTTTCTGTGTCTGCAAACACGACGCCACAGGTCAATCACTGCAAATCCGATTGTTTCCGACCTTGCAGCGTCGGCAGGAAGAGCGGTATATCGGTTTACAGAAGGTTACATGCAGGTCAGCTGTATACAAGACGACCAGTAGCTTACTTCCCACTAACGTACTCGCACATAGGGGCTTGCTTAGACGTTTTAATTTCATAATCATTAGTAAAATTAAGTTTTAATTTGAAATATTTCACAGTTCGCATACTCTTCATACGCTGGCGTTCATTCGAAAGTCTGGCTTTTTAACACTTTCCAACATAGTTGAAACGCGTTTATGCCTTTGATCATTCTGTCTGTCTGTCCGTCTGTCCGTTCGCATGATAACTGCCGTAAAAATGACTTTATCAAAATTAAGTTTTAGTATATTGTTCAGATGGTCTGTGGCACCTATGAGAACGTAAATCAATAATATCACAAAATGAGTTTTGGATTGATCCCGGGGTTGAGAAATTGAAATCCATTGAACCTTATGGGACCTCATTCTTTAAACATTTTTTAAGCGAAGTTAAAATTCACACATTGCTTTGAAAATTTTAGAAAATATTCAAATTATCCCATAAAATATATATAAAAAAATTTCAGCAAAATATGTTTGGTAGTTTTTTAAATAAAAATTAAAATACAAAATCTAATTTTAACATATGAATAATGTAAATTAATCAAGCTATAAGATAAGTTGCGTAAGAATTGCTGAATTTTTTTAACGCAAAATTATTTAGCTCTGGAGTCTAGAATATAGGTGATATGAATGAAATATTCATTGATTTTACATAGAGAAGCAGACGATTTTATATCGTTGCCTTTTTCAGCGAAGTTTTAAGCATGGAGTTAGGAAGTACTTTTACCTCCATGGTTTTAAGTTTTTAAATAAAATAAATTATTGTAGTACTGTGATAATTTAAAAAATATGGCCGCTGAATGTATCGCATTTTTGAGATGTTTAAATAAAATTGCATTCCAGTTGAAAAGTGTTTCATAATCAATGCTTTATGCATGATTGACCTCTCTTGTTGATAATACACCATCCAACAACACGCTTTTAAAGATTAAAGAAAATACCTGCATCCTTCATCTAAAAGGAAAAAAAGGGGTAAAAATTCCCAAGACCTGCTCTTTCTCCCCTGCGATCCCTCAATCCCATTTCCCAATGGATTCAAATTCGCGTGCCGTGCCTTATCACCTCACGCCCCTCCGTAAAGGGATATATCAATCGTGTTGGGGAATTCTGAGGGGATTGATTAAAGAGTAGTGAAAGAATGGAGAGTGGAATTTGCGATGGAAATAGGAAATTCGTAGGAGTAAAAATGATTGAATGTTTTTTTTTTAATTTTATCAATTTTGTCTCAAATTCATCGGGGTATACAAGTTGCAATTTCAGTCTGTTTTACGTTGTTTTACGTCTGTTTTACGTTGAAGAACATGTATATTTTTATTCTAATTTTTAAAAAAAATCTGATGTGGACAGCAGATGTTTTTCTCTAAATAAGACAATGTTTCACAGCAAACTTACGATCTATGACATAATGTTTTAAACAATAAAGTGTCCATTAACATTTGGTCTTTAACTATTTGAAGGCACCCAATTAACTTATACCTCGCGCAAATCTAACTTAACAATTAGAAATATTGCTAACATCCTCTAAACAATAGACTACATTAAACGATATTAATCACCAGAAAATATTGAATTATCTTCAATTTTGAGATCTTTCCGTGATTAAGCGTCATGTTTGCCAATTCGTAGACATTTTTCGCCGTTTGACAAAATTTTCAAAAGGTTGTCAAATTGGCAATATTTAGCCAAATTTATCGGCAAGGTCAATCTATTCAAGGATACTTTCTATTTATTTTAATTTTATATAACTTTTTATAAAACTATCTATAAAAACTAACTATCTATAAAAATGTTATATCTCGAAAACGGTTTAGGCTGTTTCAAAGTGGATGTCATTCTCTTTCTAGTGATAAATTACGTAAGAAATGATTATGTAATTAACATTATTATAGCTTCTGCTATTCTTTTTATTATTGATCCAGTATTTCCAGAATGACTATATAAAAAGAGTACCATTTTTTTAATCGCCCCATTCGTTCAGGAGATATCGCGGTTTTAGGGTTAACTAGAAGTATATACTCGTTCTTAGGATTATATAATATAAAGAAACTTGAATTCACAATTATGCGGGAATTTCTATAGTATTCTAAATGACATTGCTATTCAAAACTTTCTATTAAAATATGTAGTTTGATTCTTCTAAAAAGAAGTATAGGAATATCTGTTCTCGCTATACAGAACTACCTTCACCAGCAGATCTGAAGAATAAAACGTCCTGATCCAATATGTAAAAAAAATTATCAAAATATGCAATTGGATCCATATACGCCAAAATGTAATAACAGTATTAGAAGATATATATATAAACGTACCATTTTCGTTCTGTTTCAATAATTGGCTAAACACAATATATGAGCTTGGAAAATATATGCCAAAATAAAACAGATGACGACGTGAGAAATTGAAAATGTCAATAAATCCCGTAACATTTAAATCTGAAATCCGTAAACATAAGTAGCAAGGGTATATCATTTAATTCAGGAGACAATGACGTATTCATAGAGGGGATCCGGTGGGTCCGCCCCCCCCTCCCGAAATGAAATTTCTGGATACGTCCTTACCTGTGGCCACGTGTTTTCTTGTTCAATTGTGATCCAGTATCAATTTAGTCAAGTTTTAGTCAAGTATAGTTCGTTTTTTTCAAACTTTTTTTTTGGATTGAAAATTCACTATACTTTGATGAAATGAAATTTCTGAATACTTCCTTGCCAGGACTTTATAAGAAGTACGGGTATATCTTCTAATACAATTTCAGCGCTTTTATTTTGCATATATTGATCCAATTTCAGATTTTCTGTAATTTTGTTTAGAGACGAGACCTGGATGTTTTATTCTTCAGATCTGTCTGTGAAGAAAGATAATTTGTATGGCGAAAACAAAGCCTCTTAAACTTTTTTTTAGGAAAATTAAATTAAATATTTTAATAGTATGCTTTGAAGAACAATGTCATTTAGGAATTTGCACATGATTGTGAATTTCAAGTTTCTTTACATTGCATATTTCCTACGAAGAACGGGTAAACCGCTGGTCAAAAATATATAACAAACAATAAATACAACAATACGAAGAATAGGAGCAAGAAAATATAGCAACACAAAGAATTAGAATAAGCAAGGACGTGAGTGGAGTTTTCAATGAATAGCGTTATGGATTAAAAATATAATTACATATGCTTTATATGGAATTTTCTATATTCTAAATGACATTGCTATTCAAAACTTTTCTATTAAAATATGTAGTTTGATTCTTCTAAAAATAAGTATAAGAATACCCGTTCTCGTTATACAAAACTACCTTCACGAGCACATCTGAAGAGTAAAACATCCAGCTTCAATTTGTAAACTTCCTAAACTCTTTTAGGAGCATTTATTTAAATATTTTAATAGAAAATATTTTGAATAACAACTGCATTTAAAATACTATAGAAAGTTGCACATAATTAGGAATTTAAAATTTCTTTATATTGCATATTCCGTACGAAAAACGGGTAAAACGCTGGTCGAAAATATATAACAAACACTTAATACAACCACACGAAGAATATGAATAAGCAAATATAGCAGCACAAAGAATTCGAATAAGCAAATACGTGAATGGTGTTTTCAATGAATAGCGTTCTGGATACAAAATATAATTACATATACTTTCCCGTTCTTTCAGGAGCAAGCCATTGACTCAAAAGGCTTTCTTTCATTTTTTAAACGAAAAAAAAAAAAAATACAAACCACATTCATTAACAACCGTACTCCGAGAACTGAAATCACCACATTTGTGTTAACTGATTGAATTTCCAGTCTGAAGCTTAACTTAATGAAATTCAAAGAATGATGAGCACGTAGTGGGAATTAATGAAGTCACTGTGTTGGTTGATGAACGAATTAGAAAAGCACCGGCGCCAGTAATTATTCATAACAGTAGAATATTCGGAACGAGTATCAATATTTAAATTTAGTACGAATATTAATTAAGTTAAACATAATTAAGATTTTTTCTAAAAACTTATTTAAATTCTCTATTTGAGTAAAATGGCTCTTTTAGAAGATTGCATGTTATGAGTAGAATCTATTTAAAAAAGATATCACATAGCTCTCTATTTAGTAAAAAAAGTATGTGACACCGCAGTCGTTTGACAAATCTCGTGTTCTGGTGTTTCTCTGTCACGTACCGCAAAATCTATAGCTTACAAAAATATGAAATTTCATGCATTCGTAGAAAAACATCATCATTTGTAGAAAAACACATTGATACAAACCGTTTTTCGGTTTAAAATTTAGTTTAGGAAATATTTAATGCCGAAGTCAAAGGAAGGGTATTTGAGCTGCGAGTTCACGTTCTAGACAAATTACAAATATCAATACTTCACATTTTTGTTGGCATGTACCTACAACATTGAATTTTTGCAGGACGGAACCTTTTGTTTAATTCGATTTAGTTAATGAGTTATTTAATTTTTTATGCACTTCTGAAGTGACAATTTTTCTTCTCTATGGGCGAAGATTTATTTGATCGAGCCAATTGCCATTTCTATCTGAGTGGTTTCTGGCAGAAACTTACAAACAAACAAAGCGTTTCGCAACTATTGTCGTCCTGAACATCACGGTTTAATTGTTATATCGCACAACAATTATGCGTTCTATTGTTGTAAATCTCTCTATACTGAAAAGTAACACGATACAGTATTACAAACAAACGGCAAACCGTGTAGTTATGAAATTTTGCAGTTTACTCGTAATACAGCAATCGTTCAAGGGTAGGCGGCTCGAAAGTGCTCAGCGAGTTATAGCGGTTGGAAAGCTTAGCTAGCAGGGCAGAGCTCCTACTACAAAAAGAAAATTTACTGGTGCCATGAACTGAAGCAGTTGCGCGGGGACAAGGCAAGAATGTCCGAGACAATTATAAGTTTTTTCGTATTATTTTAAATTATTGGTATGAATTTAAATTTATATGTATTTTAAACTTTTGTAACACGTTTTAAAATTCTTTCCATATCTTTTACTAGTAATTTTCAATCGAGCTTCGCGTGTTCGAAGTGGCTAATGGTCATTGAATTAGACACCTGCACACTTATTGAAAGTGGCTCACAACTTTTCTGAATACCATTTTCTAAATACCATAAACCCTTTGGGGTTTAAGCATAAAAATGGCGCACATTTTATAATCCTGAGAATGTGAAATGGAAAAAATAGATTGAATTTTATTTCCACGAAAATAATTTCATTGTTTTATTTTTCAATTTGTCAGTGAAAGAATTTCAAATTTTCCTTTTAGAAGTTAGAAAAGCAAGCGCAAGTGGTGTAAGGTTCTTATTTTACTCCCTGTGTATCGTCACCCCTCATTCAATTTCTGTGCTTTTCATTTAATCTGAAAGTTGGAAGGGTCAAATGCGACAAAAACCAAGACTGTAAGTACTGTTAGCAAAGGAAATTATTTTTGTTACGGGCACATGCCTATCAGGATCTGGCAGGTCCGTAGTCTTTCCGAAAGGTTGGTAGTAGGGAAAGGACTATACCGCACCTGTAAATGCCTCAACCACAGGATTCCAGTCTAAATTAATTTACACTGTCCCGGCCGTCCAAACGGATACCTTATACCTTCAGGCGGTGGGTTGGACGGTCTGGGTCGAAGAATAAACTCGTAATTGCCAGGATATATACTGCTCAATGAAATAGGGAATTACCAGGATATATACTGCTCAATGAAATAGTGAATTGCCTAGATACATACTGCTGAATGAAATAGGAAATTGTTAGGATATATACTGCTCATTGAAATAGAGAATTGCCAAGGTATATACTGCTCAATGAAATAGGGAATTGACAGGATATATACTGCTCAATGAAATAGAAAACTTTCAGATAACCGTCTTGTGAGGTGCATCGCTCTTCGCTCCTACCCAGGACACTGGACTAGAAATCCACCCCCCTGGTGTGGGAGCCATGATATCCTAAACAAGCATACAGGATATAGTACAGATATAGAGGTGAACAGGATATAGTACAGATACAGAGGTGCACAGGATATAGCGGTATACAGGATATCTACTTGTGGGGGTCGGCGGAAGAGGACGATGGAATTGGTACGTTTCATAGAAAATTTTGCTTGAGATGTTGAGGCAAAAAATCACAGAGTTCAATAGAGATCGTCTCTCTAGAATAATGATATGTTTTAAAGTTGTAGATAATATGTTGTAAACATCGGTTCTCTTAAATACACTACATGACAGTGAAAATGAGACACCAAGAAGAAGTAGACAGAAAGTGATGAAAATCGGCAAACAGAGAGAAACAGCAACGAACAATAAGGGATGTTTATTGCAACATGATACACCTATATACTGAGCGATAACACCGTCTGATCAGTAGGTTATAGGACCACCGCGGGTGGCAATACAGGCAGCAACACGTCTAGGTACAGAGTCAATGAAAGTGCGGATGGTGTCCTGAGGGATAGCTGCACATTCCCTGTCAACCATTTTCCAGAGTTCGTCTTCTAAACGCGGCGCTGGCAGCGCACGCAAGCGACGTCCAATCACGTCCCAGACGTGTTCAATTGGGGAGACATCAGGGAAGACTGGTGGCCAGGGAATCACACGGATACTTTGCAGAGCATGTTGGCTGATGCGTGCCATGTGTGGTCGAGCGTTATCCTTCTCGTAAATGACACTGGACACCCCCTGTAGTGTCACCGGCAGTAGCACGTCATCCACGTATTGTTAGGCAGTCATAGTGTCATAGTGCCCTCAATAAAGACCAGAGGTGACCTGCTATCGTACGTGATGGCTCGTCAAATCATGATGCTGCGTTGTTGCGTTCCACAGATGCTGCCGGATTGAACCTGTCACCACTTTGGCGCCAGACTCGTCCACGGCAACTGTATTTGCTAAAACAGAAGCGTGACTCGTCTGAGATCACGACACTGTGTTAATCCGCCATTCACTTGGCTCTATTTCGACACCATTGCAAACGGAGGCGTCGGTGCTGTTGAGTCAATGGGTGCCATGAATGCAGGTCGCTGGCGTCCAAACAGCGGAAAATGGTTCTCGTCGATATGGGAGCATCAAGGGTGTCCTGCACGTGCTGCAAAAGGATGACGGAAGTGGTCTGAGGGCCACCAACTCTTGCCGGCGGATGCGTCGGTCCATGCGTGCTGACGTCGCTCTGGCCGTACCGGGACCCCTGACACGTGCCACATTCCCTTGTTCCAACCATCTTCGCCACAGCCGGTGCACCATGGGCGCGTGTAGGTGACTGTCCGCTGAGATTTGACGTATGGACCAATCTGCCATTCTGAGTCCGATCACCATACCCTTCGTGAAATCGTTTGTCTCTGGTACTGCCTCGGTTGGCGGCGGCCTGGCATTCTCTGTTACTACGCTTTTCCTCAGAGACAAAAAATTACAAAATGATTTCCCTGTCAGACAGAGCTGAGCGACTATTGCCGATTCTGAAGGTTCCTTCCCTTTTATCTCACTCAACGTGCTTGGGACAGCTGCGTATTTCGCATCATTTACATAACTCGGTAAGCTGCGTCTACCCTCCAATTTGCATATTTTTCTGCCCACTCCCTCTTGGTGTCTCATTTTCACAATCACGTAGTGTATGTGAAATCACGTAGTGTGTGTTTGATGCTACATAATAAAATAGTTAATCAAGGCCACTACCGATGTCTATATGAGTCGTCACCTGTATCTAACAACCGAAACAAATGCTAGATGGAGAGATGACATGTCGAATATTTATATTTTTACGAACGCGGAATATTTCATTTTTCGCCTTTTCTTTTGTCTGTCTCGAAGGCCAGGCGAAGAAAATACAGTGCATGACGTCGACATCACGAGTATGACGTGAGTCCAGGGCTTCCGGAATTTCGCAGTAAAAAGAAGGGTTGACATATTTTGCGATGATTTACCGCCCATTTGGCGACTTCCAGAATGTTCCAGAAATTTCTTGATAGAACGATTATTTTTTGAGATGTAGAGATTTCCAGAAATTTTTATGGAGAGACTATAAAAAGGACGCATCCCTCCGTTGCAGTGTAGTTGACAAATGTACGTGATACGAGCTACATTAGACTGTGATTTTTGTCAATGTTTTGAGCATAGTAGCAGCCGTTTTGTAAAATGAGTGGAACATTTAAGTGCTGTTTAATTGTATATTGTTCCTGTTTACTTTATGCTTGTAAATAAACGTAAGTTATGCAGAAACTTGGACTAGTTCTTGCGTATACACCCACTCGTGGTATCTTGCGTATACATCCATTCGTTGTATCTTGTGTATACATCAACTCGTTGTATCCTTCGTATACACCCATGATTCTTGTATACATTTCGTAACAATGTGTATTTTCTGCTGTTAATTATTTCATTTGCATTTACAAAAAACAAAATCATTTATCATTAAAGTATATGTGGCGATTTTACTGCGAACGATGCATTTATAATATTCCCTTTAAAACAATATGTAATGGAGTTTTGTATTTTGATGCTGATATACCAGATATTTAAGTACGATTTCTCCAGTTAATGCTTCAAATAACAGAAATGCATTAGTAGAAATAGTTCAGGGGATCCCCCAAACAAAAAAGTTGGAAATCATTGGCCTATAGGATGGAATCGCTAAAAATGTTGATATCAGAATGAATGAAGTTTTTCTTATTGGTGAAGGAAACAAAAAAGCTTTCTTCGACCATTCAAGCACTCGATGGACCCGAGTTTGATTCCCGGCTCCGTCCAAACTGTCCCCGTGTTTACGGGGAGAACAGTCACGCTTTATTTGTGGGTCCGAAAGTCCTTCCCAGAGGTTGGTGGCAGGGGAAGAAGGGTACGGACCCTATAGATGTCGCTCCCACTGGGTTCTGGTTTAAAATAGGTGGCACTGTCCCGGCTAATTAAATAGATACCTTACACCTTCGGGTAGGTCGGACTATCTGAATCAAAAAAATAAACGCTTTCAGACATTTAAGCTAAAATTCCATTTTTTTTATAATACTATATTTTCAATTCATAAAATGAATTCACTTGAAATGGCCCGAGTGGAATTCAGAGCGCATTTTGCAATATATACTTTTGTCATTTAAGCATTTGAAATTTATTCGAATCGAAATAAAAATGTACATACATTATGTGCATTACTTTGAAACAACCCTGCAGATGAAAAAGAAAAATAACATTCAGGAGAATATTCAGAAAATATCGTATGTATTCAGTGCACCCTGGATAGCATTTAGGTCTGAAATATGTGCAGAGATTATTCGAATTGACATTTGGGGAGTCCGAGATAAGAGGATGAAGAATAACTCAATACACCATGGAGGTCTAAGATGCCCTAAATATTTTACTGCTGCACAAAGAAAGCTGTGTATCGTAAAGCGGTGTACAGCATATAATCCACGGTGGAGTAAAATCTACATTTCTTAGAAAGAGAGACAGAGACAGACACAGAGAGAGAGAAAGAGAAACAGAAACAGACAGAGAAAAACAGAGAGTAAGAGAGAGGGAGATAGACCGGAGAGAGAGACACACACATGGAAAAACAGAGAGAGAGAGACATGGGGAGAGAGACAGACACAGAGAGAGAGACATGGGGAGAGAGACAGACACATAGAGAGAGACAGACAGACAGAGAGACAGAGAGAGAGCGAGACAGAGAGAGAGCGAGACAGAGAGGGAGCGAGACAGAAAGACAGAGAGAGAGTGAGACAGAAAGGCAGAGAGAGAGAGAGGCAGAGAGGGAGACAGACAGAGAGATACAGACAGAAAGAGACAGACAGAGAAAGAGAGAAACAGCCACACAGAGAGAGAAGGAGAAACAGAGACAGAGAGAGATAGTGACAGAGAGAGAAACAGAAAGAGACAGAGACAGAGAGGGAGGCAGAGAGAGATAGTGATAGAGAGAGAGAGACACAGACAGAGAGAGAGCGAGACAGAAAGAGAGACAGAGAGAGGGTGAGACAGAAAGACAGACAGAGAGAGAGGTAGAGAGACATACATAGAGAGAGACACACAGAGAGATACAGACAGAGAAAGTCCGACATAGAGAGAGACAGACAGAGAAAGATAGACAGAGAAAGAGAGACAGAAAAAGACACAGACACAGAGAGAGACACAGACAGAGAGAGAGCGAGACAGAAAGAGATACAGAGAGAGGGTGAGACAGAAAGACAGACAGAGAGAGAGGTAGAGAGACAGACATAGAGAGAGACACACTGAGCGATACAGACAGAGAAAGTCAGACATAGAGAGAGACAGACAGAGAGATACATACAGAGAGAGATAGACAGAGAAAGAGAGACAGAGAAAGACACAGACACAGAGAGAGACACAGACACAGAGACAGAGAGAGACACAGACACAGAGTCAGAGATAGATAGAAACAGACACACACAGACAGAGAGAGACAGCGACAGATAGAGATAGTGACAGAGAGAGAAACAGAAAGAGAAAAAGACCGAGATAGATAGAGAGAGAGAGAATAATTTGTAAAATCTGCAGTTCCATATAACCAATCTGCAGACAAAATCGACACGCCTGATTGTATGTATCCTCTTATATCGAAGCAAAAATAGTTAAAATGATGAAATTTACCTAAAATTTGAATAAGTGACGTAAGTGTGATGTGGATGTTAAATTAAAGACCGTTACTTTAGAAGAACAAATTATAACAAAAGATAAGTTATTTTATATTAGCACAATGCTTTTTTATATATGCTTTTTCACAATGCTTCTTTACATTTTAAATTTGCACAATCATTGTTTTTTTTCTGCTTGCAAAAAATTGCCACGGATAATCTGCACCTTCAAAATTTGAAGTTTTTATAGTAATCCGCGGATTATATGCAGGAAATGGCGGTAATCCTTATGTAGAAGAAACTCGTTCGTATAAAAACATTTAATTACTAGTGTTTAAACTTGCCGAAGACAGAGACAATACACTCTTAAAGAAAAAAATTGACACTTTTTTTTTCATATGTTTTATTTTGTTTAACAATGCATGACACTTAGCCTAGAAAATAATCGACTTAGTCAAAAATTTGACCGTTTAAGTTGTACTCCGTGGTCGATATCATATTTGTATAAAGTTTCAGTATTCTATCTAGTTCACTAGCGGACTTACTTTTGGATGTCTTCTCCATTTTACCCAGCCTCAGGTAAGAAAGCGAAAATCAGACTCTGTTATATTCTGTTCCATAGACGATAATAAATAAAGGTATGCACATATTAACTCTTCTAGGTCAACGGACAAGGGCGATTCTAGATGGCCTGAAAATACTTTTCAAAAATTTAAATAATTGTTCCGTTATAATATGAATCACGTGACAGAACGAAACCTAAGTGTGCAAAGCTTCAATCTTCTAGATCAATGGGGCTTCTATGCGTGTGTGTGTGTGGGGGGGGGGGGGGGGGTAGAAAGATAAAAACGCGTTGGACAATTAATATATAGATAATTACTGTTACTATGAACATAGATAAAAATTTAAGTGGCTACGATATTTTGTTGCATTTCAGAAGTCAAGAATCCCACGCCCAGTGCAGCAACCAGCATATTTCACCCTTTTTAGCAATTTTCAGTACGTATAAGATACTTGCACCGGCAGTTAAAAATTGCTTTTTTCTGTAGTTTTGATAGCGGTTATTAGTAGTAAGAATTTGGAGAGACATTGTCTATCCAAGCAATCTGCTACCAAGTAACTTTCCTTTAAATCGTCCACCATACTTAAGTGCTTAACATATTTCAAATAATGTACAATTAATGTGCAAGTTGCTTAATAGCGGTTGTTTAAGTAGTCACTGTCTCGCCCAAATGTCTTTCATGCTTCGCAGCTGGTTGTTATAATACGGCACAAAGTGAATAATTAAATTTTAAAGTGATTACACGCCAACTTCAATAATGCATTAAATCAAAGGCAACACATCGTAGATTAAAAGATCATTTAATAAAAACCGTCCTACGGTTTTTATTGAAGGACCTTTTAATCTACGATCTGTTGTCTTTGACTTAATGTAATAACAAAGTTAATTTCATATTCGTAAGTTTCTGTAATTATAAATTGGGCCATAGCAAGCTTGTTAGTTCTTGCTACATACATAGCGCAATGTATAGAAAAGTATTGTGACGGGGTCGAAAATTCTAATTCAAATTTTCGACGGAAAAGAACGTTTTAAAATGTAAAAGAACGTTTACCTCTAAACTCAAATCTAATTTATTTTAGGGGATGTGTGTGTGTATGTGTGTTCGTGAGCCTGTGGATACGATATCTCACGAACGATTGGAGCGTTTCAAATGAAATTACAAATATTATAATCAGCAAATGCTGGAACCCTTATGATGTCACACGCAACTGAATGTTCGGAAGACCCCCCCCCTTCCCCCACTTCAATTCTCGAATAAAATGTTGACAAATCATTAAAAAATCATAACCTTCAATAATGTTACATAAATATCTCTTATGTAATTTTTCATTAGAAAACGAATGACACAAACTTTAGAGCGATAGCATGAACTTTTCTCGAGATACTGCACATTTTTCAAGTAAATTTATAAAAAAAATCACAAAATTTAAAATGTATTATCTATTGTGAAATGGGTTGAATTTAAACACAATCGAATATGTGAAAGAATCCTCTCCCAGTTTTCGAATGAGCTTTTGAACGGAACAACATAAATTTTAGAAAACGAACGTAAAGTATTTTCTAGATACTGCATTTTTTAACAAAGTAAGGATCTTTAACACTATCAAATAGATAATCATTTCATATATAATTTTTATTAGAAAAAGTAGCATAAATTTTAAAAGGCTTGCATAAACAACTGTAAAGATATTGCACCTTTTAACACTTCACAACATAGTTGAAAAGTGTTTATGGCTTTGTTCATTCTGTCTGTCTGTTCGCACCATAACTGCCGTCAAAATGGTTTTATCAGAATGAAATTTTAGTATGTTGTTTAAATGGTCTGTGGAATTTATGGGAATGTAAATAAATAATATCACACAATTATTTTTGGATTGAACCCGAGTTGAAAACGTGAAATACGTTGAACCCTATAGGACCTCATTTTTCAAACAATTTTTAAGCGAAGTAAAAATTCGCAAATTGCTTTGAAAATTTTAAGAAATATTCAAATTACCCCATAATAATTAAAAAGAAATTTGAGCAAATATGTTCGGTATTTTTTAAAATAAAAATTAAAATAATAATGACACGCATATTATATGAAAAGATCACGTAATCGACTTGAAAATAAAATAGGACACCAGTATTTTTTGCCAGTGTCAAAATCGTGATATTTAAAGTTCTTTTACATTTATATTGAATGTTTCATCCGTTCTAAAACCGCTTTATTTTTGCGTACTTCCTGTGCTTCTATATTCTGCACCAACGCAATTACACTATTTTTGAGTTTAAATGATCATCAAACTTTGATTATTTCCACATCGAAGCCTTATTTTAACGTATGCAGAATGTAAACAAATGAAGCTGTAAGATGAGTTGTATAAAAATTGCTGAATTTTTAATGCAAAATTATCTCTGGAGTCTGGAATATAGGTGATATGAATGAAATATTCATTAATTTTACATAGAGAAGCAGTTGATTTTATAGCATTGCTTTTCTCGATGAATTTTTAAGCATGTAATTAGAAAATACTTTTATCTCCATGTTTTACATTTTAAGTAAAATAAATTATTGTAGTACTGTGATAGTTTAAAAAATACCACCGCTGAAAGTATCGCATTTTAGAGATGTTTAAAAACAATAGCATTACAGTTGGAAAGTGCTTCATAATCAATGCTTTATGTATGATTGAACTTCCTTGTTTTTTCTTTTGTAAATTTTATAAGAAAAAATTTTAAAAATCTGTATCGTTGTTCCAAATGATCACAATTATAACATGTTACCCTCCATTTCTGAGGGCTTGACAAAATCTTTCAATTGATAACAAGTTTAATAATGTACCCCGGGGGGGGGGGTAACTTGCCTTCCCCCAGAAGGGGGGCTAATGACGTCGCGAACACAAAAATTGTATTGCGGCTAAGTTTTACCATAATTATTGAAGTGTCATGACTATTGAGGGATAAATAACTCCTTTTGTACAATTATGTGAAATAACTTTGAAAAGAACCTTGCTATCCCAACCGAAAATCGAACCTTAGATCTCGAACTGGCAAGCCGACCCTCTACCGTTGAGCTACAGGGACGAAATTGCAAGCTCTTATCATCGAAATAGATTCTGCATTCTCCACACTCTCATGTCAGATTGGCGTGCAACTGACAATCTGAATGACCACTTCCTGCTATTTTTACCTCAGGTTAGCCTCCTGATACTACTATTTTTACCCAGGTTAGAATGCTACGTGGTCTTTGTCCTCTCACTTTAAAATCGGCACTCCATATCCCAGAGTACACTGAATCCGTGCTAGTCGTCCTAGGGCCACTTTCAGATCTCCGACATCTGTGCACTAACCTACAGGGTTGATTAATTCGGCGCCATTATAAAGAACCTTGCTGTCCCAACCGGAAATCGAACCCTCGATTTCCGAACGGGCCAACCGACGTTCTATCGTGGAGCTACTGGGACGAAGTTGCAAGCTCTAATTGTCGAAGTGGACGGACTCTGCAACTTCTCTTATGCATTAATGTCAAATTTTGTGCTATGCTACCATATTAAAAAATAAAAAATTTCTAATCCATTTCAAAGTTTTCATTCGAATTTAAAAAATGATTGTACCTAGTTCTATATTTTGTGTTATCAAAGCAGAGTATAAAGTTTTGTGAAAACCATTAATATTTATAGAAGCTATCGTGATCACAAGTAAACGACCACAGACACTCTAAAAATAGCCGAAATGTATTCAGAGAGTTCTAAAACATATATTGACATCAAAATCTCGAAATTCAAAATTTTCGTGGAAACAATACTTTCTCAGTATTACGTGTGAGAAAGTAAAAATTCAATTACTGAGGGTTTAGTATCCCAAATGATTCTTGAAATTGGATTAAATTTTAATGTAGCCACTGGAAATTCTCTAAGGTTCATAGATATTCATTCGGGTGGTTTACAGTTTGAACATAATCGCGTTTTGTATAAATATGCCGATGTATTTGCATGCATAATGCGTCAGATTAAAACGATTGAAATGTTTAATCTCCAGACTGATTTATTAAATTCCCAATATTTCATTGATATTAAATTCAAATTTCTCTTTACAGTCCTATTAGTAAACAATGGAGATTAAATTCAAATTTCTCTTCACAGTCATATTAGTAGATAATTAAGATTAAATCGCTATTTGTTATCGTCCGATTTAATCCGTGTGCCATTGATTTTAATACTACATTTCCCTTTCACGAGCTAGTTTTACATGAAGAAGAGCGTCCATAAATTGCATATATCTGCATGAGTAATGTTGTGATTCTCTGCGTGGCTACATATATTTCAGTAGGCTGGATATTAGCAAACCTAAAATCAGAGGAAAATATACGTTTCTTTTGCGGTGTTAGTACTACTCAGTAACATTCGAAATTCTCTGCTGAAAATTTAATGGAAGATTAATAACACCAAAACAAACGTTTATCGTAAATAAATATAGGTCCGCAGATGTCACACTTTAGTGCTAAAGTGCGCTGTTGGTCGACGCGACAATTGGCTATTTTTCGCCTTTACATTTGTAAATACGGAGTTTGTGCTGGTAACAGAGAACATTTTATGGTTAAGGCGGGGAAATCTCACATTGTGCTCGATCCTCAGCACGCCAAAACTAATCTTGTGTCAACGCGGTTTATAGACACGTTATATCGGTAGGTCCGAAAGCCCATTCGAGAGATATTGGGTTAGGGAAATAATGATAAGGTGCTGTTGGTCTCCACCCCCATTGAATTTCTGTCAAAACTGAGTGACATTTTCCCTGTCATCCAAACGGGTAACTTATACCTTTGGGTAGGACGTATGGTTTATGTAGAAAGACAGAATGATCATAAGGCAGACATGTATCTAGCGTATGGGCTGACAATGAAAACGGAAGAACTGCTATAAGTGCACGTGAAATGCCGGAAATCTTTGAAAATGTACGGCAACAAAGCGTGAGTGCTGTTAGACATGCATTACTGTTGATGGGTCCCTCCTTTGAGTAACTTCTATAAAACTGCTGTAAAACTCTACATTGTTGTAAATAAAAATATGGGTCACACTCTTCTTTTTTCATTTATGTACCATCAGAGCCTTTTTATTTGAGAACAGTGCAGGTTTACTCACATGTGCCATCCTATTCATATTCTTAATTCGCCAATAGACTAGAATACACCCATAACCTGCACGCCGACTACTCATAGAAGAACACTAGTGCCTAATGCATTTACAGTTTCTTTCACATGAGGTCTTGTAGTTGCACATAACCAATTTGAGGAGGTTTTATGGATCAGCCGTTTGTGGTGCTCTGGAACACGGATGATTTTGTCTTTGTGAAACTTCAAATGTAGGTAATTATTCCACATACCTCCACTGCCGGCCGTCCAAATAGTTGCTCTTAGTCCTCTGGACGAGTCGGACGGTCTGGGTCTTCAACATACCTCCACTGCTGTACTTTTAAATACAAACGTAATGAATGCCAACATACAACAGCTGTGGTGATAGGAAGTATGGATAGGTTAAAGGTACTAATGACTTTCTGCATAGAAATCTTACACTAAATGCGTAGTCGTGCTGTAACAATTACAAAGTACTTGTATGGTACTATTCTCCTACTTCCCAAGATTATGCCTTTTTATGCACCATTGTAATTTACTACACTCTAACTCAAACTTCCCATACCCTAATGACTAGAGTTCGACGAAGGAATTAAGACATTAACAAACAACAAAATTTATTACCAGCTAACTTCGCTGGGAACTCAAAATACATGAAATACAAATATCTATATACAATTTATTTACAAAACTAGCAATACCATATATACCCGTGACATAATAAACTACACCGAAATTCAGCCTTAACATCTTACTAAACTGAATCTATGCTGATCAAACTACTACATAATATATACATATATACTCACACGCTTGCAGGTAATAAACACGATGCTATTTTTCATGAATAATCAGAACACCCACCCGCGCACGAAATCAACAGCTGTCAATCTCAAGTCTGCCCTTCGTATTGCCCTGGCCGAACGTGAGTATGTGATTCTTCGAAATGAAAGTGGAGGCGTTTAGGACATAAATTAAAATAAGGAAAAGTAAAATTAGAATAAAATAATAAATAATAGAATCCTCACACAATATTGGATTGTCGCTTTATAACATATAGAGATAATTAATTTTTCTCTCGCTATTTTAACCGAATTTGAGAACGATTTATCACAATTGAAGGCATAAATTTAGTGACGAAGCTTACAGTTCTCAGTTTAAATACAGTTTAAAAAGCATTTTATCCTTTTATGAATGGAGCAGAGGTTAAATCTCAACCACTCAATGCATGGAGAAACAACATGTACTCTTTCTTTGTCTCCTAATTTTTTCTGTATCTTCTGTATGCTCTATATTCGATCCTATGTACCAGGCAATAACCATGAGTATTTCGCTTATTGCACGAGTGATAAACGAGACCATGAGGTCAGTATCTTCTCCAAGTACCCATGGACTTGATGTTGCTACTTCAATGGTTTTCGATTTGATAAGATAATCTGCGTCGCCGACTTCTTGGCAAACTTTACATCTATGGTCTATTTAAAGTGTAATGAATGTTGCCATTTTATATTTGTGAGAAGATTATGCTGAGACATGGAGACTTCAGTATCTTATCTGATGTCATTAATTCTCCTTTTCGTAGGTGTTCTACATATTTTATGCAGGGGTCTTCTTTAGTACTGTGTCAAACACAATATGGCTTCTTCTTCAGTGCTCCAAGGTGTAGATAATATATTTATCTCATATTTATCTGTTGGTTGCTGGAGGTAAGCATACAATCCAATGTAACCACCCTATATATTTTGGACCCTTCCCTTAGTCAAAATGTATCTAAAATATTAACAACAGATGTTTTGTGTTCTTCTGGATTGAAGTACTATCAAACAGTGACGGCGGGTGAGAACCCAATGGTTGGTTCTTCTTCACTTTACGTAATCATAGTGCCTAGCATTCTGTGAAAAGCTGGCTTGAATGAATGACAATGTCTTCTTTGCAACTTTGCTTACAAAAGCCAGAGACTTTTTCGTGTCCTTGAGCTAGTAGTAGTCTTCACTTAGAAGCTTATCAAGAGTATTTTTTAGATAGGATAGTTTTATTTCCAAAGCGCGATCTCATTTTATTGAGCTGTTTCAAATAATTTCTCTGGAGAAAGTATAAAGTCAGAAGATTGCTTTTTCAATGGATGGCGGACATAGAACTAGTTAAAATAATTGTAGATGTCTATCATGTTTTGACAATCTTTGGTCACAGTCCAAAGTTCCGAGAATGAACCTTCGACTTCGCCGAGCATCCACTACTCTTAAGGGGGATGACACTTTAAGCATCCACTTTGCAAGCGTGGAAGCGGACATACCTCAAATCCACACTTTTGGGCCATCTATTTAAAAACTCTAAATTCGTACATACTATTAAATGAATGTTCTAAATTTTATGCTATGCAAACAAGCAACTCTGAAAGATCCTTTTGCGAGGGGAGCTTTTTTGAAGTTTCGAGCTATTTGTGTACATCGGTTTTTTCTAGGTCATTAATTTTCATTAATCATTCATTAGTCATTAATCATTCATCATTTGGATGGGCTTTTCCATGGACCCACACTAAGGGGCTCGTCCATTCTAAGCCTACATGCGTTGGACTTAGAGTCAGATGCGCACCGTAAATCAAAGTCATGAACGAAAATGTTTGGGAGCCACTTGTATAGGCGATTCCTGTCCGAGGACCCATTATCACAGGTTTATTTATCAAAATTATGCTCCTTAAATATTTAGAAACTCCTTAAATGTTTTGCATAGCCGGTTTCATTCTACAAATCTGTAGCTTGCCGTTAATAACAAAATTGAATGACTAGGGAAAATAATCACAAAAATCCGAAGACGCATACTACATATATAGATAACGGTAGTTTGCAAGAATAAACACTAAAATTCCATCATACACATTGTTAATTAACCAAATGGATCGCATTTTAATTCACTTCTATTAATACGTATGTTTTCTTCTCATGCCATGTGCTTTTGCCGACCAACATTGTTATCTGCAAACAATGCATTCAACTTTGCTATTAAATCCATTGAAAAATTCAATTACTGAGTGTTCATGATAGAGTGAACTCCGTTTGTAATTGAATTAAAATTCAACATTGCAACGGCTGATCCTCTGGGAGAATAGAATTAAACATGCTTTTGGATTAGATTAAAATGACAGTTACAGAGTTTCATATTACGTTCTATTAAAATTATTGAATTATTAGTTTTGTAAGATAATCCGAGGTAAGTTCCTACAAGATAGTTGAATTACACAAAGGAACATATTACATATCCGGAAAAGGAACATGTTACATATCCATATTACTTGTAAACATATTACTTGTAAACATATTAATTGTAAAGAACCTTGCTGTCCTAACCGGGTTTCGAAAACTGGATCTGTGAGCTAGCTGGCCAGCCGATGATATTGGGGCGAAATTGCAAGCTCTCATCGTTGAAGTGGACTCTACATTCTCCACCCTCTAGTGTTAGATTGGCGAGCAAATGACAATCTGACTGACCGCCTTCTGCTACTTTTACCTCAGGTTAGCCTCCTGCTATTACTATTTTTACCCAGGTCTGTATCCTACGTGGTCGTTTTTCCTCTCAATTTCAAATCGGCGCTCAATTTTCCAGAGTCCACTGAATCTGTACTAGGGTTACTTTAAGACCTCCTACATAGTTGCATTAACCTACAGGGTTGATTTGTTCTGGCGCCACTGTAAAGAACCTTGCTGCCTCAACCGGGAATCGAACCCTGGATTTCCGAACTGGCCAGCGAACGCTGTCAAAGTGGATTATTGTCAAAGTGGACTATGCATACTTATCTCAAATATAACCGATGCACCAAAAAAATTGCCAGGTCCCACGACAACTAACATATGACATCAACTTCAACAGCGCTAGAATCATTTTTCTCCCAGTTAGAAATTAAAAGCAGATACCACAAAGTTTACAAAGAATCTACATTCTTTAAAATCCCCAAACTATGTTTAACACTATTACGTAACTATGAGCACACGGATCAGATGATACTGGTGGTACCCATGACTGGTTAGCAAAGTCAACATGGATTGAAAACACTCTTTTAGTTATCTGATGATGTGTCAAATAAAGAGCCGAAGCAAGTTCGTGAACATTTCATGCTTTTACGCACTAAAATGTTTAAACCTTTTATTAATTTGTTTAATATTAGCATGAATTTTAAAATTTACGAATTTCGTAATCACTGAATTAAAATGAATCCAATATTTAAAAATTCTCCGAATTTTTAATTTTGCTCTTTTATAAAAATCACAAGAAATAATAATAGCGAAAGCGATAAACTCATTTTTACATACACGTTTTCATTAAAAATGAATGACACTCCCATTAGAAAAATGTCGTGAACAGTTCTTCAGATGCTGCACCATTATAAAATAAATGTTTCAAATTGTTTTACAGAAATTAAAATAGATAAAATATAAATTAGTTAAATATTTATGTGAAACACTAGCGAGCTCTATCCCCTACTCGGCGGCGCTCGCTGAGCTCGCTTCATTAGTTATTTCTTGCCATCTGCTACACGGGTGTAATGCACTGGTAGGCGATCTTTCTGGAGCGATAACTCACCGCACACTCATATTCCCCCGACCCTCTGAAAAAATCGGTAATTTGTTGTTATTAAGCAGCCACTTTAATAGCGCATAGGCCGTCCAGTCACCTAATGCAATCCGTGTACATCCACGCAACAAACGTAATATGCCGTAAATAAGATTGAAATTTTCCTGTCAATCGTACGAACAGTGACTAAAGGTGAACGAAACGCGCATCATGCCAAATTGCAAATCATTTGAATCTGCGTTATCCTTGACAGGAATTTTAAAAAGCCTTTTGCCAGCGGGTATCAAACCTCGATTGAGTATTATCTTTAGCAGAATGTAATTTTATTTTTCAAAATAATTATTTTCAAAATAAGAAAATATTCGTTTCGATCGAGAATCGACCTTGCAGACTTTGGAATGTGAATTTCCACTTATATCAACCTTATATAGTGTAACTACATAGAATATTACATAGTGTATTACATAGTGTAATTATATACTTGTCGATTTTTAAGCCACCCCCTTTTAAAATTGAGTCATTTTTAGTCCATTCCAATACTTTTTTTTCACACGAAATGCATCAGCTTTCTATAAAAAATATAATTTCAAAAAATGGGTTCCATAGATCCTCAAGAAAGGAAACAAAATCGACTCATATATGAAACATATAAATGAAATTTACAGTTTACATTCAAAGTGTATGATAAATCTGTATCTAATCGTTAATATGACAAAGGCTATTTCGATGTCCACTTACAAGAAATAGCACTCCATTGCTAGTAAACAACAAGCAACAGACCTCCGTTCTAGATAATACCCCCCATGTATTTCCAAAACGGAGAGAGAAGAAATTGCAAATGAAATAAATATTCATGTTCTTCACATTGCGCGCATGCCACCGATGTTTAGTTCACGGCCACAATGACATACCAAACCATTTAAACAAGAAATATCAATCATGCATAAAGCACTGATTATGAAACACATTCCAACTGAAATGCAATTTTATTTAAACGTCTCTAAAGTGCGATACATTCAGCGGGGATATTTTTTAAACAGTCACAGTACTGCAGTAATTTATTTTACTTAAAAACTTAAAACCATGGAAGTAAAAATACAAAAATACTTTCTAACTACATGTTTAAAACTTCCTCGAAAAAGACAATGCTATAAAATAGTCTGCTTCTCTATGTAAAATCAATGAATGTTTCATTCATATCACCTATATTCCAGACTCCAGAGCCAAATAATTTTGCGTTAAAAATATTCAGCAATTCGTAAACAACTCATTTTACAGCTTGATTTGATCACATTCTGCATACGTTAGAATTAGGCTTCGTTGTAAAAAAAATCAAAGTTGGATGATCATTTAAACTCAAAAATAGTGTCATTGCCTTGGTGCAGAATATAAATGCGCAGAAAATACGCAAACGTAAAGCGGTTTCAGGACGGATGCAACACTTAATATAAATTTAAAAGGACTTTAGAAATCTCGAACTTGACACTGGGGAAAAAGATGGATGCCCTATTTTATTGTGAAGTGGGTCACGTGATCTCTTCATATAAAATGGGTGTCATTATTATTCTAATTTTTATTTAAAAAACTACCGAACACATTTTGCTCAATTTTTTATACAGGGTATCCAGTGCTATAGCTGCCCAATGGCTATTTTCTCAACCGTTAGTCACAGAGATACACTTCCAATTGCAAAAATGTTTTAAATTTCAAAATCTATTATCTTAAACAGTTTAAATCTATAAATACATTTCTGAAAGAAATACGAAATATAAATTTTTATGCAGTCCCCCGGTCTTACTAATTATATTTAGGAAAATCATCCTCATACAATTTCATGCAAAATAAAAAAAAATCATCCTTTTACGACCAAAATTGACCGACTTATAGCTGTTTAAATTTAAAGCACTTTTTGTGCTGAGAAATGGTCAATACGGTCCCTGATTGTTTGGTTGTCTGAAACGGGACATTTTTATGCCTGGAAAAGCGACTTAAGTCATAAAGTTTAATGCTTCATAACTTGGTGAATTTTGGTCGTAAAAGGAAGATTTTTTTTATTTTGCATGAAATTGCATGAGGATGATTTTCCTAAATATAATTGGTAGGACCGGAAGACCGTATAAAATTTTATTTTTCGTATTTCTTCAGAAATGTATTTATTGATTTAAACTGTTTCTAAGATAATAGATTTTAAAATTTAAAGCATTTTTGCAATTAGAAGTATATCTCTGTGACTAACGGTTGGGGAAATAGCCATTGGGCACCGATAGCACTGGACGCCCTGTTTATTATATGGGATAATTTGAATATTTCCTAAAATTTTCAAAGCAATTTGTGAATTTTAACTTCATTTAAAAGATGTTTGAAAAATAAGGTCCCATAGGGTTCAATGTATTTCACTTTTTCAACCCGGGTTCAATCGAAAACTAATTGGATGATATTATTCATTTACATTCCCATATGTCCCATAGCCCATCTCACCAACATACTAAAATTTCATTTTGATAAAGTTATTTTTACAGCAGTTACCGTGCGAACGGACAGACAGAATAACACTTTTCAAGTGTGTTGGAAAATGTTAAAAGTAGCCAAAGGGTGCGAACAAAAAACTGTATGAACAGGATTAATACAGATTTCATAAGACGCACTTGGTATTTTCAACAGAGTCATTTAAAAACAAACAATCTCCATAACTCCGTTTAAATGTAACGTGCGCAAGAATCAATATTACCGGGACTTCGGTAAGGGCGCATCGAAATATTCTTTGATGTCAGTATTTAGTTCGGATCTTCCAACCCGACATACCGAAAAATATCAATAGGAAATGCGATACAATTGTTTAAATTCTGAACATTGAAATATCCACATCTCTTCTTGCAGTGCCCCGATTCGCTTTCAGCGACACAAATATTCCTTCGTTTAAGTTTATATAATATTACTTTCCTTATATGCAGAGTATAATGTAGAAGGACAGTATTGTGACGGGCTCGAAATCTCAAATTCGAGTTTTCGACGCAGAGCACGTTTCAAACATCCCTGATCACGAATCGAACCTTTTTGAGGTGATGTCTGTGTGTGTGCGTGTGTGTCAGTGAGTCTTTGGAGACGATAGCTCACGAACGAATGGAGTGATTCGAATGAAATATGGTACAAAAATTACAATCCGTGAATACTGTAAGCCTGTTGTTTTTAAATACAATCGAATGCTCCCCCTAAATTTTCGAGTGGAATTTTGAAAAGATCGTCAAAAAATCGAAACCTTTAATAAAATTACGCAAAGAAACATTTCTTATGTAATATTTTCTTATAAAAAGATTGACATAAACTTTAAAACGTTAGCATGAACCGTTTTCGAGATATTGCCCATTTTTCAAATAAATTTATCAAAAAATCCCATAAATTAAAAAAATATATTAACTGTTGAGAAACATGCTCACTTTTCATACTTAATATCACGCGATGAATTGGATGACATCATTCTCGTGGATCTAGCTCGTTCCATTCATGAGAAAAGATACTTTATGTTATACTTTTATATTTGAAAGCCAATAGTCATTTATCTGCCATAAGAACAACTTTTACTCCGTCCAAAACACTTAGCGAGTTTTTGGCGACGAATTTGGCAGAGTGTCGCCAACTGGGAAACTTTTTTAAATGTTGCCAAATTAACGAAAATATCGCCAAATGGATAAAAATGACGCCAAATCAATGAAAATGTCGACTCGTTGACGGAAATTCAATATCTTAGAGAAAATATAAGTATCTACTTCAAGAATAATCTATTTTTTTTACTGTAAAAGTAGTCAATTAATTGCATTATATAAGGAAAGTTATGTGCTGCACTCATCAGATATTTTCATTATTATAAACAGCACAAAATACTATGAAATAGGTCGGCATGCCGTGGCCTGGTGTATGTGTAACTGTGTGGGTACGCGATATAACCATCGGAGTTATGTGGCCATTTTCCATCGACGACGAACGCAACACATTTTTCAGGCAAAAGTGCTTTATTTAAACAATACGCCCTGTAATTTACGGTCATAAATTTGTTATTTCATTTTTAAATTTTTTGTGCACGTCTCAGGCAGATCGTTTTTTTATTATGTACCTTTCAGCAGGTTCAATATGTGAGCCAAGTAAGTCACTTTTGATGAGTGTTCTAAAAACAGATGGAATTTTGCAAAGTCAACATAATACCGTAGGCACTTTTGCAGAAGACTTGATTTCTCGCGAGCAACAAGTAACAGAGCTTCGGTCTAGATAATTCTCCTTACCTTTCACAATAAACGTCATTTTTTCAAATCAAATGTTTATCTCTCTCTATCTTTCTACGACATTGTGCATCCACGCCAAAGAGTATGAAAGTGAGCAAATGATGGAGGGAAAATATCACCATTATTGGGGTTGGTATGGATCTCAGGGCACACACTCGATATCCCTAACAGAAGTAACTTCAGAACAAATAATCACCATCTCCATAACTACGTTGAAATGTAACGTAGAGAAGAATCGATATGAGCGGGGACGTCGACAGAGTTGCAGATTCACCGAAATATCGTTTGAAATTATGTTTTGAAACATTCAGAAATTTTCAAAAGGAAATAAATGCGATAAAGTTGCTGAGACTATGGCAATCGAAATATCGATAGTGGCGGGGTTTCAAGAATTGAAATGATTTTTACATTCGGAAAAAATTCATTTCGCCTATTGATGATATATTATGTCGGTAAACGGCACAGAAAAAAATATGTTGTTAACAAAAAAAGTTTTTTTCAACTTGCAGAACACCAAGGCATCATTGAGGGTACGCTCGACGCAACCGACGAGAAAGCCAAACGCGAACAAATTAATATTTATACTTTACCTACAATGCAAAGCACTTGGAAAGGAGAAGTATTGCGATGGGATCATTAATTCGACTTTCGGATTTGTATGGATCTCAACGTTTAAAGCACTCCTGAATAGGGATCAACATTTGTGTGTGTGTGTGTGTGTGTGTGTGTGTGTGTGTGTGTGTGTGTGTGTGTGTGTGTGTGTGTGTGTGTGCATGCGTGCGTGCGTGTGTGTGCGTACAGGGGTAGGTCTGTGAAGACAACATTTTTCGAGGAAAAAAATGAGATTATCGAATTAAAATTGACATTTCCTTTTTTACGATAAACGTCAGAGGCCTACTGATTTTCAGGATGACCAAAATAAGGAAAAATTTTTAAATTTTGAACATTGACTATTATAACATTAATTACTATAACACTAATTATTATACATTACTAACATTAATGACTAACATTAATTATTATAACAATAATTACATTGCCAAAACAAAATTATTTTAAGAGTGCATATGTTAAATATTATTTTTACTATAGCAAAATGAAACACACATCCATAACAGAAGGTCTTTATTTCACTTCCTTAAGACGTACAAAAGTTTAAAAAAGCCATAGCGCTTTCGAGCATAAGTATGCTCTTCATCAGTGGCTACAAGGAAATAAAGTTTGAATCGTTCATATATAGAACAGATATAGCGACAAAATTTGCATAAATACAATTTACAAAAGAATCTACGTTTAGACAAGGAAGAACCGTAAACAATTTTTCAAAAATTTTAACAACAAAAGAACAGCATATTTAATTACAATTTAATTACAGAAATCGAAAAAAGGGGGGTGGCAATCAAGCATAATCCAAAGAGGAAGACGTCAAAGATAACTTTGCAGAGACTTGAATTGCTTGGAGTCGAGAATGAGTCGCCAAGCGTAACTCAAATTCATAAAAGAGTCAAAATTACAAACAGACTCACTGTAAATATAAATTTCTACGGCTCTTGCTCATTTTGTTAAAGATAATTTTCAGCCTCTTCTTGAAAAGACTTTCCTTTTGATGCGTTGTAATAACCCTCGTGATATTCTTCTTTTTGAATCCCTTTTTATTTATATTTGCCGTGAGTCCGTTTGTAATTTTGACCCTGTTATGAATTTGAGTTACGCTTGGCGACTCATTCTCGACTCCATGTAATTCAAGTCTCTGCAAAGTTATTTTTGACGTCTTCCTCTTTGGGATTATGCTTGATTGCCCCCCCCCCCTTTTTTTCGATTTCTATAATTAAATTGTAATTTAATATGCTGTTCTTTTGTTGTTAAAATTTTTGAAAAATTGTTTACGGTTCATCCTTGTCTAAACGTAGATTCTTTTGTAAGTTATATTTATGCAAATTTTGTCGCTATATCTGGTCTATATATGAACGATTCAAACTTTATTTCCGTGTAGCCACTGATGAAGAGCATACTTATGCTCGAAAGCGCTACGGCTTTTTTAAACTTTTGTGCGTCTTAAGGAAGTGAAATAAAGACCTTCTGTTATGGATGTGTGTTTCATTTTGCTATTTTAACATCAGATGTGAAGCCAAATTATATATTATTTTTACTAGTTTTTCGTGTTCTAGAGGTCCCAAAACGTGTATATCCGTCGAAATCTTGAGTTGTTATTTTTGACACGATTCCAACACTATACATTACGATGCATTGCAAGGAACATATTAATTATATTTTATTTATTTTGAATAATAGAAGGAAAATATCGCGTCTCAAAAAACTTGTAGACTGCAGGAAAATTCATGCGCTGGCCACATCCTATATCTCACATTTATAATCCTATATCTCCCATCCTATTTCCGCATCCTAATCCTCACATTCTATCCTCACATCCTATATCTCACATTGAATAATTGCTTTTAGAGTTTATCCACAAAAAAGAAAGCATATTTCAGATACGTTTTTCCACTTTTAACAAAGTTAAAAATTCCATCGTTTCCATAAACATGTTCGAACATTTGTAATAAAAGAATCGATACAGAATACACACACAGATGCATCAAAATATTTCCCGACTTTCAAAAGATTATTTCATTCCGTGTTTCTAACTCGGCGTGCCGGAAAATATCAAACAGAAATTCGATCAAGTTTTAGATTCAGAATTGGAATATTGGCAGATATCGTTGTAATGCCCAAATTCGCTGTTATGGATAGAAATACTTTTCTGTTTCGATTTAGTTAAATTTTGGAATAAGTTTCGTGTCATAACAAATGCAATTTGGCTATTCACATTGATGTGTAATATTGTAAGTTTGGAATTTATTCTTTACAATATTGCTTACATTAAAAGTACTAGCAGTATACCCACTCTTCTTATATATAAACTAGAGAAACTTAAACGCACTATTATGTGCAAATTC
Organism: Amaurobius ferox; assembly: GCA_951213105.1. Classification (NCBI taxonomy): domain Eukaryota; kingdom Metazoa; phylum Arthropoda; class Arachnida; order Araneae; family Amaurobiidae; genus Amaurobius; species Amaurobius ferox. Next base: position 13,642,913 of record OX578137.1, on the reverse strand, counting down.
CTATAATATTCTAAATGACATTGTTATTCAAAACATTATATTTAAATATTTAATTTAATTTCCTAAAAAAAACGTATAAAAATATCTGACCTCACTATGCAAAACTATCTTCACAGGCACATCTGAAAAACAAAACATCCTGCTGCATTTGAAAGCAAATCTACAGAAAACATGAAAGGTGAGATTGATCATTAATAGAAAATGTTCCGCAAAAGTGAAAGGAAGATGGACCGACATGTAAATGTGACATCAAAAATACTATACGACAAGCCGTTGAATATTTTTAAAAAACATGATAAGTAAACATTATAAATAAAACAGGTACTAAATTGATATGAAATACCCCTTTTTCCCTGTTTCATATATAAGTTACGGAATGGAACAAGAACTACATGTGGTAAAGATGGGTGAAAAAATTTTTATAACTACGCATTAAGATGAAAGTATTTTTATATAAATCATATATGTAATGCAGGAACTTAAGGTACTAATCCCCTTGTTCCCTGCATAAACATACATGGTGTAAATGCAAGAAATGTGTTTAAGATGAAAAGTTGCAAAACAGAAACATTGTTTTGCACGATCAGCTAGGCCTTTTCTAGCTCCCCAAAATTTTTTTTTGGAAATTTAATAAATTGAATAAAGTGAAAAGCATTTCCGAAACCATGTACGTTATCAAGGGCCATACATGTTTCGTTAATGCGGATTCTACGTTTCTGTGTGCATTACTGTAAATTGTATTACATAAAAAATGCACATGGCCCGACTTAGAAGAAAATATAAATTGGATCAGATATATAAGAAATCAAATATAAAAATCAAATATAACCAAATATACCAGCGTGTGGCTAAGTATTTATAGGAGAATACAATGTAATGAAAATATATAAGAATATATAATAATATAAATGTATTTACCCTTGCACTGCTTAACAGTGTAGATTACGTGATACTGACTAAGCATTATATATATATATATATATATATATATATATATATATATATTATTTATAAATTTCCACCTACACCATTCACCTAATCTACCAACTAAAATAGCTTACTGTGTAATTTCTTTTAAAGACCCCATTCTTAATTCTCTTAACTTTAATAATTTATTTGCAAAACATCAGTACTTATTACCTGTAAAAGATATCAAAATACAAAAATCTTTCAAATATAATTTACCAATTGGTGGAACTATTTACAATTACAATTAAGTTTCCAGGTCATTAAACTCCGATAATCTTACATCATGTGTATGCAGCGATAAGAATCTTACTCCTTATGTCAACTCATCTCATGGACACATTATTACTGAGGATCTCAGTATAGTTAAGGATGATATACTTAGGGATATTATGAATAAAGGGTCTAAATTTCGCAGTCCATTTTGCCATCACCCTAAACTTCTTCTTCAATCTTTATCTTTTGATTTTGATAAATTCATATACTAACAAGCTTGTTCACATTCCATTCCTATTGAAGCATTCCATTTATGGAAGTATACTACCTTACATCTTCTTAAAAATGTTATTATAAACATTAAAATTACGAGGCCTAGTTATCCTTATAAACAACACCTATCTGCTGCTAAAGAACTACAACAACATTTTGCCATCACTTATGTAGATAAAGCTTCTAATAATTATGCCATTATTTGTAAAAAATGTTATGTCTCTCTGTTACAGAATTACTTAAAAAATAATCATATTTTTAAACCCATTAATAATCAGTCTATCAAAATCAAAACTAAAATGCTAAAATTATATACACAATTAAATATTAATTGTAAGTTTTAGAAATTTCAATATGTTACTTTGGTTTCTAAAAATCACCTCTTTGGTTCCCACAAATCACCTCTCAGTTTTACAGCGTTCACTTGTAGACATAATACATTTACCACTATACAGCTAGTAAGTACTTGCTTAACTGTTTAAATATAATTAATGGATCTCTTAAATTTAAGAATTCAGGCTATTTCATTTTGAACAATAGTTTTAATTTAGTTAATCACCTTAGCAAGCTTCCACATATTCGTAGTTTCCATACCTTTGATTTTAAAGACCTATTTAATAATATTGACATTAAAGAATTATATAAAGTTATTATCTCTCTTTATCATGATTATCAATCTTCCAATAATGTTCCATTTAATGTCAAAAACTTTCCTATGCTACTGCACATTGTGTTATACAACAATTATATTATCCAAGGTGACAACATATATTTACAAACATCTGGTGTACCTCAAGGGGGCTGTAGTAATAGTATTCTAGCTAACTTATATCTTTATTATTATGGACGTCATTTTAACTCTAATTCATATATTATATATCGATATGTTGACGACTTAATTTGTATTAGCATTGATGATTCCTATCCCATTAATATTGATTTTTACCCCTCTAACCTAAAATTAACCCCTAATGAGCCTAGTATTAGTCAAACTGTAAATTATTTACACCTAAATTTAGATACCCTCAATAATCATGTTATCACCAATCTATATGATAAAAAAGATTCTTATAACTACACTATTATTAAGCAGCTATCATATCGTTCTTGTAATGTTATTCAATTGTTTAGAAACATCATTTTAAACCAGCTATTTCGAATACATCGACCTTCTGATCCTCAGTTTCATTTACTCCACATCAATAATCTTAAACACATGTGTCAAAATTACCACTATCCAGAAGTATTTGTAAATAATATTATTAATAATTTCAAATACACCACGTAATAATTTTACAAATACATTATTTATCCTTGATTGGATAACTCATTTTTGTGAATTTCACCAGTTCTTATCACCTACTTACCACTAGACCTGAGTCTGATACTGATCACTATTTTTGAAAGACTACTTTCCACTCGTCCTGAGTCCTACACTGATTAGATTAATTGTTTGTTTTTACCATGTGTTTGACGCAGCATATCCCTTTTGGATTTTGTGCCACAAAACCCAATCAACCAAACAACCAACCTATACTGATTCCTATTTTTGAAAGTCTTCATACAAATTATTTTTCGTTTAAGTGTATTCATTCCGGTGTTTACTCGCTTTGACGAAGAGATGTAAAATGCTCTGTAGAATGTTTCTCTGCGAACATGTAGCCTCCCACGTGGTGGCTGTGCTTGTGAGTTAATATTTCTGTTTTTTATATTTCGGGTTTATAATTCACTTGGTTTTTATTATTTGTCCTTCCACTAGCCAATAGACAGTTCCAATGGTGTCCATAGGTAAATACTATCGCCATTGTCAGAAACTGGCTATTCTATCGGTTTTAATTCGAATTGTATGGCTGTCCTGACGAGAATGCAATTTCGAACTAACCGCCGTTTTTTGTGTAGTTTCAGTTAATTGTTCTTCATGTCTTGATCTTCAATCTTGAGCTATTTATTATTGCCTTTTCCTATTTTTGCCGTGTTTGCTTTTTTATTTTACATATATTTATATATATATATATATATATATATATATATATATATATATATATACATTTTAAATATGATTTTTGTATACTTATCTTTCCCTCATCCCCTTTCCATTATAGTGATAAGTTACCTTCTATTTTTATCCTTAGTCTTGGTCTATAGTTACTTATTTGTAACAGATATGTTAGAGATGGGGGGTTTTGTACTTACCGTAGTTTATGCATAGTTTTCGATTAAAAAGTTTCAATATATATATATATATATATATATATATATATATATATATATATATATATATAATTGAAGAATTTTAATTTACTTGTATTATATATACCAGAGATGGATCATTTATTGAAATGTTCTGTATAGATATACGTATAGTTATATATACATATATATACACATATATACTATATACTATACATACACACACACACACATGCATACATACATACATATATACATACACACATTATATATATATATGTATATATATATATATATATATATATATACATATATATATATAATCAAATTTGGTTTCTATAGGAGTATTATTTTCAGAGAAAACAAGTTTGCATCCATTTTACACAGGCCGACCAACCAATAAGTGGTTTTTATAATATCAGCACCCCTATAAACGTCTATATTTTCGATTCTGCTGAAATGTGTCTTACAGAAGTAAATTAGAATATTTTCTTCTTTAAAATATTTCCTTCATACCAATAAGATTTGTAAAGAGTTAGTATTGATCTCAAAACACGCAGTCGCTTTTTCTAACAAAACAGAAATCCAAGCAAATTGCAAAATTCATCAGTTCTATAAACATGTTGGAACTTCGGAATCTATAGAAATCAATATTACCACAACGTCAATACAAGCATAGTCGCGGTGACATATTCTTTATCTCGGAAAACATTATTCCGTTCCGGGTTTCTCTTCCATCGGGCCCAAAAATGTCAAAAGGAAATCCGATAAATTTGTTTAGATTCAGAGTTGGAAAATATCGACAGCTATGCTTGTAATGCGTGGATTAGCTGCTAGAAAGCATAAAATAATGCACGTAATGCATAAATCGTAATAGCACGTAATGCATAGAAAGCATATTTGGTTCAGAGGAAGTTTATTCTATGGTTATTCCACATGAAGGAGTCCAGGGCCAACGGCCGTACCGTGCTGAAAACACCGGTTCTCGTTAGATCACCGAAGTCAAGCAGCATCGGGCGCGGTTAGTACTTGGTGGGTGACCACCTCGGAACACCGCGTGCTGTTGGCCATCTCGGGTGCGGTATCCCCGTGGTTTGCGCGCTAGATTTGCACGCTACCACAAATGCCGCCGTGTTCATGCGGAGTACGATCACGTTAAACATGTGGGTCCGTAAGTCCTTCCGAGAGGTTGGTGGTAGGGGAAGGAGGGTACGGTCCCTGTGGATGCCTCCCCCACTGGGTTCCGGTCTAAATTGGGTGGCACTTCCCGGCCGTCCATACAGTTACCTTACACCTTTCTGGTAGGTCGGACGGTCTGGGTCTCAACAACAACAACAACATGAAGGAGTCCACAGGGTGATAAATAATGTGCAGACTTCATTTTCAACGAAACTGTTCAGCATGTTCCTACTCTTTTCCACACTTTGTAAAGAACCTTGCTGTCCCAACCGCGAATCGAACCCTGGATATCCGAACTGGCCAGCCGAAGCTCTACCGTTGAGCTACTGGGACAAATATGCAAGCTCTTATTTTTGAAATGGACTCTGTATTCGCCACCTAATCTCAGATTGGAGTGTAACTGACAATATGACCGACCACCTCCTGCTATTTTTACCTCAGGTTAGCTTCATGACGATATTTTTATCCCCCATATTAGATTCCTGCGTGGTCATTATTCTCCTAGTGTGAAATCGGCACTCCACCTCTACTGAATCCGTGCTAATTATACTAGGATCACTTTTAGACCTCAGACATCTTTGCACTAACCTACAGGGTTGATTTTTTTAATGTGATTGTAAAGCCTGTGAATGTGTTGTGCCTTGCTGCCCCAAACGGGAATCGAACCCAGAATCTCCGAACTGGCCAGCCGACGCTCTACCGTTGAGCTACTGGGACGAAATTACAACCTCTTATAATCGAAGTGGACTCTTCAACTTATTTCAAACAGCATACACATGAAGACATTTTCGGAACTGAATGTGAAAATACGTAATGAACCTCCTAATCCCCTCCCTTCAAAATTTGATATTGAATGCATATCAGTCATCACCTAAGCTTCTATAACTAATGAAATAAATGCTGCAAGAAAAATTTTAAGCGGAAGTGAAAAAGACAAACAGAAGTGAAAATTCTTAGTGAACCCCCTAAATCCTCCAGAATTTGATGCTGAATTTATATCAGACATCAAGTGCTAATCTTTATAATAGACGCTGAAAAAAAAATGAAAATAATTATTTAAGCGAAAGCGACATCTCCAATACCCAAAGTGAAAATCTTTAATAAACTTGATTACCACCCCCACCCCCTGTCTTTCCAAAGTTTGTTACTAAATTTATATCAATCATCATATAAGCGCTGTCTATAGAAAATCCCATGAAACGGATTTTTCAATAAAAATTATGAACCTGAAATGAGAAAAGGACCAAACGGACCCTTAGTGAACCAAAATCCTTTTTCAAAAATGACCTTTCCAAAATTCGCGGTTGAATCGATATCACTAATCATCTAAGCTCTCTCTATAGCCAGTTTTAAAAATAGATGTTTCGAGGAAAATAAAATTGTTTGAACCAAAAATGGGAAAAGAACTATAAATAGTAATCCTCAGTGAATCATCTAACCTCTTCCAAAATTTATTGATGAATCCATATCAGTCATCATCTAATGTATGGCTATAGCAGATCCTAAGAAATATATGCTTCAAAAAAGTTTTTAGCAGAAACAATATTAATAGCACATTTTTGCGCAGGCGTCTTATAGTCTTAAATATTTACCAAATTTCACACGTGAAATCTGCGACTGAAAATATTCATTAACAATAATGCATGAAATAAATGTGCGAATGTTATAAAGGTGTCGGAATGAACACGCATGTATCTTTTGATAAAACAACAGGTTTATTCTTAAACTCTAGAAATCATAAAATAAACTCCATTGACGTCATTTACAAGTAATAAATCAGAATGTACATGGTCTTCCTTTTCACCATCGTCTGCATGCACACACGCCACGTTCCACGTACCAACTCGTATCATCTCGCATTCTCTAGTGCTTCGCATCTTTATAATCTGGTTGCCAGCTCCACCTTCCGTCCGCAATCTGCATGGCGACTACTTAAATTTAGATTCTCCTATCTCCGGGGAAGACACTGCTCGTCAAATAAGAAGTCGAGAATAGGAATTGTTAAGCCTTACAAGGTGTCCCCTGTTTTCTCAGACAAAAGTAGTCTGTATTGTCAGTACGTATGAAACAGAGAAGTCACTCAAACTGAAACAGAAAAAAACTGACTGACCACGTGACTAAAACTAACTGATCACGTGACTCGGGAAAACACCATGGTTCACAAAATTGCAGTACTTAGCACATTTTTCTTGTTGTCAGTGCGGTTATCAGTTGACAATAAACTAAACCCATTGGCAGGAGGTGATCCAAATGTTTTAATCATCAGCAAGGTCTGTGATTGTGAAGTAGGCATTCCAACTTATTACACTCTTCGTTCAAATGTTAGCTGGATACATGGCACGACTGACATATTTAAAAGCATGGGCCGGTTTCGCACTTCTTGTACGTCCTGTTGAGCACGAAAGCGTAAATAAGTGTACTGTTGAGCACGAAAAAGTAGATAAGTGTACTAGCTGCAAGAAAACATGTCGCAGTTTTACAAATTTTAAGGGTGACTGAACAAGTCAGTCGTGCCAACAGTCTACTTCAAATTATAAACCGATTAAGAACTGGTAGACTGTGTGAGGATTCTATTATTTAGTATCATTTTATTCTAATTCTAATTTTCCCTGATTTTAATGCATGTCCGAAACTTCTCAACTTTCATTCCGAAGAATAGCATACTCACGATTGGCCAGATCTATATAGAAGGCAGACTTTAGAAAGACGGCTCTGCCATTCTGCAGAGTTTGCCCGTGTGTGTGTGTTCTGATCGTCCATGGAAGGTAGGATCGAGAGTATATAGTATACAATCTTGTGAGTATATTCTGTGTCGCAGTTTGATCATCATAGGTTCAGATTAAAAGTCTGTTTAGTAATAAGTTAGGTTTGGATTTCATTGTAGATTAGTATGTCTCGGGTATAGAATTTGTAATGCTAGTGTTGTAAATATTTTTTATATAGATTTGCAATATATATATATATGTGTGTGTGTGTGTGTGTGTGTGTTTTAAGTTCCCAGCGAAGCTACCTGTCAATAAAGTTGTTTATGTGTTAAATGTCGTGATTCTTTCGTCGAACTCTAGTCATTGGGTTATTGGAAGTTTAATTTAGAGTGAAGTCAATTGTAATGGTTCATACTACAAAAGTCACGATCTTGAGTTGAAGTAGAATAGTATTTTATAACTGTAGTCGTCAAGTTTATTGCCCGGAATTTATAATTTTTGTATTCTTCTAAAACAAAAATCTGATGTAGACAGCACATAGCTTTTCCTACAGAGTAAAATTCATTTTCTATTCGATAATTCATTAAATTGACTTTAATTGCATAAAGTAACGTGCATAATTATTTGAAATGGCACTGTATTTGAACTTTTAATTCAATTTTCGTTTTCATTTGGTAACTGGATGTATTTTCAAAGGCAGTTTAACAAAAATGCGAGGCACAAAATCAGTGTAACAAAAGCTAAAATATCTCGAGAACGGCTAGTCCTAGAGTAGTGGGGTTAATCTTATTCTTTTCATTCTCAAAAATTACTTATAAAACAAGCATTTAATGGATACATTTAAGCATGCGAAGTCTTTAATTTAGATTTTAACGTTTTTTGTAGGCAATTTCGCAAAAAAAATATTCTTTTATCCCGAATCGTACCAAAATCTAATCAGCACCAGGGTAGCTCCCGAATAGCTTACTTGTAAAATTTTATGAAATTTGGTCAAATATTTTTTGAGCGAGAGTAGATACATACATTTCACAGACAGACACACACAGACAGAAACGCACACAGGCAGACACACACAGACACACACATACAGACGCCACGCTAAAATAACTTCCCATGTTCTACAGATCCCCTAACATGTCGCTCCGTCGAAAACTCAAATTGCAATTTTCGACACGATTCTAATACTTTCCCCATGCATCACCATGTATTGCAGGGAAGAGTTGCAATTTTCGGCACAATTCGAATACTTTCTCTATACATCACCATGTATTGCAGGGAAGAGTTGTAATTTTCGGCACGATTCCCATACTTTCCCTATACATCGCCATGTATTGCAGGGAAGAGTTGCAATTTTCGGCACGATTCCAATACTTCCCTATATATCACCATGTATTGCAGGGAAAGTAACAAACTAAAAGTTTTCCAATCGTTGAGTCTGGCATCTTTAGTTAAGTACATTTCTATCCAGTCAAACTTAAAGTGGACTGAATGGAAAATAGACCCCAAATATAAGCGCTGTGAAATCGGACTAAAATACTAAGTAATCCTCTTACGTCCATTTGCATTGTGCTTTAATCACCTTATACGTTAAGCAAGCTATTTGAATATATCTGCGTCCAATTATACTCCCACGTTGTGGGAATGTCAGCTCCGTTTAAACTTTGGAACCAAAGCAATGAAGGTAATTAGAATCTTAAAGGAATATATTGCATGATTTAATTGGTTTATTAAAACGTGTTTCACGTTTAATAAGCATTAACATTAAACAGTCGAGCATTTAAAAATCGCGACTCAGAAGATTCGTGACTCGAAACTAGATAGTATGCAAGAGGTTTGGAAGTTCAAATTTCCGAATCCTTGTGTTCAGATCGGATTGGAGAAGTTTATTCTTTACATTTAAATTTATGTAGCGTATTTGGACAACATTAAATCTCTTTCAGCATGTGTTGTCCTTCCTATTTAGATATGCGTTTTCTTTTTCAGCTCAGTTTTTTTTTACTTTCCCTACAATACATACATGTATAGGGAAAGTATTGGAATCGTGTTGAAATCGCAACTCCGGTTTACAACGGATCGGCACGTTTTGGGACCTCTAGAACAAGGGACACTATTTTTAGAGTGACGTCTGTGTGTGTGGCTGTGCATGTTTGTCTGTGCAATGTGTGTATCCATTCTAGCTGTAAAACTAATTGACCCAGTTTTACAAATTTTAGTAAATAAGCCACTCGTGGGTGACCCTGATGCTGATTAGATTTTGGTACAATTCGGGATAAAGAAAACCCCTGTCTTTCTGTTGCGAAATTGCTCACAAAAATGTCATGTATCCACTTTAGCTAAGACACTCATTAACCAAATGTCACAATATTTGTCGGATAAATCACTTATAGATTATCCTAGTACTGATAAGATTTTGGTACGATTCGATAAAAGAGTGCCTGCCTAACTTTTGCGAAATGATTCACGAAAATCGTCAAAATCTAAACTAAAAGATCCCATATTCTCAAACGTATTCATTAAATGCTTATCTTAATCTTTTCATCGTCAAAAATTACGCATAAGACCAACGTTTTTTCGGAGTTTTGCTGCATCGGTTTTGAAAATAAGCCCAGTTACCAAATAAAAACGGAATACTAAAAGTGTAAATTTTATGTCATTTCAAATAATTCTATGCGTTTAGGGAGCATTAAATTCAATTTAATGAATTATTAATGCAATAAAGAGGAAATGAATTTGAGTCTGTAGGGAAAGTTATGTGCTGCTCACATCAGATTTTTATTTCTGTAAACTATGTCTTCCATTTGCTGTAAAACATATCTTTTGGTCAGCAAGTGTAATGTCCATAAATGTGTTTTGCTATACTGCCTTGCGGTTAAATATTTTACATGTGTAGTAATGCTAATCCCTAAGAATGTATGCATTTTAAATTCCATTAAAGCATATATGCGATAATATAAAAAATCTGATATATAAAAAAAATTTCTAACACGTGGCTGTTTTTACATATTAAGTATTTTCTATATTCTGGGAAAACAATATAAACCCTATTAAAGTTTCCGTATAATGTGATTTTACCGAAAATTAATTGCTTTAATGTTTACTGATTTAAATGCAGAATAAAAAATCATAAAAATCGGTACTTCCTTTCAAAATATCACATCACGCCTCTTGTAGAAAGATAAAAAAGACCTGATGTGGGCAGCGCATGACTTTCCTTATATAATGCAATGAATTTACTACTTTTACAGTTTAAAAAAATGTTATTCTTATAGTAGATACTTATATTCTTTCCAAGATATTTAATTTTCTTCAATGGGTCGTCCTTTTCATTTATTTAGCGTCATTTTTATCCATTCAGCGAGATTTTCGTTAATTTTGAAACATTTAAAAAAGTCGCCAAGTTGGGGCCATTCCGCTAAATTCGTCACTAAAATTTCACCAAGCGTTATGGGCGAAGAAATAAGTTATTCTTACAGCGGATAAATGACTATAGGCGTTCAAATACAAAAGTATTACTCAAAGTATCTTTTCTCATGAATGGAACGAGTTAGATCCACGATAATGATGTCACCAAATTTATCGCATGATATTACATATGAAAAGTGAACATGTTTCTCAACAGTTAATATATTTTTTATAATTTATGAGATTTTTTGATAAATTTATTTGAAAAATGTACAATATCTCGAGAACGGTTCATGCTAGCGTTCTAAAGTTTATGTCAATCGTTTTCTAAGGAAAAAATTACATAAGAAATGTCTATTTGCGTAACTTTATTAAAAATTTGGATTTTTTGATGATTTTTTCAAAATTTAACTCGAAAATTTAGGCGGGTTCTGACGATTCGATTGTGTTTAAAACAATAGGCTTCCAGTATTCACGGATTGTGATTTTTGTACCAAATTCCATATCGAAGCGCTCCATTAGTTCGTGAGATATCGTCTCCACACACACACAAATCACTTCAAAAATGTTTTATTCGTGATCAGGGATGCTTGAAACGTGCTCTCCCGACGAAAACTCGAATTCGAATTTTCGACCCCGTCACAATACTTTCCTTATACATTATGTATATGAGGAAAGTAATACACATTACCTCAAAAATAGATTTGACCACTCATAATTAACATTTTCGGATCAAATGCATTTTCTGTAATCTGCTTACTCATGTCTTATTTCCTTTTGTGGGAAGATACATATAAACAAACAATGATGATTAATTTTTAACGCTTTTCAACATAGTTGAAAAGTGTTTATGATATTGTTCATTATGTCTGTCTGTCCGTTTGCACGATAACTGCCGGAAAGATGACTTTATCAAAATGAAATTTTAGTGTTGTTGTTGAGACGGACTGTGGGGCAAATGGGAATGTAAATGAAAAATATCAACCAATTAGTTTTGGATTGAACTCGGGTTGAAAAAGTGAAATACATTGAACCCTATGAGACCTCATTTTTCAAACACTTTTTAAACGAAGTTAAAATTCGTAAATTTTAGGAAATATTTAAATTATCCCACAAAATATATAAAAAAACATTCAGCAAAATAGGTTCGGTAGTTTTTTAAATAAAAATTAAAATATTAATGACACCCATATTATATCAAGAGCTCACGTGACCCACTTCAAAATAAAATAGGGCATATATTTTTTCCCCAGTGTCAAAATTGCGATTTTTAAAGTTCTTTTAAATTTATATTGAATGTTGCATCCGTCCTAAAACCGCTTTATTTTTACGTATTTTCTGTGCATCTATATTCTGCGCCAACGCAATTACAATATTTTTTAGATTAAATGGTCATCAAACTTTGATTATTTCTACAACGAAGCCTAATTTTAATGAATACAGAATGTAAACAAGTGATTGTAAGACGAGTTGTATGAGAATTCCTGAATTTTTTTCACACAAAATTATTTAACTCTGGAGTCTGGAATAAAAGTGATATGAATGAAATATTCACTACTTTTACATAGAGAGTCAAACGATTTATATTTCGATGACATCATTTTAATAAAGTTCATTTTTTTTCGATGAAGTTTTAAGTTTCCAAGTAAATAATGAGGTATTGTGATAATTAAAAAAATATCAGAGCCAAATGTATCACTTTTTAAATATGTTTAAATAAAATTGCATTTCAGTTGGAAAATGTTTCATAATCAATGCTCCATGCATGATTTATATTTCTTGTTTATTACTGTTATTATTGCCCGTCTTATTATATTCCAATTTATCGATTTTATTATCACTTATCCAGATATCATTTTCAGAATCAACGAAAACATTACACGAAAACATTACAACCTTTTCCATGCGTTATTTACATGCCATTTTAAAGGTACAGTCTAATAAAAATCGGAACACCGTACGTTATTTTCCAGCTTTTCGGCTCGTTCAATTATATCAAAGTATCATTAGACTCGGAACTTTGTCTATCATAAATAAATGCGTTTCTAATTTACATATGAGCCTGTCTTCATATTCAGTTAATCATTTTTTTCCGAAAACACAAATGGCAATTTTTTTATGTCAGTCATCATAAGATGTGCCATGTCAACAATATGATAAATATAAATTTGTGTGCGATTCCGACCCTACATACGAGAGATACACGCGAAAAGCTATTACGGGATCAGTCTCCATGTTTCAAATCATAAACTCAAATGGTTGCTGTAGCCCTCGGACCAGTCGAGTGGTCTGGGTTTTCGACACTCTGTAGTTATAGAACCTTTTCTATTCCGTGGCTGCGGCACATTTTTAAATAATCCTTTCTTTAAAAAAATGTGGGGTCCAGAGCCTATGAATTTTAGAGACACGATATTTTGAACTATGGCATTTTGTTCATGACATTTTGAACTATCAATATTCTAACATTAAATAAGGTTTAATGACGCGCATTTAAGGACCCTCTGTTAACTTGTCTAAATTAGAGGAAAATTGTTATTTTAAGGCATCTTAAACAGCTTGGAAACATATACAGGTGAACCTCAATATGTCGAACCTCGGTATCTCGAAATATTTTCATCTCCCTTCACCCACGGTATAAAACTAATGTAAAAAAAACCCTTTAACTCGAAATGTTTCTAATCAAACTCTCGATATCTCGAATTTTTTCATCTTACCATTTGGATCATCTTACCATTTTCAAGTTTTCATTTGGAAAAATACGATCCAAAAATTGTGTTTAATGCAAATGAAACAGGACTATTTTTTTTAAGTATATGCCTGATAAAACTATGACCATTAAAGGTGAAGCATATCATGGCGAGAAAAGGAACAAAGAAAGATTAACTGTGCTGTTTTTCACTGATATGGATGGTTCAGAAAGGCTCCAACCTCTTATGATAAATCTGCTAAACCCCAATGCTTTTCAGGAATGAAATCTTTTCCAATGACTTATTTTACGAACAAAAAGGCTTGGATGACTGCCGAAATTTTCACTCATTGGTTGAAGGAACTAGACAGAAAAATGTCCCGTGAAAATCGCGATATTGTTCTCTTCTTGGACAACTGTACAGCGCATAATAAAGTGCCGAAATTAAAATCAGTGAAAGTTCATTTTATGCCACCAAACACAACTTCTAAGTTATACAGCCTTTGGACCAAGGTATTATTCAGAGTTTTAAAGTAAACTATCGCCACAAAATTAAGCTCATTTGGATCAGCCTAGCTCATTTGGAAAATGTGATAGATATTGAAGGATTCAATAACTGTAAGCAAACTGTCATCGATGACTATTTTGCAAAGTAAAGAAATGCAAGATTAAATTTTAATAATGTTTGTACGTACATAGTATTACATTAAATGTGTATCCAATCATTTCAAGCCTCGCTTTATTTGTTGTCAGCATTTTCTTGGGTAATACCCAATTCTCTAACTGCAAGATAAAGTAAGTGATTCTTTTAAAAATGTGTATAGTACAGGACTAGTATGTAAAGTATAGGACTAGTATCTTTTATGAATTCCTTAATTTTTTTCAAATTTTCGATATTTCGAATTTTTGATATCTCGAATTTTTTTTTCTTCTCCCTTCAAATTCGACATATCGAGGTTCGACTGTACTACTTTATAGTCACACATAAAGTTACCGTAGAGTGGCTGACTTGCACATAGCTAATTGGCCTTTTACAAGCACAGCGTAACAAAGAACAGTATACAGTGAACAATAAACAGTAAACAGTATACAGTAAACAGCTCGATAACTATCTCATAAGATCACGAAACAACTGCCAACAGTAAAAGAACCATTAAATGATCCACTCATTTCACAAAACATCATGTACTATTCTCAAGACATTGAAGCATCTCGCCGTTCAACGTAGCTCGTATCACGTCAACTACTCTCAATCTGAGTGGTGTCTCCGTTTTCACCCTCCGTAGAACCTTTCAGACTCAAAGAATATTCGTTATTTCGAGAAGGGTTTACATTCGAAAAGGCGCCCAAAATTCCCAAGTAGGCCGTAAATTGTCAAATCTGGCAACTCTGCCCCGATAGTCCAGATATAGCAACCCTATATTGGCGTCATAGGAACGGCTGGTGCTTGCTCCTTCTGCTTTTCAAAAAAGCCTCCAATGAAAGCAGTTTACATAGTCGTAATAACATATATCATTATATTTAACAAAGTTTTCTAATTAGAAACTGGATTTTCTACCTACTGCACTGAATCTTAATGTATTAATATTCTAAATTAATTTTCCATTACAAATTTGCATTACAAAGTGTCATAGATATGTAGAACGTTAACATCCATTTGATTTACATATCAATATAACACCGAAAGCACTTTCGTTTCATTAATATTCTATACAGGTGAGATGAAATAGGAAAACATTTCTGAATAACTTTCCTCAAAGAAATGACTGCATGTATGTATCTACATGTGTTGACATTTGAACCGTTCTCGCGTGTTTGCGATTTCAGATTCCATTCAAGAGCCGTAAAATTAATTTAATAAAAATCTCCGAGAATTTGAATTTTGAATCAGCGACTCTTCCTCTTTACGACGCATCTCAATTCTTCAAATTTTAAAAATTTTATAATATATTATAATTTTGCAACGTAGAAATGCGTGAATGACATGCAACGATCACTTAATAAAGTGGTATATAAGTATTTTAAAATTAAATCTTATATGATTGAATTAATCGCATCTAATAAATAACAGTAAAGTGCAAATAATTCAGCATTTCTCTGGAACAAATATAATATAGCATCGCTAGCCATGAAAAAATAGCAACTAACATCAAAAAGCAGATGCTCAGATTAGTAGATTGCAGAATTCGCTTCGACAATAAGAGCTTGCAATTTGGGCCCAGTCGCTCAGCAGTAGAGCGTCGGTTGACCAGTTCAGAGATCCAGGGTTCGAGTCCCGGTTGGGGCAGCAAGGCTCTTTACAAGATTCTTCAGTTTGTTCATTCAAATGCACTGTACGTTTCGAGTGTGACAAATAAACATCTTCATTAGCTATCTTGGTGTCGTAAGCGTGCGACTTGGACAAAAGCGCAATGGTCAAATCTACTCTGCACGAATGAGTCACGATTTCACCTAGATGCAGACAATAAACGTATATGGGTCTGGAGAAAACGAGGCATGCGCAGTCACTCCAATAACATCGTTGAACGTCAAACCTTTAGTCGATGTAATGTGTTGGTATGAAATGTATTTTTTTTTAAATATTGCACCGACCTGCATGTGTTCACAGGGGGGTTACTTTGACGGCGAAAAGGAATCGGTAACAAATCCTTGAACACTTCATGAAACTCAGACTCTACGCTACAGCAGTGGGTCCATATTTTGTTTTCATGTACGATAACGCTCGTCCACGCACAGCAGGGGGATGGGGTGGACGATTACCTTGAGAACAAAGGTATTGCTCTTCTGTAATGGTTAGCGTATTTTTAGACTTCAATTCCATTGGAAATCTTTGAGATGCTCTTAGAACAGCTGTCTTTTCCCGTCAATTCCCTCCGTCTATTTTCAAAGAACTGAAAACTGCCCTTTTATGGGAAAAGCAGTTGCTGCCCTCTATTGCGCTGAATCACCTGATTGAAGGGGTGAAATGTTGATGCGAAGCGTCAAAGTTAGGGGAAGTCACATCCATATTAAGGCTTGTTTGATTTGTTTGTATAGCGTTGTTGCTGAGTCCCAGACCGTCCGACCTACCAGAAAGGTGTAAGGTAACTGTTTGGACGGCCGGGAAGTGCCACCCAATTTAGACCGGAACCCAGTGGGGGAAGCATCCACAGGGACCGTACCCTCCTTCCCCTACCACCAACCTCTCGGAAGGACTTACGGACCCACATGTTTAACGTGATCGTACTCCGCATGAACACGGCGGCAGTTGTGGCAGCGTGTAAATCCAGCTCGCAAACCACCGGGCTACCGTGCTCGAAATGTACCAACAGCACGAGGTGTTCCCAGGTGGTCACCCACCCAAGTACTAACCGCGCCCGATGCTGCTTGACTTCGGTGATCTAACGAGAACCTGTGTTTTCAGCACGGTACGGCCGTTGGCTCTGTTTGTATAGCGTATAGAAAATTTTCCGAGCACTTCAAGGGTTAAAAAATATATTTAAATGTATATATTTTAGTTTTAGTATATTACCCGCGACTACCGATTACCTCAATTGATTACATTTTTGCGAAATTCAAAATCAATCAAAAAATAACTTTTTGAGTTATGTCAGATTTATTGCCACGTGCTTAACTTTTGAAAGACAGTACAGTATCTAGAAATGATTTTGTGGAGCCATAATTAAATTTGTTAATGAAGTCAAAATTTCAAATAGAAGCGATTTTACATTTTTACCCCCATTGTTTCTTATGGGGAGAAGAAAAGGACACCTTGAATTGAGTCAAACATATTTTAATAAGCCAGTATTGCCATTCGATGTATTCATACATGCAATAGGGCTTAAAGTGAATTAAAATGTTTTTAAAATAATAACATAAAATATCAGGTTCGATTTCTGGTAAAACTTTTAATGCATTGCTCCATAGGAACTGAAAATACATAAATACCACTACGAACACGTGTTTTCTGAGACGAGATCTTAACTTGTTAAAATAAATCTGGTAATTTATAGATTTTGATTGATTACCAAATGCAATAAATAAATTTCTAAACGATTTAAGAAATGAAACACAAGTTTATAAAGATATGGTATTATAACTTAGATCTGGTTTAAATTTAAACATACTAGGTAAAGATACAGAGTTAAACATGCCAGTAAATCAAAGTACCAGTAAATCAAAGTGCAAGTAAATCAATTACTAGCAAAAGATACAGAATTAAAAATCCCAGCAAATCAATTACTAGGTAATGATACAGAATTAAAAGTGCTAGCAAATCATATACTAGGTAAAGACATGGAGTTAAAAGTGCCAGTAAATCAAAGTTCCAGTAAATTAAAATTCCAGTAAATCATTTACTAGGTAAAGGTATAGAGCTAAAAGTGCCAGTAAATCAATTACTAGGTAAAGATACAAAGCTAAAAGTGCCAGTAAATGAAATCTATATAAAACATTATCGAATGTGTTTAGTCATTTAAGATCCTACAGAAGCATCTTATAGTACCATAGAAAGCTAAATTAATGTACAATTATAATATCAACTACGAAACAGGACCTATCGGAGGCGGAATTATCGTTTTTCTCACAGGGGTTTTCACAGAATGGAAAAGGGGGTTTAAAAAATATTTTTAGATCTTGCAGTCTTTTCCTGTGGCCTAGAAGGCTGAAACTTTGCAAACTTATAACCACGGACCAGAACCTAATACAACAGAAATTTCGATTTCTTCCCCAAGAATGGACAAAATGGGAAAGGGGATTAAAAATCGTTCCAAGCCGTCCACAGGTTCTCCGTGACCAAGAAGGCCGAAACATGGCACACTTATAATACCGGCCACGGAACAAAACTTGACGGAAACAATTTTCGATAACGATCCCTATTTTCGACGCTATACGCCATACATTATTAAACAAAATAAAACTTATTTTAAAAAATTGTAACTTAATTTTAAAGACTGTACGTTTTCCTATATCAAATATAGGGAAACGACTTAAATGTAAATACTAGTACGATTACAAGCCAAGTTTCATAAGCATTCTCCATTTGTGGTGGCTTCTATTAAGTACAATAATGTAAAATCAACTAATTTCAACTATAAGGAATATTAATGTATGAGACCTGTTACTCTAGATATTAATATGTTTTTGAAACACTTTAAATTTATACATTATTATGGACTAAGAACTTATTTAAAGGTCACCTCTATATGTAATCAGTAAAGCATATCTACACTTTTAATTAACTGGGCCCCACTCGACTTTCTCATACCAGAAATAATTTTTAAGTATATTTGTGTTTGTTTTTTTTTACACAAGATATATTTTTTTTAAATATCGGTATCGTTAGTCTAAATGAAAACGATTATAGCCATGGGCTTATATTTAACTATACAACCAGGTTAATTTATTAAATATTAAAATAAAATTTCTTATGTAGAACGTATGAGTATTAAAAAGTCCATGAAGTAGGTGGAGAGGGTTAGAAGCAGATTTCTTATCGAAAGTCTTCACATTTTCAGAGGGGCATTTTAGTTAGGGAATATTTTAGGAGTTATATTTTTTTTCGTGATATAAAGCTCTGTACAATGCCCAAGATATGTACGATTTCTCTTTTTAGGACAAAGAAAATCAATATCAGTATCTGTACTCCGTGGAGCCCAAAGGACTCGGCAGAAGCATAGAAAACTAAAGGAAACATTCACAAAAATGTGTCCATTATTTCAAACGTACATATGGGCCTTACCTAAAGCACATGTATTAACAGTGGCAGAGTTTTTCTGGTCACATTATTTCTAAAACACGATTCTGTGGAGCAAAACGAGCGGAAATGAGGTGGGACACTCCAGTGGTTTGAACACGGTGATTGCACTCGGAGGACCCGAGTTCGATTTCCTGCACAGCCCAAACTGTCCCCGTGTTCACACGGAGTACAGCGCGTCAAATATGTGGGTCCGTAAATCCTTCTGAGAGGTTGGTAGTAGGGGGAAAGAGAGCACAGTCCCTGTGGATGCCACCCCCACTGGGTTCCGGTCTAAATTGGATCGCATGGTCTCGGAAGTCCAAACAAATACCTTACTCCTTCGAGTAGGTCGAGAAGAAGAAAGTAGGTTCGAAAAAGAAAAAGTGTGAGAACCATTGATCTAGATAAAATTAAAAAAATTACTATTTTTAATCAAATTATGGAATTTTGTATTTTAATTTTGTAACATAACATCCTCGAAACTTATTCTTTGGGATACTTGAATGAAAATAATAAAGTAAAAATTAATGGGGGGAAAAAATTAATTTAGTACTTTAGTTGCAAATAAAAAATATTAGGTTTCAACACAAATTATGTTCGGATTGTATGTCAGATTCAACATTTTCAAGTTTATTGACGAATAATATATTGTTCTATGTGGCTAAAAATGTAAAGTTTCCGCGTATAACAACTCGTGTTTTATTCAGTAGTCAAAATTGCAGTGCTATCATTTACAATCCATTCAGCTATTAAGTATCTGAAACAAAAGTCGTTTGTTCCGTTCACCATGCTCGTAATCGTTTAGCTCATGAAATTTATGCCAGCACGTAGGGAATGACTATATAAATTATTTTCAACAGGTTTTATTTGTGGAAACGGCAATGTTTAGAAACAGTTTAAAAAAACATGTTTTTGATGTAAATAGCATCTATCATTATAGTATCACCAACTGAAATCTGAGCGTTATAAAAAATGTAAAGACTTTGGAACCGAAGAGCAACACTAAAAGGTTTATAGCAAATAGGTAGAGTAGATATAGAATGCTTTGCAGATTAGAAACAGTTTAAAAACCTGATTTTTTCCCATTTGTACAAAAAAAACTTTAAAAACTGCACGTATACATGTTTACCACGCATAGCGTTCTTATTTCTAGGTTTAAAATTAGCTCAGTGTACAGCTGAATGTGGCAAATTGGCAAGTATCAATTTTCTGACTTGTAAATAAAATACCAAAACTTATCCTACTTGAAGATGTAAATGATTGATTTGCTGCTAAGAGAAATAGTTCTCAGGTTGCGCAATAGATGGGGCTGCCTATTGACAATTTTTACGGAAAAGATGCGCCATCTATCGTTCATAAGATGAACTATTTCTCTTTGTAATACATCAAACATTTACATCTTTTTCGACTAGGAGAAGATTTAGTATTTTAGTTGTAAATAATGAAATATATGTTTCAGATTGTATGTCAAATTCAACATTTTCATGTTTATTAGCGAATAATATATTGTTCAATGTGGTTAAAAAAATAAAGTTTCCACGTATAACAACTCGTGTTTTACTCCGTCGTCAAATATTTTTTGCTATCATTTACAATCCACCCAGCTGTTATGCATCTGAAACAAAAGTCGTTAGTTCCGTTCACCATGCTCGTCATCGTTTAGGTCATAACATTTATGTCAGCACGTAGGGAATGATTAGGGAAATTATTTTGACCAAGTTTTATTTGTCGAAACAGCAATATTTATAAACGGTTTTAGTATTGTTTCAGATTCGTTTGTTCAATTTTAATGATTGAACAAATGAAAAAAATCATACATTTTCTTTGCCTAAAATAATCCCTTTCTAAATATATTTTAATTCTTATATTCCCATCTCCTTACATTTTTACCCCTGGTTTTCTAATCGACCATAAACGTCCATGTTATTATTCTTGGATTTGGGTTTTTATACCTCTAAAATTTTTTTCATATGTGTTTGATTATTACTTTTCAGACAACTAAGGAAAAAAACGAAAATTCGATCTTTTGCTTCTAAAGAATTAAAAATGTGATAATTTTCTCTAAGTCTCGATGTGTCCAATTTCTTGATACCCCACTCGAATATGTTTCTTCTTTATTTCTCCTCACCCCCATTTATTAATCTCTCTCGCTCTTTTTGCAATTAACCTTAAGTATCCGAGATATTTTTCCCCTGTTTAGATCAAAGTTTGAGTTTGTCTCCAAATAAATTTACCGATTTTTTTCGTCCATTGCTTTCCAACATAAAGAAAAACAGAGTTTTTCTTCCTCCCCTATTTTTCTCAAGTGACTCAGAAAATTAAAAAATTATGTTGTTTTTCTCTTAGTCTCGATAGCGAATCAAGTGGGGTATCAAAAAATTAGACATTTTTTATTAATTCTTTTATTTGTAAACCCTTATATTCCCTTACACATTTATTTTTCTAATCGACTTGAAGCGCACATGTTATATTTCATATTTAGGTTGGGATTCTTAAAAGCTATTTCAGAATTTTTCGTTCACTACTTCTTCCAAAACAAAGAAAAAACAAAAAATTTGTTTTTTCATCTCCCCCCCTCCCCCAAGTGCAATCAATAAAGGAAAATTTGGCATTTTTCTCTATCTTTTTTCATATGCCATTTTCTTTAATAACCTAATATATTATATTGTTTATACATGTTTTATTTTTTGACCGATTTTTATACCTCCCCCCCCCCTGCGAAGCTTAATTGTTTCGAATTTTTATCAGTTTGTTGTTGTTGGACCTCTAAATCCACATTTGCATGTCAATTTTCAAGGTTTTTAAATAAACAGGTTAGATTAAAAATATGGGGGGGGGGGCGTTACAGACTAATACAGAAATCTGCAAACAGGATACATGTTGTTGTTTTTTAATTTCGAAACTCATAAAATGAAAGATGGATAGTTCTCTCTAAATTTTGAATACACCCCCCTGGAAAAAATCCTGCATAGGCCCATGATTATAGTGCGTTAGACTTCACTTTAAAGGACTAAATATTTCGATGGATACCAAACATCACAATGTACCCAGCAGGGGGTTACTTGCCCCGAAGGTCACAAATATAAAAATTGTATTTCGGCAACTTTTCACAACAATGATTGAAATTATGAAGTCTCGTGATCCATGAGCTACCTATAACCCCTTTTATGCTTGATTATGTAACATTCCATTCTACGCTGATTCATATTAAGAAAATATAAATTTTTGGATAAATTTCAAAGTTTTCACTCAAATTTAAAAAAAAATTCTATCTCTTTCTAGATATTTTGTTAACATAGCTGGATATAAAGTTTTGTGAAAATCCATTATTACTGGTCGCAGCCATCGCATACATGAGAAATCGACCCCACAGACTCCAAAACACATCACTCCAAAAACAGTGAAAACGTGTCCAGGAGGTCTTAAAACATTTATTGACATTAAAATCCAGAAACTGAAAGGTTTCGTGAAAACAATACTTTATCTATACTATATCACAAAACATAAGAAAGTAATGAATCGGACTCAAATGAGATATTTGACTGTGCAAGCAATAGATACTATGTCACACATGGCAAGCATAAAATATAGGGTAGACTTTTCTAAGTAACCTAATTTATGTGTGAAACGCTCAACTTCATGAATAGAAATGGTCGTCCATTATAATCATTTTGAGTCGAAATCTATTTTAATGGTCTCACTTGAAAACCGAGTCAAATGAGTTGTTCCGAAATGTCATTTTAAATGAAACTTCGTATCGGCCAATACTTTATAGAACATTCAGTTTGGCATTGTTTAACGACATGCAATACGCTTAGAGACTCCGAGATGTATGCTGTGTCAAATGTATTGGAATACTATTATTTAGGCCTTTCACAGACTGGGAAATTAACACTCTTAAAGATTAAGCTGTAACTTTTGTGACACTTTCCAACA
The DNA here is from genome assembly GCA_951213105.1 of Amaurobius ferox. Classification (NCBI taxonomy): domain Eukaryota; kingdom Metazoa; phylum Arthropoda; class Arachnida; order Araneae; family Amaurobiidae; genus Amaurobius; species Amaurobius ferox. Next base: position 13,619,644 of record OX578137.1, on the reverse strand, counting down.
TAGTTGAAAAGTGTTAATGACTTTGGTCATTCTGTCGGTCCGTTCGCACGATAACTGCCATAAAAATGACTTTATCAAAATCAAATTCTAGAATGTTGTTGAGACGAACGAGAATGCAAATGAATAATATCACCGAATTAGTTTTGGAATGAACCCAGGTTGAACCCTGTGGGACCTAATTCTTCAAACATTTTTTAAATGAATTTAAAATTTGCAAATTGCTTCAAAAATTTAAGGAAATGTTCAAATTATTGCATATAAAATAAGACAAAATTTCAGCAAAATATATTCTGCAGTTTTTTAAATAGAAATTAAAATAATAATGACACTCATATTATACGAAGAGATCACGGGACCCACTTCAAAATAAAATTTGGCATCCAACTTCTTTTCCGAGTGTCAAAATCGAGATTTTTAAAGTTCTTTTAAATTTATATTGAGTGTTGCATCCGTCCTAAAACCGCTTTATTTTCGCGTATTTTCTGTGCATCTATATTCTGCTCCAACGAAATTACAATATTTTTTAGATTAAATGATCATCCAACTTTGAGTATATCTACAACGAAGCCTAATTTTAACGGATGCAGAATGTAAACAAATCAAGCTGCAAGATGAGTTATATAAGAATTACTGAATTTTTTTAAAGCAAAATTATTTAGCTCTGGTGTCTGGAATATAAGCGATATGAATGAAATATTCATTGATTTTACATAGAGAAGCAGACGATTTTATAGCATGGCCTTTTTCGATGAAGTTTTAAGCATGGAGTTAGAAAGTACTTTTACCTCCATGCTTTTAAGTTTTTACGTAAAATAAATTATTGTGGTACTGTAATAATTCAAATAAATATCACCGCTGAATGGATCACATTTTAGAGATGTTTAAATAAAATTGCATTTGAATTGGAAAGTGTTTCATAATCAATGCTTTATGCATGATGGATATTTCTTGTTTTAATGTATTTCCTTTATATATAACAATATAGGGCGCTTAGCGTCAAAAATAGTCTCTTCGTTGAAAATTGTGACCTATGTTCTATACTTTAAGTGCACAAACAGATTTGATCTCCTAGGTCACCTGAGGGCTTTTTGAGGATCTGAAAATACTTTTTGGCCTCTCATTTCTGCTCCGATAGATTCTGTCTCAAAAATATATTCTTCTTCGACCCAGACCGTCCGACCTACCAGAAATGTATAAGGTGTATGTTTGGACGACCGGGAAGTGCCACCCAATTTAGACCGGAACCCAGTGGGGGAGGCATCCGCAGGGATCGTACCCTCCTTCCCCTACCACCAACCTCTCGGAAGGACTTACGGACCCACATGTTTAACGTGATCGTACTCCGCGTAACCACGGCAGCAGTTTTGGCAGCGGAGGGAGAATCGAACCCGGGCCTACCGAGTGCAATTCCCGCACGCTAACCACTGAGCTTCCGGTCTCGATATTAAAGATGTCGAAAACCCAGACCGCCCGACTCGTCCTAAGACATGAGCAGCTGTTTGGACAGCCGGGAAAGAGGGATACTAAAAGTGTGGAAAGTCCAGGCCGCCCGACTCAGCCGAGGGCATGAGCAGCAAAGTGAGCGCCCGGGAGAGTGATACTAAAAGTGTCGAAGACCCTGACCGTCCCACTCATCCTAAGACTAGAGTAACAGTTTGGACGGCCGGATATACTAAAAGTATGTAAAAGTTCTGTCTTCTAAGCCATAGGGGAGAGGGAACATCTTGAGTGTTCGACAAACTTTTAACCCTCATTTTCTCTTGATCCGCTATGTTCTTTTCGGAAGACGATACTGTAAGTGTATAAAGATTCAGTCACCTAGATCATTAGGGGGCTTTTTGAGAGTCTTAAAATACTTTTTGACTGTCCCATTTTCTACGGCTTCATTAGGTTTTGTTCCGATGAAGGTACTATAAAGGTGTAAAAATTCATTCTTCTTCTAAGTCAGGGAGTTTTTGGAAAGATAGTTCGAAAGCAACCCGCCATCCATTTTCTCCACCCTCGGTAGGAAATCAAATATCCAGCTTTGTTAGGTTCCGTCCCATAGTTGATATTATAAATGTGAAAAATATTCATTCTTCTAGTTCAAGGGGGTAAAGGGGCCTTTGGAGTATATGGAATAACAAAACATGGTAAATAATTCATATATAGAGAGCAAAACAGGATGGTCAGTAAGTTTTCTTCCGGAAAATATGTATAATACATAGGTATAAGTAAGAATTGCAAAATGCAAAAGTAAGACTATGTACATACGATACATCTTTATGTCGTCCAGTGATTGTCTAATGCCCGTCCAGTGTAAAGTTTTGTTGTCCAGTGTAAAGTAGAAATGCATAGTTAAACGTGGCTAAAATCCGGTAAAAAAAGACTATAAAAACTGTCGTGAATTGCAAGTTGTAGAAAAGGTTGTGATGTTATGGTATGTATTAGTTAATAAATTACATTCAATTTTGCAAGAAAATGAATTCCCTAACCGCATGATTGCCAATTCCTGATACTAGTTCTGGGCAAAACAGTCCTCTAAAGTCTAATATCTATATTTACTATATTTACAAACACCATAAACGTTTATAATAAGTATAGTTCAACACGGACATAATAATGCCCCAAAGCAGTTGCAAAGTAATGGATAGATTTATGAGGTTCTGGTTGTATTATCGAATCTAACCCAGATGTAGATGCGAATCGAGAGGACAGGAATTTATATGTCGTCAACAAAAAGTTTCTGACTGTGCAGTTTTTGTAACCTTAAATGAGAGAAGTCTATAGGCGATTTTGGACACTCTGCGATTGTATACTTGTGAAAAGCATCTAAATACAGAATGTGGGAGATTTACTCCCAACAATCAGCCGCCTCCCAAAACATGCTGCAAAACTGAAGACAAAAGAATTGAGAGAAATGTCACCCCTTCACTTGCTGGAGTAAGTTCAGAAAGACTCTGCATTTGTAAAGCGAGTATAGCACCTAGTGTCGAAACAAGGTCTAATTCGATGCAACCTTAACAAATTTGAGGATACGAAACGTTTAAGAGGTTTTGTTAGAGAGATTCAATCTCAACTATAGCTGAACTTCAGGATTCAGTTCAAGAGGTACCACCCATAGGGATCAAAGTTGGCCTTAATTTAAGCCTGTGAAGTAATTTAGATAATACTAGCCGAATACCCGTTGAAAATCAACGGTCTCGCAATAAGCAACCCCTGAATAATGTAAATTTTTGAATAATTCGTGTTTCCCATTTATTCGATAAATCGAATATTTTAGTGTGCAGAAGCCCCTAAAGAAGAAAATATTGGAAAATTTAAGTTGCGCACGTCGTCCTTTCGAATTATCCACCAGTACACCAAATTAAAGTCCCTATCTCATCCCGAAGCATGCTATTTTATCATCTCCCCTTTCGAAAGTTTTTCTCTGGAGCACACCCATAAATGAACATTTTTAGAAAACTCTGTTCGTGTTGTGTTTTTTATCAGATGATTAGTCCATATACCAAATGTCAAGCCTCTATCACATATAAAAGCAAGAGTGTCTCATTTATTCCGAAAATCGAACATATTAGCGTGCGACACCCCCTAAAGTAGCAAATATTGGAAATCTGAAATTTGCACACTTTCTTCCTTTCAAAGAATCTACCAGTACACCAAATTTGATGTCTCTATCCTATTGTGGAGCATGTTTTTCTATCACTTCATATTTCGAACGTTTTTACGTTTTTCTGTGTTGCACCCCCTTAAATGATCATTTTTGAAAAACCGTAATAATCTTAGGAATTTTTTATCAAATGATTAGCCCAAATACTAAATTTCAAGCTTCTATCACACTCTAAAGGATGCGTTTTTCAGTTGTTCGTGAAATCTAACATTTTAGTGTGCGGCACCCCCGACAATAGCAAATGTTTGTAAACTGAAATTGCACACTTTTTTCCTTTCTTCCTTTCTTCCTTCAAAACCCGTATACCAAATTTGAAGTCTCTAACTCATCGCGAAGTATACTTTTTCCATCATTTCACCCTTCGAATGTTTTTCTGTGGACTACCCACCCCCCTTAAATATATATTTTTGAAAAACTCCATTCTTCTTGGGTTTTCTATCAAATGATTCGCCTATATACCAAATATGAAGCCTGTACCACGTTCTAAAAGGGATATATCTACATTCCGAAAATCGAACATTTTTGTGTGCAACACCCCCTAAAGTATAAAATATTGGAAAACTGAAATTGTACACTTTCTTCCTTCCAAACTATCTACCCGTACACCAAATTTCAAATCTCTATCTCATCCCGCAGTATGTTTTCTTATCAATTCACCTTTCGAACGTTTTCCTCTAGAGCACCCCCTTAAACGAACGTTTTTGAAAAACTATATTCGTCTTGGGTGTTTTCATCAAATGATTAGCCCATATACCAAATTTCAAGCCGCTATCAAATTTTAAAGGAGCCTTTTCTTATTTATTCGGTAAATCGAACATTTTGGTGTGCGGCACTCCCTTAAGTACAAAATATTGGAAATCTGAAATTACACACTTTCTTCATTTCGAACAGTATACCCATACACCAAATTTGAAGTCTCTATCTCATCGCAAAGCATGCTTTCCTATCATTTCACTTTTCGAACGTTTTGGTGTGCGGCTCCCCCTTAAATAGAAAATATCGGAAATGTGAAATTGCACACTTTCTTCCCTTCAAACGATTTACCTATACACCAAATTTGAAGTTTCTATCTCATCGCAAAGCATGCTTTCCCATCATTTAACTTTTCGAACGTTTTGGCGTGGGGCACCCCTCTGGAGAACGTTTTCGAAAAATTCGATTTTTCCAGGGGGTTTTATCGAACGACTGAGCCGTGTACTAAATTGCAAGTCTCTATCTATTCGGGAAGTGCCTAAAAAAGCGTGACAGACAGACGGACACTTGGCAATTAGTATATACTAGCCGAATACCCGTTGAAAATCAACGGTCTCGCAATAAGCAACCACTGAATAATGTAAATTTTATAATAACTCGCGTTTCACATATATTCGACAGATGGAATATTTTGGTGTGCAGAACCCCCAAAAGAAGAAAATATTGGGAAACTAAATTTGCGGATTTCTTCCTCTGTTTGTTTTGTGTTTTTTATCAGATTATTGGTCCATATACCAAATATCAAGCCTCTATCACATTTAAAAGGAAGAGCACCAAATTTGAAGTCTCTATCTCATAGCGAAGCATGCTTTTCTAGCATTTCACCTTTCGAATACTTTAGTGCGGAGTGCCTACCCCCTTAAATACACATTTTTGAAAAACTTTATTCTTTTTGTGATTTCTATCAAATGATTCGGCCATATACCAAATATCAAGCCTCTATCACGTTTTAAAAGGAGCATTTCTCCTTTATTCGGAAAATCGAACATATTAGTGTGCGCACCCCTGAAAGTAACAAATATTGGAAATCTGAAATTTCACACTTTCTTCCTTTCAAACTATCTACCCTTACACCAAATTTGATATATCTGTCTCATTTCGAAACATGTTTTTTTAGCAATTCACTTTTCGAACGTTTCACTCTTTAGCACCCCCTTAAACGAACATTGTTGAAAAACTATATTCGTCTTGCGTGTTTCCGTCAAATGATTAGCCCATTACTAAATTTCAAGCCTCTATCAAATTTTAAAGGAGCGTTTTCTCATTTTTTCTGTAAATCGAACATTTGGGTATGCGGCACCCCCTTAAGTAGTAAATATTGGAAATCTGAAATTGCACACTTTCTTCCTTTCGAACGATTTACCCTTACACCAAATTTGAAGTCTCTACCTCATCGCAAAGCATTCTTTCCTATCATTTCACTTTTCGAACGTTTTAGTGTGCGGCACCCCCTTAAGTAGAAAATATTGGAAATCTGAAATTCCACACTTTCTTTGTTTCAAACGATTTACCCATACTCCAAACTTGAAGTCCCTCTCTCATCGCAAAGCATGCTCTCCTATCATATCACTTTTCGAACGTTTTGGTATGCTGCCCCCCCCCCCTTAAGTAGAAAATATTGGAAATCTGAAATTGCACACTTTCTTCTTTTCGAGTGATTTACCCGTATACCAAATTTGAAGTCTCTATCTCATCGCAAAGCATGCTCTCCTATCATATCACTTTTCGAACGTTTTGGTATGCTGCACCCCCCCTTAAGTAGAAAATATTGGAAATCTGAAATTGCACACTTTCTTCTTTTCGAGTGATTTACCCGTATACCAAATTTGAAGTCTCTATCTCATCGCAAAGCATGCTTTCCCGTCATTTCACTTTTCGAACGTTTTGGTGTGGGGCACCCCCTCTATAGAACGTTTTCGAAAAATTCGATTTTTTCAGGGGGTTTTATCGAACGACCGAGCCGTGTACCAAATTGTGTGCCAAAGCCGTGTACCATCTCTATCTATTCGGGAAGTGCCTAAAAAAAGCGTGACAGACAGACGGACAGACGGACAGACGGACACTTGGCAATTAGTCTATATAACAGATAGATAGATTGCTTCTGTGGTTACAAATAGCATACTCCGTTTCCAATTTGAAAACACAACTATAGGCCGGCTGAAGCATCCCTCCAATATAAGAAACAAGACAGATCAATCATGCATAAAGCATTGATGTTGAAACACTTTCTAAACTGATATGCAAAATGCGATACATTCAGTGGTAACATTTTTTTAATTATCACAGAACTATGATTATATTTGAAAACTTAAAACATCATCGAAAAAAATATTAACTTTATTCAAATGACGTCATCGAAATATAAATCGTCTGGTTCTCCATGTAAAAGCAGTGAATATTTCATTCGTACACTTTTATTCCAGACTTCAGAAATAAATAATCTTGCGTGAAAAAAATTCAGCCATTCTTACACAACTCATTTTTACAATCACTTGTTTACATTCTGCATCCATAAAATGAGGCTTCGTTGTAGAAATAATCGAAGTTGGAGGATCGTTTAAACTCAATCGTTGGCCTAGAATACAGATACACAAAAATTACGCAAAATAAAGCGGTTTTAGGAAGGATGCAGCACAAATATAAATTTAAAAGAACTTTAAAAATCACGATTTTTTACCCTGGGAAAAAAGATGGAAATCCTATTTCATCTTGAAGTGGATCACGTGAACTCTTCATATTATATGGGTGTCATTATTATTTTAATTTTTATGTAAAAAACTACCGTACCTAATTTTCTAAAAAAAATTTATATATTTTATGGGATAATTTGAATATTTTCCAAAATTTTCAAACCAATTTGCGAATATCAACTTCGCTTAAAAATGTTTGAAAAATTAAGTCTCATAGAGTTCAATGTATTTCCCTTTTTTAAACCGGGTTCAATCCAAAACTAATTGGGTTATATTACTCATTTACATTCCCGTAAGTCCCAGCGTCCATCCCAAACGAAGAACCTTCCAAAAACACAGGTATTTGACATATCCTATCCCAAACAGTTCGATCCCCCTTTGCAGGCATTGGCGTCCATGGACACCAATGCAGCTGCTGCAGCAGGTGCAATGTTTCTGTCGGCGATTTCCATGGACGCCAATGCCTGCAAAGAGGATCGAACTGTTTGGGATAGGATATGTCAGATACCTGTGTTTTTGGGAGATTCTTCGTTTGGGATGGACGCTGTCCCACCCGTAAGCAAAAGGTTGAACGCATTTTTTTCTAAACGGAATTTTCAAAGATTTTACATTTTTAAAATGCTCCATGCGTCTTAATTTTTGTCTGAGATGCATGAAATTTGGCAAGAAGACGCCTCTCATACTTTTTAATGAAACTGGGTATGCATTTTACAATTGGACTTTATTAAGGTAATTAAAAGTGAATAAGAACTTAATTAAATGAGGAAAATTAAGTTTTAATGCAGAAAAATATTTTTAAAAAATTAACTTTCTAAGGGATTTAAAAATGAATACCCAAATTTGTTCATAATGTGTTTTTGAGTGATCATAATGTAAAATTAATTAAAAATGTGAACAAATGGCACGCAAGGAACATTTTCAAATTTTCGTTAAAAAAAATAAATTTAAAAAAAAAATACAAAATTATAACAAAATTGAAAAAAAAATTTAATAATATTGAATATAGTAATGTTAAGAGGAATTTTTATATAAATTTTCACGTTTCTACGTCAATAAATAAATAAAAAAAATTCAACGTCCACCGTCCCCTTAAACCTGATGGCCGAGCTCATTCGGATCTAATAAAATGTTATAATGAATCCTGGCGAAATTCAGTTACGAGAAGTAGTTAGAGAGGTACACAGAACAATAGACATACATTTCATAAGCAATATTATCAGCTGTAATACATGTTTAAAAATATAGAAGAGAACATCGTAAATGCACTTACGATTTATCTGATGTTTTTCGGAATTATCTGTTAAAATGAGGTATAGTAAAATTCCTTAATCTTGGTACTTAGTTACAACTGAGTTATGACACTTCCTGATTATAACTTAACACTAGAACGACGGAAGCGGTCATTTTGACCGCATAACAACTTTGAGAAATGATTCCTCCAAAATGGCTCATCCCCGCCCGATGAAATATGACTTTATTTATTTTCTTCTGTATTTTCAATAACTTAAAAAAAGAGAAAATAAGAAAAGTCATAAAATTTCAATGGGCTGGGATGAACCGTTCTGGAGGAATCGTTTTTGAAAGGAGTTATGCGGTGAAAATGACCGCTTCCGTCATTCTAGTGTTAATAATTTAGACCACTATAGACTAGTGACTTAAATTAGGATGTCATATATGAGGACAGTAAAAGTTTTAAATGTATCTTATACCACAGTACAGATTTATTAGAATTAGGTTTTTGTATTCCAACCAACCAAAGTTCAATACCTAGGAAGGATTCAATACCTAGGAAGGATTAGTCCATAGCTGGAAAATTCTTCATTTTAAAAATCAATCACTGACAGATCAATCACAAAGGAATCATATGAGCATTTTTGAACAATGATGCATTATGAGACTTTATAAGTCAAATCTTCCTCGTCTTCTAAGGAAAATTGAAATCAATGAAAATATTTTATACGGAAATTATCCGGAAATAGGTTTGCTGTCAACATAAAATAACATAAGCTTTATAATTTATAACTTTCTGTATGACATCTGCAAAATTCATGTAAACAGTATATTCGCAATTGCTATATGAAATATTTATTTGGCTTTGATGAAAATCTCGGGTTTAATTACCGAATACACAGACTGGTCGTATAGTATGATGTAGAAAACACAAACGGATGTTATAGTATGATATTGTGATGATCGTATGATATTAATTTTGCTGTTGGTACTGCCTATTAAGAGAAACTTTTTGTTGCTGCATTAAAACTGTCAAAAAGGTAACAGATATTGTCACAGGAAAGTAAGGATTCGCTTTTTAAAAAACTGTCAAAAGCACGAGCAGCATATCATTAGCAGCTATATTGCAAAATTCTTAATTCTTGCGTGACCACAGAACGAATGTCAAACTGATCATATGGCATCCGTTCTGTATATTTAATACTAACTATTAATTTATATTTTTTATTCCTACAAGAAAACTGTCAAAAGAAAGAAACAGCTGTTTTATCAGAGACTGTCAAAAAAGAATAACATGTTTTTCAAAAGACTGTCAAAGAAAATAACAGCCGCTTCGAAAAACTCGTACTTCCTTATGGCAGTTATTTTTCCCTTATAGAAGTTATGGTTTCCCTTATGATCTTACTCTTATGGCAGTTGTTTTTCTACTACTGAAGTGTTTCTTTTACTCGACGAAAAATATTCCTTCTTGCATAAGATCACATGGTATTAGTTTTGTGTTTAATGCCACCTATTGACAAAGACTGTTAGCTGCTTTAGGAAAATAATTTTACATTTTTAACTCTGACTTTCAAAATGCTATAAATTCCTGCTATTATATTAAAGACTAGCAGTATACCCGTTCTTCGTACGGAGCATATAATATAAATAAACTTAACATTCACGATCATGTGCAAATTCATATAGTATACTAAATGACATTGTTAATCAAAATATTCTATAAAAATATTTAATTCTCCTAAAAAGGAGTTCAAGGATATCTGTTCTAGCTATGCGAAATTATCTTCGCTGATGTAGATGTAGGTCTGAAGAATAAAACATCCTGGTCCCGTTTGTAAACAAATATACAAAAAATATGAAATTAGGCCAATATATGCAAAATAAAAGGGCTAAAATTGTATGGGATCCGTACTACATATATTTGCAAATATTAGAAGATATGCCCGTGTATTAGTAGAAGATGACATTAACTATAACATATGAGTTTCTAAAATCTTTGGCAAAATAAAACAGATGACGTAATTAATTGAAAATATCAATAATCCTGTAATATTTAAACTTAAAGACCCTAATTCATTCGGATATATGCCAATATATGTCAAAATATGTCAATATACCTGTACTACTTATAGTCTCGTAGATTAAAAGATATACCCATGCCTTTCTAAAAGGATACCCGTACTACGTACAATATATGAGTTTCAACAATAAATTAAAAACGTCAATAATCCCCGAAATATCAATAATAATAATGTTTAAACCTGAAGACCGTAATAGATCTCTTATAATCCAGTAAGAAATGCAATATCGATGACATTTATTTTATATACATATCTTTATTATTTAAATCAGAAAATATTTAATAAAAATCGTCTGCTGCATAAACCCATTGGATTTAAATCCGTCGCTATAATTTTCTTCAAACAAATTGGCAAAAAAATATCGTCTGCACAATGCTATCTCGAAAGATTTATTCGTTTATATTCGTTTTTAACACTTTACAACATAGTTGAAAGTGTTTATGACTTTGTTCATTCTGTCTGGCTGGCTGGCTGTCCGTTAGCACGATAAATGCCGTAAAAATGGCTTTATCAAAATGAAATTTTACTATGTTTTTCAGACGGTCTGTGGGACCTATGGGAATATAAATGAATAATATCACCCAATTAATTTTTTATTGAAACCGGATTGAAAAAATGAAATACATTGAATCCTATGGGACCTAATGCCTCAAACATTTTTAAGCGAATTTGAAATTCACAAATTGCTTCGAAAATTTTAGAAAATATTCAAATTATCCCATAAAATACTCGTATATAAAAAAAATTCAGTAAAATATGTTAAATAATTTTTATTTAAAAAACTACCTAATATAGAGAGAAAAACAAATTCAATTAAATTCTGACTCTCGGTATATCCTCCAGAAAGAAAAAAAGAGATATATTATATAATAAATATCTTTCTAAGAGCTTAATTATTTTATATATGAGAAAGGTTGCACATTTTAAAATAAATATGGTACATAACAATTTTTCAAATTTTTAAATAAATTATAATAGTATTGCGATGAATGAAACGATTGGAAAAATGATTATGAATGAAATGCTGCTTTTATATAGGGGCGATTTATATTTCAATGCCGTCATTTGAATGAATTCATTTTCTTCGATGAAGTTTTCAAATATAATAAATTAATGTAGTATTGTGATAATTTTAAAAATATTACCGAGGAATGTATCGCATTTGAGAGATGTTAGTATAAAATTGCATTGAAGTTGGAAAGTGTTTCAAAATCAATGCTTTATGCATGATTGATCTTTCTTGTTAACGCTTAAAGTGTTTATGACTTTGTTCATTCTGTCTGTGTGTCTGTCTGTTCGTTAGCACGATAACTGCCGTAAAAATAACTTTATCAAAATGAATTTTTAGTATGTTGTTCAGACGGTCTGTGAGACCTATGGGAATATAAATGAATAATATCCCCAAATTAGTTTTGGATTGAACCCGGGTTGAAAAAAAATGAAATACATTGAACCCTATGGGACCTAATTTTTCAAACATTTTCCAAGCGAATTTAAAATTCGCAAATCGCTTCGAAAGTTTTAAGAAATATTCAAATTATCCCATAAAATATATAAAAAAAATTTCAACAAAATGTATTCAATAGTTTTTAAATAAAAATTGAAATAATAATTACATCCTTTATATGGAGATCAAGTGACCATTATATGAAGAGGTCACATAACTCACTTCAAAATAAAATATGGCAACCATCTTGCGTCAAAATCGTGATTTTCAAAGTTCTTTTTAATTCATATTTAGTGTTGTATCCGTCCTAAAACCGTTTTATATTTGCTTAAATTATGTACATCTACATACTGAAACAACGCAATTACAATATATTTGACTTTAAATGATCATCCAACTTTGATTATTTCTACAACGAAGCCTAATTTTCACTTATGGAAAATGTGAACACCAAAAGATGTAGAATGAGTTGTATAAGAATTGCTGCATTTCTTTGACTCAAAATTATTTATCTCATGGAGTTTGTAATATGGCTGATATGAATGAAATATTCATTGATTTTACACAGATAATCAGACGAATTTTTTTGTTTAAATTTTATGCATAGAGTTAAATTACTTGCACCTCCATGGTTTTATGTTGTTAAATAAAATAAATTATTATAGTATTGTGATGAATGAAAGGAATAGAAAAATGTTAATGAATGAAATGCTGCTTTTTTATAGAGGCTATTTATATTTCGATGATGTCATTTGAATAAAGTTCATTTATTTTCGATGAAGTTTTCAAATATAATAAATTATTAGAGTATTATGATAATTTTAAAAATATTACCGAGGAATGCATCGCATTTTAGAGATGTTTATATAAAATTGCATTGAAGTCGGAAAGTATTTCATAATCAATGCTTTTTGTAGGATTGATCTTTCTTGTTAATTAATATCTCAACAACCACTTGTCTTAGAAACTCGAAACACTCACTCAATTTTAAGTGGGGGCTATACCAAGGCAACCCTGAAAATTTCATTCAATTCAGTTTAGCCGTTCTCCCGTGATAAGGCAAACATACATAGAGACAGATTTTTTGTTTCAATTTTATTTATATAGATAAAGAAGAATATAAAGGAATATTCACAAATAAAATAGGCAACTTTGTGAATTCCGCACAAAAATCTGATCTTTTTTTCTATTCTTGACTTCATACATCTCTATAAATATGATTAACGATTTTTATGAAACAACATTCCATTTCTGAATATATACTAAAAGCATCTCCTACCATCAATTCCGAGTTAATTTTTTACTTTCCTTATATACATAATGTATAAGGAAAGTATTGCGACTGGGTCGAAAATTCGAATTCGAGTTTTCGACGGGAGAGCACATTTCAAGCATCCCTGATCACGAATAGAACATTTTTGAGGTGATGTCTGTGTGTGTGTGTGTGTGTTTGTGTGTGTTTGTGTGTGTGTTTGTGGGTGTCAGTGAGTCTGTGGAGAAGATAACTGACGAACGAATGGACCGATTCAAACGAAATTTGGTACAAAAATCACAATCCGTAAACACTGGAAGCCTATTGTTTTTATACGCAATCGAATGTTCAGAACCCCCCTAAATTTTCGAGTGAAATTTTGAAAAAAATCGTCAAAAAATCAAAACCGCTAATAAAGTTACGCAAATAGACATTTCTTATGTAATTTTTCATTAGAAAACGATTGACATAAATTTTAGAACGCTAACATGAACCGTTCTCGAGATATTGCACATTTTTCAAAAAAAATTATGAAAAAGTTCTATAAAATAAAAAAAAATATTTCCTATTGAGAAACATGTTCACTTTTCATATATAATACCATGCGATAAATTGGGTGACATCATTCTCGTGGATCTAGCTCGTTCCATTCATGAAAATAGATACTTTGAGTAATACTTTTGTATTTGAACGCCAATAGTCATTTATTTGCTGTTAGAATAACTTATTTCTCCGTCCATAACGCTTGGCTAGATTTTGGAGACGAATTTGGCGGAATACCGCCAACTTAGCGACATTTTTAATTGTTGCCAAATTAACAAAAATCTCGTCAAATTAATAAAAATGACGCTAAATCAATGAAAATGATGACTAATTGAAGAAAATCCAAGATCTTAGAAAGAATATAAGTATCTACTATAAGAATAACATTTTTTAACTGTAAAAGTAGTAAATTCATTGCATTATATAAGGAAAGTCATGTGTTGCGCACATCAGATTTTTTAACAAAAATCTGCAACTTACTTTCCGAATATTCACAGAAAAGTTACTTTTCCTATTCGTTTCATTAACCAAAAATCAATTCAACGTGCCTACAAGCTTCTTTAGATGTCAATTTTAAAATGAGAAGAATTTAAATAAATCCGATTAATACTTATAACAGAATAATAGGTATATTTGCCTGAATTTTGCATATATAATATAAACAAAATTCAAAATATATTTCTTTTAAAATAGAGTATTGAATGATGAGCGTAGGAAACTAATGCTTGACAAATTCTATGAGCTCAATGACGTGCAATACATTTCAGAATAAAATATTTGTAATTGTTGACATCTCTCTTCACACATTTGCATCACAAGCAACGTCATAAAGACACAAAAGCCTTAAGGTATCATAAATTAAATATTAATTTTTACTTTCCCTGAAATGCATGGTAATGTATAGGAAAAGTATTGGAATCATGTCGAAAATCGCAAGTCGAGTTTTCGACGAATTTGCACATTTTGGGACCTCTGGAACACAAAAAAACTATTTTACAGTGACGTCTGTGTGTGTGTGTGCAATGTATGTATCCAGTCTAACTCAAAAACTAAAGGATCAAATATCATAACATTTTATAGGTAAGATACTTGTGAGTTGCCCTGATGATGATTAGATTTTGTACGATTCGAGCTAAAAGAATCTGCGTTTTTTGCAAAATGGCTTGCAAAAATCGCATGTATCCATTCTAGTCAAAATTATAATTGACCCAATTTCACAAAATTTGGTAGATAAATCTTTTGTAGGTAACCCTAATGTTGATAAAATTTTGGCACGATTCTGGGAAATAGAATCTGCCTTTTTTTCGCAAGATAGCCGGCAAAAATAGTCAAAAGATGAAGTGAAAGACTCCATATGCTCAAATGTAGTCATTAAATGCATGTTTTATAGGTCAAAAGAATAAGACCCACCCCATTACTCTAGGACGAGTCGTTCACAAGATATTTAAATTTTCTCGCGTTTTTGCTACCCTGGATTTGAAAATGCGTCCAATCACGCAACGAAAACAAAAATTAAATTAAAAGTGCCAATTCCGTGCCCTTTCAAATAATGATGAGTGTTATTTTGTACACCTCAATTTAATGAATTGTCAATCAAATAAAAAGAGAATGAATTTGAGTCTGTAGTAAAAGTCATTTGCTGCTCACATCATATATTTATATTTGGATATTTCTGCATCATTAGATTTCACTCTCGACTAGGTAAAGCCCAGAATATTTTACAATATTTGCCTTAGAATATTTCGATTATGCTGAAGAACAATATTTTTAAAGTTAGTTAATTTTTAATATAGGATGGCATCTTTGTTACCAAACCGTGCTTATTGATGTCTGTCTCTGCCAGTAAATGCTATTTCTCCTGACCTTTGAGGTACAATAAATTCAAATATACAAATAACTCGAATAAATTCTCTACAACCTTCTTGTTTCTGTATCCCAAGTGTTTCACATTTTAATTGCATGCGGCAAATTAATCGTAACATTTAAAGATACAGAACAATATCGACTGATGTACCATATCTATCATTTCTGTCTTAATATATTCCTACTATATTGTTACGAACACAAAATATGCTTTCATTGGAAGCTGATGCGAGAGCCAGATGGGAAGAGTACCTTACAGGCAGCCATTCCTGCGACGTGAATCTAGGCTTATCATTTCAGAACTGTCAAGGTTTCCAGATTTGGCGATTTATCACCAAATTTGAAGATTTTTCGAATGTTCGAGAGTCTTCTCGATACAACAAATATCCTACGGATTGCTCGTTCTGAAAGTTTCTGCTAAATGTATACAACAAGAAAGATCAATCATGGATTGATTATGAAACACTTGCCAACTGCAATGCAATTTTATTTAAACATCCTTAAACTACGATCCACTCAGCGGTAATATTTTTTAAAATTATCACAGTACTACAATCATTTACTTAAAAATTAAAAACCAAGGAGATAAAAGTGCTTTAACTCCATGATTAAAACTACGTCGAAAATGGCAATGCTATAAAATCGTCCGCTTCTCTAGATAAAATCAATGGATATTTCATTCATATCACCTATATATTCTAGCCTCCAGAGCTAAATAATTTGAGTTAAAAAAAATTCAGCAATTCTTATACAACTCATCTTACAGCTTGATGTGTTCACATTCTGTATTCGTTAAAAGTAGACTTCGTTGTAGAAATAATCAAAGTTGAACGATATTTTAAACTCAAAAATGGTGTTATTGCATTGGCGCAGAATATAGATGCACAGAAAATACGCAAAACTAAAGCAGTTTTAGGACGAATGCAACACTGAATATAAATTTAAAATAACTTTAAAAATCATGATTTTAATACTGGGAAAAAAAGATGGATGCTCTATTTTATTTTGAGGTGGGTCACGCTATCTCTTCGTATAATATGGGTGTCATTATTATTTTAATTTTTATTGAAAAAACTACCGAACCGAACCTATTTTGCTGACATTTTTTTTATATATTTTACGAGATCATTTAAATATTTCCTAAAATTTTCAATGCAATTTGCGAATGTAAACTTCACTTAAAATATGTTTGAAAATTGAGGTTCCCATAGGCTTCAATGCATTTCATTTTTTCAACCCGGGTTCAGCGCAAAACAAATTGGATTCATTTTCATTCTCATATGTCTCACAAACCGTTTCAACAGCATACTAAAATTTCCTTTTGATACAGTCATTTTTACGGCAGTTATCGTGCGAACGGACAGAATGAACCAAGTCATAAACACTTTTCAACTATGTTGGAAAGTGTTAAAAAGAATCATCAGTTGACGTGAGGACGTTGGAGCTCAGTTGACGTGATTCGATCTTCATTGAATAATAAGATAAGTCAATGTTTTGAGAATAGTAGCGGTCATTTTGTGAAATGAGTGGATTATTGAATTGCTGTTTTACTGTACCTGACAGCTGCTTAATGATATTGTGAGATAGTTGGAGAGCTATTTGCTGTATAGTGTTCCTGTTTACGCTGTGAATAAACGTGTTAATTATTCAAAAATGTGGACTCATTTTTTTTTTATCTTGAGAGCACACCCCCAACGATTCCAGGAGATACGTCGTAGCAATGTTATTTTACTAGAACGAAATACTCTGCGTTGTGTCTTTATCTGATATCTACCTAGACTTCTGAAAGTCTCGTCCTGTTTTGCAGCCATTCGTGTTTCACTGACTCCTTTTGTCACTTAAAATGGCCTGCTCCTTTCTTTTACACATTTATCATTTTGCAAGATAAATTTTCATAATATAAATTAAACGATATAAAAAAATATCAGTTTTGCGTTATCATAGGGTGAAATAGTGATTTTAGAAGACATTTACACACATATTTAGAAGATTTATACGCAGATATTACCTCAAAAACTTTCGATTCGAGTTCAGGGATGCTTGAAACGTGATCTTCTATCGAAAACTCGAATTATCGACCCCGTCACAATACGTTCTTTATACATTACATCATGCACAAAGAGAGAGTCAAAACCATATTTCTTTCTGCTTTTAAGGCGTTACATACAGTACACCAAAAACAATTCAGAAACAGTGACCCTGGGGTCAAATACCTGTTCAACTTAGTTTGAAAATTGGAAGAAGTAGCAAACCCGACCGGTGCATTCCCGACCGATTGAAAATTCGTTGCAAAACCTACCGAATTCTAAATTGAGGGGGGAACAAAAGATCTACAAACGGTCACAAAAGACCGGGGTATAATGCATTTCCTGAGCCAATCCATTTCGAGGCATTTATCGAGCAAACGAAGCAAACAGCTTGGCAGTTGTGGAGCATCATTCGCAGTTCGATTTGGTGTGCAATAATTTTAGTCCTTTTGACAATTTCAAGTCGTAATGGAAGAGCTGAAATTAATTGAAACGAATCACGGAAAGCCATGTGCTTTATATAAAGGCTATGAATATCGGATCCATAGAGAAAATAAATGTGGGACGATCATGTGGCTATGTAGAAAAGAAAGAAGTGAGAAGTGCAAAGGACGAATTTAACTAAGGAAGATGATGTAATGAAAGCCTGATTTGGCGGCAACAGATGTGAAAAGTTGTCTTCACAGAGCTAAAAAAAGAGCCAGAGAAGAATATACTGCAATACCATGAATATATAAAGAAGGAATCGGCAGCATTATAAACAAAGGATATGAGTTTGTGATAGAAATTCCCGTATGAACATCCGCTAAGCATACTTTAATTCGTATCAGAAGAAAAGAACAAAGATTCCAAGTAGAGCCGAACAACGCTAAGGTATTGTACTATCTGAAAGATTGTTGGGCGTTAAAGATGGTGCTGAGAATTTTCTTTTAGCTGATTATGAAAGGAATGGGAGAATTGTCAACTTTGCTACTCAAAAAGGAAAAGACACTTTAGCTGAGAATTCACAGTGCTTTGTATTGTAGATGGCACCTTTAAAAGTGTTCCCAACAGTTCAAACAGATTTTAACTATTCACATGGACATTGGAAGCTGAAAAGAAGAAACTAATATAATTCCTGTTGTTTACGGTTTTTACCAGATAAAAGAAAAGTTACATATGAAAGGTTTTTTCTCTTGTGACAGAGAATATTCCAAACTGGAAATCCAGCGAAATAAACATTGACTTCGAAGAACGAGCAGTTTTGGCAATGCGAAATATATTTCTAAATACAGTTATTAATGGCTGTCATTTTCATTTCACCCAATGTTTATGGCGTAAAGTGAAAGTATTCGGACTGGTTCGCCAGTATACTGAAAACGAGGAAATTCGTCTCCATATAAGAATGTGTGCGCACGCATTCTTATATGGAGACGAAATTCCAGTGGGTGCTATTGAGGAAGGATGGCTGTGCATTCAAGAAAAAATACCTTCAGATCCTCCTCTGCAAAAGTTTTACGATTATTTTGTTTCTCAATGGATGGAAAACACCCCTTTCGCAATAGAAACATGGAACTGTTTTAATACTCGTCACCGAACCAATAACGCCGTGGAAGGATGGTATTTTAAACTCAACTCGATAATGAACGGGCCAAACTTTTTGAAGCTTTTGAAGCTTTTGAACTTTTTGAAGCAAACTTTTTGACTTTTTGAAACCACAGCCAAACTTTTTGAAAGTAGTCACAGCTTTAAAGAAAGAAGCGGAATACTACGATTATGTAATTGACAGAAGATACCTAAATTTAGAAGGAAAGAAAAGAGAACTTAAGTACGTAAAAGTAGATGAACAAATTAAGAATGCCCTCGAAGCGTACAATTTGAACAAAGACATTCGAAAATGCCTTACAATTCTTTCATAAGTACAGAAATTAAATAAAATTTCATACGTTCAGAAATTGGAATTTAAAAAACACATAAAAAAATTTAAAAACAATTTAAAAAACACCTAAAAAAACAATTTTTAAACACGCTAATAATAATAATACTGCCAGTCCTAAACCTGGATAAAGTGTGAAGGAAAATTTATTTAAATTCAGAAAAATAAATAAACGAAAATAATAAAAAAAATTAAAAAACACATAAAAAATCAACTTTTAAACACGCCCAGTCCAACCCCCCCCCCCCCCCTGTTAACTTCTGTAAGTCTTTTGTTAACCCTCATCTAGAATTCGGTCGGTTTTACACCGATTTTTCATTCGGTCGGGAATGCACGACCCCGAAGATTGCCTTTCGCTGTGGATTGCCGGCCGTCCTTCCGGTACGATACTCGGGAAGGGGATTATTCAATAAAGCCGCTTAGACTGAAACAGGAATTATCGACAGCTAAACGCATACGGCGTGGATTCAAGATTGTGAGCATAAAATAATTCTACCGGGGAAAGAAAAATACTTTGAAGATAACGTCTTATTTTTGGTTATGCTTTCAAATGTATTTATTTCTGATGTCCAAAATATTGCAAAGTAATTCGCGAAAAAAAATGTGAAGCCGATGAACCAGAGGTATGCAGAGGGAGTTACATCTTATTACTTTCCTCATATACATAATGTATAAGGAAAGTATTGTGACGGAGTCGAAAATTCGAATTCGAATTTTCGACGGGAGAGCACGTTTCAAGCATCGCCGATCACGAATCGAACATTTTTGAGGTGATGTCTGTGTGTGTGTATGTGTCAAATGAGTCTGTGGAGACAATAACTGACGAACGAATAGACCTATTCGAACGAAATTTGGTATAAAAATCACAATACGTAAGCACTGGAAGTCTATTGTTTTTATACGCAATCGAATGTTCAGAACCCTCCTAAATTTTCGAGTGAAATTATAAAAAAAATCGTCAAAAAATCAAAAACCCCAATAAAGTTACGCAAATAGACATTTCTGATGTAATTTTTCATTAGAAAACGATTGACATAAATTTTAGAACGCTAACATGAATCGTTCTCGAGATATTGCACATTTTTCAAAAAAATCTGCTGTAAGAATAACTTATTTCTTCGTCCATAACGCTTGGCGAGATTTTGGCGACGAATTGGGTGGAATGTCGCCAACTTGGCGAGTTTTTTAAATATTGCTAAATTAACGAAAAACTCGCCAAATGGATTAAAATGATGCTAAATCAGCGACGATTCATTGATGACGACGACATGGAAAATGACGACTCATTAACGAAAATTCAATATCTTGGAAAGAATATAAATAACTACTATATAAATAGTCCTTTTTTTTTACTGTAAAATTAGTAAATTCATTGCATTATATAAGGAAAGTCATGTGCTGCCCACATCAGATTTTTGTTACTGTTGCGAACGTGTAAAATTATCTCACTGGCGTCATTGGTATCTATAGCAGACTAAACGGTTACATCGGAGTGTTTTCTCCAGAAGACAGCAGTACGAACATTCTTTCCCTAACGTCACTCTATGGTTGCTAGAATTACGAGTCAGAAGAAAGGTTGCCAGATTTGGCGATTTATCTTCAATTTGGCGACTTCCGAAATGTTCCAGAAGCTTCAAGAAGTAACGATTATTCTAGGAGATATTAGATAATTCTGGAAATTTCTACAGAGAGATTTCCAGAAGTTTCTATAGACAGACTATAAAAAGGACTCATCACTCCGTTGAAGTTCAGTTGACGAAGGGACGTGACACGAGTTATATCGGACTGTGATTTTTGTCAATGTTTTGAGAATAGTAGCGGCTGTTTTGCGAAATGACTTTCGTCAACATTTTGAGAATCATTTCACCTATTTTGTGAAATGAGTGGAGCTTTTAAGTGCTGTTTGATTGTATATTGTTTATGTTTTCTTTGTGCTTGTGAATAAACGTAAGTTATCCAGAAACTTGGACTCGTTCTTGAATCCCAATTATACACCCACGATTCCAGGGGATGCATTTCGCAACATTACAAATACTTAACAGAAAACGACTGTTAAAATTTAAGGTTTTAGGTGTATAGAACAGATGCCAGTAGTGAGAAGTGCCATTTGGGCGTAAAATGTTTATGGTAGAGAGCGATCCCTTCAATCAGGCTTTCTCGGATGGTCCAAAATCTCGATCCAATGCAAACAAGTCAAAAGATTTTTCTGCTTGTTGAACAGGCTTATTTTTCCCTTGTTCAAAAATGAAAATTTGAAGTGATCTTAAAGGGATCATAAAGCGATGATTGAAGAAGGTCATTTGCTCCGAGTGGCGATAGAAGAATGTCATTCCCATCGCAGGTCTTTCCACTCTGTTTTCTAAACTGAACTTTGGTAATATAGTGTTCTAGTAGTCATGTCTTACTCCGATATAGACTCAGAGACGAAGTGCGGGAAATGAGGAACTCAGACGGTCATTGTCGAGCAATAGGAATATTTTGAGTTTAAGATTTGAGTTTCCCCACGATCGGTCCTGTTGTTGAGTGGGACCTCGTGTACAAAATCGAGTGTAAGGTCTTTATAGCCTCAGTTATAATTGCCCTCAATTTACGTTTTGAATTATAAATTCTTTTTTACTTTCCTTATATACATAATATAATGTATAAAGAAAGTATTGCGACAGGGTCGAAAATGCGAATTCGAGTTTTCGACGGAGGGCACGTTTCAAGCATCCTTAATCACGGATCGAAAATTTTTTAGGTCATGTCTGTGTGTGTGAAAGTATGTGTGTGTGTAAGTCTGTGTGTGTGTCAGTGAGTCTGTGGAGACGATATCTTACGAACGATTGGAGCGATTCGAATGAAATTTGGTACAAAAATCCCAACTCGTGAGTACTGGAAGCCTATTGTTTTTAAACACAATCGAATGTTCAGACCCCCCCCCCCCTAAACTTTTGAGTGAAATTTTGAAAAAATCATCAAAAATCAAAACATTTAATAAAGTTACGCAAATAGACATTTCTTATGCAAAGTTTCCTTAGAAAGCGATTGAGATAAACTTTAGAACGCTAGCATGAATCGTTCTCGAGATATTGCACATTTTTCAAATAAATTTATCAAAAAATCCCATAAATTAAAAGAAAAAATATTAACTATTGAGAAACATATTCACTTTTCATATGTAATATCATGAGATAAATTTGGTGGCATTATTCTCGTGGATCTACTTCGTTCTATTCATGAGAAAAGTTACTTTGAGTAATACTTTTGTATTTGAACGCCAATAGTCATTTATCTGCTATAAGAATAACTTATTTCTCCTTCCATAATGCTTAGCGAGATTTTGACGACGCATTTATCGGAAAATCGCCAACTTGGCGACTTTTTAAATGTTGCCAAATTAAAGTAAATTTCCCCAATGGCTAAAAATGACGCTAAATCAATGAAAATGACAACTCATTGACGAAAATCCAACATCTTGGATAGAATATAAGTATCTACTATAAGAATAACCTATTTATTTTTTTACTGTAAAAGTAGTTCATTGCATTATATAAGGAAAGTCATGTGCTACCCACATCAGATTTCCTTTTTTTCACTACCAAACTTTTATTATTGGTTTCGGTTAAATAGACCCATCTAGAGCCAGCCAAACCATTTTCCACCCCTTAGGATTGTGACTAGGAAGCGGTCAAGATCGTGACAAAGTGTTGGGATAAAATATGTAAAGCACGCAATCGAAAACCCGCCTGATATGTACGTAGGTAAGAAAATCTTCGAAATATTTGAAGTGAGTACCAAAAAGCGCAAGTTTTGCAGGCATTAATAAGCCCAAAATACGTTTATCTAATAAATTTATCCGAGTTCGGGCCAGTGCAATGCCCGATCTTTTAATTATACAGAAATAGTGTTTAACAGCCAGCAGCTGTATATGTTTATACATTCAATAAACACTTTTAAAGTTTATAAATCCTTGTTTCTGTGTGTTCTCCTCGGCGGTTAGAACTTGCAGGTTTTTCATGATTAAATATGAGTTGGGTCACTTTATCATCAGATTTCGGAAGCTCGATCAGGAGAGTCAAGAGATAAAAATCATCTGAGATAAAGGCACGAACTTTACAAGGATTAGTGGTACATTAATTCTAGTGACTCACAGAGGTGCACAAGCGCTTCGTAAATCTCTAAAATAAAAGCATTTTAACTACTTTAGAGCGCTCACTTCGAGTGACTGAAAAGTTTACTTCAACAATAAAAGCTTGCAATTTCGTCCTAGCTCAGCGGTAGAGTGTCGGCTGGCCAGTTCGGAGATCCGGGGTTCGATTCCCGGTTGAGGCAGCAAGGTTCTTTGCAATGGCGCCCGAACAAATCAACCTTGTAGGTTAGTGCAAAGATGTCAAAGGTCTGAAAGTGACCCTAGTACGACTAGTACGGATTCAGTGGACTCTGGAAGATGGAGCGCCGAATTCAAATTGAGAGGATAACGACTACGTAGGATACTTACTTAGGTAAAAATAGTAGTAGCAGGAGACTAACATGAGGTAAAAATAGCAGGAGGGGGTCAGTTGGGTGGCCAATTGCCCGCCGATCTGGCATTAGAGGGTGGAGAATGCAGAGCCCACTTCGACGATAAGAACTTGCAATGTCTTCCCAGTAGCTCAGCTGTAGAGCATCGGCTGGCCAGTTCGGAGATCCAGGATTCCATTCCGGGTTGGGTAGCAAGGCTCTTTACAAGACACATTTCAGGAATCCATACTAACTCGTCGTCAACTCTTCTCTGTCTCTTACTAAAAATGAAAACTGAGACTTCTCTCTTTGTGATATTCGTATCTCGAAATCACACAAACTTGAGAAGCGGAAAATTCTCAATCTTCTTGAAATAAGACGATTTCTCGAAGACAATAAGAGCTTTGTTAAAACAAATTATTAATCTAGAAAATTTATTTATTAGTATTCATTTTTGTCGCTTACTCCTTTTATCTGTATTTTAGAGTCTAATAGATATTCAGAATGAATGTAACCAAAATGAGGCAAAAATTCGCTGGGACAATAACTTTTAAATTTTCTCGGAAAGAACGTTTAAAACATTAAAATAATTTTTATATATTCGTAAACGGTACATTATTCCCGACGCAACAAGTGAATATTGTTGATATTTTTATCTATTAGGTTCGGAGATATAAGCGCCCAAAGTGTTTACATTTTTTGTGACGTTTCGATTTCAACAAGAGATACCCGAACAATAGATGTTATTCACATTCTTTCTTGTGGCCAACGGCCGTACCGTGCTGAAAACACCGGTTCTCGTTAGATCACCGAAGTCAAGCAGCATCGGGCGCGGTTAGTACTTGGTGGGTGACCACCTCGGAACGCCGCGTGCTGTTGGCCATCTCGGGTGCGGTATCCCCGTGGTTTGCGCGCTAGATTTGCACGCTGCCACATATGCCGCCGTGTTCATGCGGAGTACGATCACGTTAAACATGTGGGTCCGTAAGTCCTTCCGAGAGGTTGGTGGTAGGGGAAGGAGGGTACGGTCCCTGTGGATGCCTCCCCCACTGGGTTCCGGTCTAAATTGGGTGGCACTTCCCGGCCGTCCATACAGTTACCTTACACCTTTCTGGTAGGTCGGACGGTCTGGGTCATCAACATTCTTTCTTGTGAAGTAGCATATGTTTTTGCTTTTTGTTTTTAAATTTTATCAGAAGCATTTTTATAAACCGATATAGTTGGTTCAAATGAATACAATTATAGCGTTCACTTTAAAGGACTTAAAAAAAAATTCGACTGATGCCATACTTGAAAATGAACCTCCAGAGATAATTCTGCCCCCCCCCCTCCTCGAGAGGGGCTAATGACGTCACGAACAGAACAATTGTATCGCGGTTACTTTTCACAATGATAGTAACTATTAAGTCTCGTGATCATTGAGCCATAATTAATTCCTTTTATGCATAATTACGTCCAATTTTGTCCTATGCTGCCAATTTAACCTTTTACTTACGGGTGGGACAGCGTCCATCCCAAACGAGGAACCTCTCAAAAAGGCAGATTATTGGCATACCCTATCACAAACAGTTTGATCTCCCTTTGCAGACATTGGCATCCAATGGACGTCTGTCTTTTTGAGAAGTTCTTCTTTTGGGATGGACGCTGTCCCCACCAGTAAGCAAAAGGTTAATAAATATAAAATTTCGCGATCCATTTTAAAGTTTTCGCTAGAATTTAAAAAAAAGTCTACCTAGTTTTTTTTTATATATATATATATAACATAGCAGGATATAAAATTTCGTGAAAACCCATTAATAGTTGTGCCAACTATCGTGCACACAGAAAAAAATCGATCACAGACAGGCAGACTGACAAATAGGCCAAACATGTTCCGGAGGTCCTAAAACATATATTGGCATCAAAATCTCGAAATCGAAAATTTTTGTGAAAACAATACTTTCTCCATACCACGCATGAGAAAGTAAGATTAACCGATTAATTAGAAACTGTTTCTCAATATGCTCTATTGTTGTAAGAGTCCTTGGAAAGTTGCTTACTGCCCGGGGGATCACGAGAGTACACTTTGAGAAATGCCATTGTATATTAATTACCTATATTATAAACTAGTATAATACAGAGCAGTTAAATAATATCCTACAATGAATGGAAGTTAATGAGGCGCTGAATTTGTAATCACCGGATAAATTAATGCATAATCTGTGTATAAGACTTTCTCTTTAGAAATTGTGGGAAACGAAACAACGATTTAATCAAATTCGATGCAAACACTAAAGATGTCATGATGGAAGATCGTGTTTAGCATATTTTGCCTGCCAATGATGAAATACATTTTCTTTTCGATGCGACGGCGGAAATATTGGGATGTATGTATTTCTGAGTAACAGAAAATTAAGACTTTGAAGGTATTGAAAATAGTCATTAATGTTCTTGTGAATGCTTTGTTATCAAATAATCAAATATTTCAGAGGAAAGGCTGTCAGAATTTAGTATTCCGTAGTGTTATATTCTGTTTGTTCCGCAGCTAATACGTTCGGAGCTGTTAAAATCAAAGATTCGATTGAAAGACAAGGAAAATTGGGGTAACGTTTAATAGTGGGGTAATATTAAATACGTATGTTTCATTTTTATATAGTGAAAAGTTATCTGTAACCACTTTAATTATTTCAAAATTCTTTCACCATGCTATGTGGTCATGCTTATTTGACCACATAGCACCACCACCACCATAGCACCATGCTAAGCACCATAGCACCATACGACCACCATAGCACCATGCAATGTGGTCAGGCTTATATGATGAGCTTCATTATATCTAGAGGTGGCCGGAAAAAGCATAAGGGCAGAAAATTTCAAAAAATTTTATAAAATATTTGGTTTAAAGAAATTTATAACCTTTGTTCTGGATAAAGCACATAAGTCAGTTGGGCTTCGAACATGTTTAAAAATTAAACACCTATGATGAAACAAACTAAAAAACACCTACATGATAAAAACTAAACACCTATAACATTTTGCGTGGATATCAGTAAAGTAAAAAGAATATAAATTAAAATATATGTATACATATATTATTTATATTATTTATTTAGCTTATAACAAACAATGGATGGAGTTTGTTAAATTTAAAATACATATAACATACTCAATAAGAATTTAATTTGTATTTTGAAGGATAAAATTAAAAATTAAAATCAAGTTCATCTGAAAGTCTCAAAATTTTCATTCCTTGCTATATCAAAATCCTAGAATAGATGACTTCTGCTCTCTGAAAACATTTGCAAGGTTTTTTTTTTTTTTTTTATACAATCCTGTGAAATAGATGTTTTAAAAATAAATTTTGAGCTGTAAGTCGAACAAACCAGAAGAGAAGAGCCTTAATGAACTTCCCAACCGCCTCTCGAATTTAATGTCAAATCATTGTCAGCCGTCATCTTAGCTCTCTCTCACTACAGCCGATCCTAAAAAATAGACGTTGTGAGAAAAATATGCATTTTTGAATCGGAAGTAACATCTCCAGAATCTGAAGTGAAAATCCATAGTGACTCCCCCACCCCCTTTAGAATTTGATGCTGAATTATTGACAATTATCAGTTATTATGCAAGTTCTATACGCAAAAGGAACCGGAAACCTTTAATAAACTTATCTGCCTACTCCGGAATGTGTTGGTGAATCCATATTATTCGTCATCAAAGCTCCATCTACAACAGATCCTGAGAAATATATGCTTCAAACATTTTTCTAGTAAAAACAATGGTAAACAATGGTTGCTACTAGTAAAGAAAAATGTAAGTGAACACATAAACCATGAATTAGAAATTGTTTTTCAATATGTTTTCTCGTTCTAAGATCTCATAAATACAGATTTGAAAGACTCAGAGTCCCCGGGAGTACACTTTGAGAAATACTACTATCATTTAATCTTACTAAAGAAAAATGACTGTGTTTGTTTGCCTGTGTGTCTGTCTGCCTTTGAAGTGTGTAGCAAAAAAGTACAGCCATGAAATTTGGTACACATGTATTTCAAGACCTGAACAGGTGTATCTTGGCGCTATTTTTTTTAATTTTGAATTATTTTCTAAGTCATTTTATGTTTTACCCCGATTTAAGACGATTTTGAACGATATTCACACAATTCGGTTTCTTAGTAATCGAAAATATTATCAGATTTTTCATCCGGACACCATCGAAAAACTTTCTTTCAAACAAACTTTAAACGGAATCCAAATGATTAATAGACGAATGTTAGTGATTTTTTTAAATATATATACTTTTCGTGCGTTTGAAACATCCTTGCCTGTCATCGGAATTTGAAACGTCCATTGAAACGTCCTTGCCTTTATATTATGATATAAAATTACGGGCGGTCAATCCAATGTTTATAACTTAACCCTATCTCCCCTAAATATCACAAACTGTTCCAAAGCAAAAAAATAATTTCACGAAGCCATCCGTTCATTAATTATAATTTTTGAAGCCAACGAAATCTTGAAATTTTTCAATCAGCGTAGCGTTCAGCATTGATGTCCAGATTCTACCTCACTAGAACGGTAACGCCATCTATTAGCAAACACATTTAATAAACCTATTGGTAGCAAAATTGATTCGCATTGCGGAATGTATGTATTTATTTGCTTGCTTGTTTGTTTATTTTGTATGTATTTGTTTATTATTATTTATTTATTTGTTTATTTTCTATTTATTTATTTGTTTGTTTATTTTCCATTTATTTATTTATTTATTTTTTATTTACGTATTTCATTTAGTTTTATTATTTTTTTCCCAGAGAACGTTTTTTCGGATCGGACCCATTTTAAAGATAGAAGGAAGGGGATAGTTTAGGGGGTTGGGATCGTAGCAGCAGAATCATATGCAAAGGATTGTGTGCATTTATTTTAGGTAATTATTTTTAATTTTATTTTAGATCAATAAATTCAATTTATCTCTTCCGAGAAACGCTAGGTACATTTTCTAGTTACCCATATTCAGTGGAAATATTATTAACATTTTAGTTGATGGAAATAAAATATTTCAAAACTTCGAGATTGATATAAGTGAAGAACATATACTATCCTACAATGAAATTAATTTATAAGGAAGCACTGCATTTGTAATCTCCCGGTAAATTAATGCGCAATCTGTATAAATGACTTTTCCATGAGAAATTGCATAACATGGCGCTTGGTCATTTAATCAAATTTGATATAAACACTGAAAATGCTACGGTAAAAGAGCTTGTTCAGCGCATTCCGCTTGCCAATGCTCAAATGTATTTCTTTTGACGAGGCAAAGAAAATATTAGGATTTCATAGGCTTATGAGTGAAAGAATATTAAGAGTTTGAAGTCATTGAAAACAGTACTTCAGTTATTTGTAAATGTTTTCTCTCTATATTAAACAAAAAACATCAATCATGCTTAAAGCATTGGTTATGAAACACTTTCCAAATTCAATGCAATTTTATTTAAACAAGTCTAAAATGCAATACATTCCTTCGTAATATTTTAAAACTTGTTACAATGCTACACTAATTTATTATATTTGAAACCTTAAACCTTCGTTGAAAAAAATGAATTTCATTCGAATGACTGCATTGAAATATAAATTGCCTGGTTTAAACATCTCTAAAATGTTATACATTCCTCGGTAATAGTTTTAGAATTATCATAATACTACGATAATTTATTATATTTGAAAACTTCATCGAAAACAACTGACATTCATTCAAATGACGTCATAGAAAAAATAACACGCCTGGATCTCTCTATAAAAACAGCATTTCATTCATAACATTTTCCCATTCATTTCATTCATCACAATACTATAATATTTTATTTTATTTAAAAATGAAGACCATGGAGCTACAAGTAATTAAACTATGCTGAAAACTTCATCGAAAAAAATCGTCCTGCTCTTTGTAAAATCAATGAATATTTCATTCATATCAGCTATGCAGACTCCATGGGCTAAATTATTTTATGTTTAAGAAATACAGCAATTCTAAAACAACTCATTTTACATATTTTGCTGTTTACATTTTACATAAGTGAAAAATAGGCTGCGTTGTAGAAATAATCAAATTTGGATGATCATTTAAACTCAAATATATTGTAATTGCGTTGTTTCAGTATGCAGATGCACAGAATTCAAGCAAAAATAAAGTCAGTTTAGGACGGATACAACACTCAATATGAATTAAAAAAAACTTTAAAAATCACGATTTTGAAACAAGATGGATGCCATATATCATTTTAAAGTGGGTCATGTGATATTTTCATATCATGGTCACGTGATCGCTTCATATAAGAGGTGTAATTATTATTTTAATTTTTATTTAAAAAACTACTGAATATGTTTCGCTGAAATTTTTTTTATATATTTTATGGAACAATTTGAATATTACCTAAAAATTTCGAAGCAATTTGTGAATTTTACATCCGCTTCAAAAATGTTTGAAAAATTAGGTCCCATAGGGCTTAATGTATTTCATTTTTTCAACCCGGGTTCAATCCAAAACTAATTGGGTGATATTATTCATTTATATTCCCGTAGGTCCTACAGACCGTCTGAACAACATACTAAAATTTCATTTTGATTAAGTCATTTTTACGGCAGTTATCGTGCTAACGGACAGTCAGACAGACAGACAGAATGAACAAAGTCATAAACACTTTTCAACTTTGTTATAAAGTGTTAAAAAATGTAACTGGTGTAGCTGCCGCTGTTTGACAAATTTCCAGTTCCTTGAGTTTCTCTGTTTCGTACCCCCAAAACTATAGCATACAAAAAATATATAATTCGGTACACTTGTAGAGAAAGCTTTGGGAAATACGCTGAAATAAACAGTTTTTCGATATATATTGTAGTTTACGAAACATTGAATATCAAAGTCAAAATATTTGAGCTACGAGTTCGCGTTCTGGATAGACTAACAATACAGAAGCAGGACCGCGAATTTTGGCAGGCATGTACCTACATAGCTAAATTTGTGCAAAACAGTGTCCTTTTCTTATTTTCACGTAATTTACCAGATATTTTACTTTTTATGCACTTCTGAAGGGGAAAATGTTCTTTCGTATCGACACGTCCATCGATTTTTTCTGTCATGTACCGCACAAAATATACAAAAAAAATCTGATGTAGGCAGCACATGACATTCATTATATAATACAATGAATTTACTACTTTTACAGTAAAAAAAAATAGGTTATTCTTACAGTAGGTACTTCTATTCTTTCCAAGAGATTGAATGTTCGTCAATGAGTCGTCAATTTCATTGATTTAGCGTCATTTTTATCCATTTGGCGAGATTTTCGTTAATTTGGCAACATTTAAAAAAGTCGCCAAGTTGGCGGAATTTCGCCAAATTCGTCGCCAAAATCTCGCCAAGCGTTATGGACGGAGAAATAAGTTACTCTTATAGCAGATAAATGACTATTGGCGTTCAAATACAAAAGTATTATTCAAAGTATATTTTCTCATAAATGGAACGAACTCGATCCACGAGACTGATGTCACCCAATTTATCGCATGATATTACATATGAAAAGTGAACACGTTTCTCAACAGTTAATATATTTTTTTTTAATTTATGGGATTTTTTAATAAATTTATTTTAAAAATGGACAATATCTCGAAAACGGTTCATGCTAGCGTTTTAAAGTTTATGTCAATCGTTTTCTAAGAAACAATTACATAAGAAATGTCTATTTCCGTAATTTTATTAAAGGCTTCAATTTTTTGATGATTTTTTTCAAAATTTCACTCGAAAATTTAGGGGGGTTCTGAATATTCGATTGTGTTTAAAAACAATAGGCTTCCAGTACTCACGGATTGTAATTTTTGTACCAAATTTCATTCGAATCGCTCCTTTCGCCCGTGAGATATCGTCTCCACAAACTTACTGACACACACATACTTTCACACACACACACACACACACTTTCATACACACTTTCACACACACACACATCAACTCAAAAATGTTCGATTCGTGATCAGGGATGCTGGAAAGTGCTCTCCCGTCGAAAACTCGAATTCGAATTTTCGACCGTATTTCGTCACAATACTTTTCTTATATATTATACTATGTATATAAGGAAAGAAATTTGGGTATATTTATAGAGAAATAATAGAATAAGACGATGAAATAAACCGCTTACCGATTTAAACTTTAGTTTGGCTTGAAACAGAGCGAGCCTCCCGACTCGCGAAGCAAGTTAGAGATCGGCAAAGCATAGAGAGCAGGAGGGCAGAGCCCCCTTAGTGTTATAAAAAGAAATCAAATATTCTGGAATGAAAGTGCCAGGAATTAGTATTCCGTGATGTTAGAAATTATTTGTTCGGCGGCTAACCAACTCGGCGCTCTTGATATTCAAAGTTTTCAGATAATTTTATAGCAAAATTTAATTAAAATAAAGTTTGGGTAATGCTTAACAGTCGGGTAATATGGAATGCAATCCTTATCCTTTGCACAAAGTAATTGATTTCATCTTTTGATTTATTGTTTTCGTTGATTTTTCTTATTGATTTCGTCGTGTGTTATCCAATTTGGACGAAATAAACTGCATTCTATTAATCGTTTAAAACTGTATAACAGCGTTACTCACAATTTTCTGTGGAGTTTTGGGGAACTGGAGATTATCTTCTTTATAGCCTTTGTCATAAATCCTTGGCAGTTTTATGTCAAATGTTGGTTCTACAAACTTGAAGCTTTTGTCCAAGTCGTCGTACACCTTTTATTGCTTCGAACTCGTCTTTTGTAGTGTCCTTTAACACAAATCTGTAACACTTTATAAAGTTCTATTCTGCTTTAATCCAAGATATTAACTCTTGTATGAACCATTACAATTAACTTCACTCTAAATTAAATTTCCAATAACCTAATGGCTATAGAGTTCGACGGAGAATCACGACATTTAACAAATAAACAACTTTATTTGCAGCTAGCTTCGCTGGGAACTCAAAACACACACATATATATATATATATATATATATATATATATATATATATATATATATATATATATATATATATATATATGTATATATATTATAAATCTATATACAAATTATTTTCAACGCTAGTCTTGCAAATTCTACCTGAGACATACTAATCTACAATCAACTTCAAACTTAACTTATTACTAAACTGACCTTCAGGATGAACCTATGATGATCAAATTACGACACAATAACTCACAAGATTACAGGCTATAATCCTCGATGTTACCTTCCATGGACGATCAGAACACACACACACGAGCGAACTCGACAGAATATTCTAAAGCCTGACCTTCTTATAGATCTGGCCAATCGGGAGTATGCGATTCTTCGGAATGAAAGGTGAGAAATTTTGGACAATCATTAAAATCGGGAAAAGTATAATTAGAATAAAATTATAATAAATAATAGAATCCTCACAACTTGCAGGGTATAAGCTGACACTATTATTCGCGTTATTAATGTAATTTAAAACACAATTAAATATGGCTTTCACGTTATCAAGTGACTGTTTTCTCTCACTTATTCTGACGCAGAAGGATTGTTTTTGCGAGATGCGTTTACGTTGTGCTTTGATATTGCTGCTCATACTCTCGGATGAGTCCGCGGTCTAGGCCTTCTACACTTTGCAGTAAAAAAAAAAATAATTTAACATAAAAATGCTAAGAGTGAATGAAATGCACACTATTTTAAAATATATTGCCTATGTAAGATAAATACATAGGTAATATATTTTAAAATATTGTACCTGCTATGTTGTTTACATTTTAAATGTTTCCTTATTTTTAAATGAGTTGAACTTTTATAATCATTTTATCAAATATGAAATCATGGTCGCTCATAGGGGAGGACACTCTCCCACTTGGATATTCAAGATAATAAAGGCGAGCATTAAGCTAGACGATGTTATACATTTTATTCTTGAGTTTACACACCTACTGTTCCGGAAAACGTTACACAGCCGCCCGTGTTTGGAAAAGTGCTTTGAAAATTTTGTGAGAAATCTGGAAGAAAAACTTAGTTGAAAATCACTGTAGTCAACAATGTACTTAAACAATATTATATAGTATTAATTATTTACAAATACAGAACTATGAAAACTTAAAAATAATATAAACTTATAATTATAATATGCTAAAAATTCGCTAAAACATGATCAACCACTTTTATCTAACTGTGATTATAGTCTAACAGGAGATTTTAAAGGAAAATTACATTTTAAAACTCCAAATATGCAAACGGGTGCTTCGCCTTATGGATGCCTATTTAAAGAGCTAAGTCTACTTTGCAAGTTTAATGATCATTATTAGTATATTTCTTAGTCTTGATATTGTTTAAAGTTATGTAAATCCTACGTTATTCGTGAAAAATGACTCAAATTCTTTAGTATTACAAATAATGATTATTTTCTACAAATATTAATTAATGGAATCACGTTTGACCCAAAATAGAGGATCCATTAGCCTTGCACTACCCACTCTTACCTACCCATCATTGATGAAACGTCTTGTACCACATCCAATCATTAATTATTAATAAAAGGTTGAAAATGAGGAAGCAATAGCCACACCTTTCTATAAGCTAGCTTACATTGTAATTAATCAGATAGGGAGGAGTTTAACACTAGAACAACGAATATTTTGAACTACCTAGAACGACGGGCTGCGGTCCATTTGACCGTCTTCGAAAAAATACAACGTACCTTCAATTCAAAACCGAAACATCATAGTTACAGCATTTAGGATGTTTCTTCGACATATTTTTTGAAATAAGCGTTCTTGATGCACCGTTCTTGGCATTTTCTACAGGTGGGCTTATCGCATGATGAACACAAATTTTGTGTTTTGTTACAGCAGAACGAGCACTGACGACGTTTGTTACTTTTCGCTGTCTTTCCGCAAGGGAGGACTGCTGAACACTGCTGGATCACACAGTACGAGGATCGCAGTTCGCTCACAAGATTCAAAATATAGCACCGTCGAGCAATTTGCGGAGAATTGCATACGTGAAATAAAATCCAAGCATTTATGGCCGCGAAATTCAGAACATTGTAGAGGATGTACATAGGCCATCTTCTTAATGCCGATCGTGTCGTATAGAGACGGCTCATTTGGTCTAGAACATCCACGGCACACTTTGAGAAATTGTAAAATTTTACAGTTTCTGGACGATTTTTCATAACTTTAAGAAAATAAGAAAAGTCATGAAACTTCAATGGGCTGGGATGAGCCGTTTTGGAGGAATCGTTTCTCAAAGTAGTTATGCGGTCAAAATGACAGATTCCGTCGTTCTAGTGTTAACAAATGGCTGGTCTTAATGGCATGCTTCTCCTTATAGACGACGAAGACTGGATTATTTCAGCTTCTAAAACATTAAAATATGCGTTTTAATGAAAAGATACTTTGAATCGTGTCACTTTAAGCAAGTAAAATGTAACAATTTTCTAAATAATACATATAGCTTCGCAAATTTATTTAAAAACTTATAATAAATAAAAGTATGTTTAAATAATTCTTTACATTAGATTTTAAACAAGGAAGGCTCCGCTTTTTAGCGTCACTGCTGTCTTTTTGGCTACGTCACTGCTTGGGTGTCAGTTCTATGTTTCAGATGACTAGGTTTTCTTCATTTTATTTTCTGATTATCTCTTTCAGGTAGACTTTAAATCCTCCCTTAGTGTGCTGTTTTCAAATTTTTGGAGCTCTTTTCCACCGTGTTTATTATTTACACCCATTTTCGTCTTCCATGTGTACCCATGCTATTCTATTTTACATTGGTTTAAACCGTACAAGATCTACTAATTTTCCTATTAATTTTTGGCGAGTTGGAACTTATGTTGGCATTTTAATTATTGTGAGTTGACAGAGTTGACACTTTTAATCATCATTTAAGATAAAATTTTGCCATTTTCCAGCCTATTGCACAAAAGAAAGCATGCATAAAATCAAGTTGATAGTTCCAACAAAGATTTAGCCAGACTGATGTCATTTCAAAAGTTCGTGAATAATTTTACAACCATCGATTTATGATTGTAGCAGCAGCAGCAATATATTTGTGGCAGCAGTCGACTCTGCTCCTGCCAAAAACATCGATCGAAAATGCTAGAAATCAGTACGATGAGATACGATGCGTCTCCCGGCTATTCAGCTCCCGATTGAGTTTCGAGTTAGGGACGGGGCAAGGGTTTTCTGAGTGGCCCCCTTATCGAGATTCCACCGAGCTTCTCTCCAGGGGGTGGAGTGGGTGGCAGCAGCCAATTCTGCCCCTGCCAAAAACATCGGTCGAAGGTCCTAGAAATCAGTATCCGAATTATAAGTTCGGATGCAAAGCTAGCTTTTGGTCTAACCTTAAAATGTCGATCTTGTAAACTCTAGGTCCCGAGTTCAAGCCTGGCTCGGAACCAACACCATCAATTCCTACATATTCATGCAGTCTACGTGTTACACTGAACATTGCAAAAATAGTATTTGGGCAAAAGTTTGATAATGACTTTTGTTGTAAACACAATGTATTCTAAAATGCACAATGTATTCTATACGTTCGATTTATAAATTCATATTTTGTAAATAATGTATAGTAAATATATTATTCAGATCCTTGTAGTTTATATTCTGTTGTATTGCGAAAACTATTATTATTTGTATCATCATCTCGAAAAATTATTCGATTATCTTCTAGCGTGGAACGGAAAACTTCGATATATCACACGCAATATTTATAATGCAATAAGCAGTTTATTTGGGAATCCACTTTTAATATTTGAGAAAATTTAGCAAACTAAACTGATCCTATTCTTTTGTCAATATTACGCAACTCTTTCTAATATATCTACAGTAATTAGCTTTAAACCACCAAACCCCCGCCCGCAGTAACTCTGATATCTAAATCCCTTATCTACTCTGTAATATTTGCGTTCTTCGTGAAATCCAGGAAAGCTATCGCTAACTAAATTACACAGCCTTTATTAATTGAAAATATTTTCGTGTTTGGAGGAATATCTCTAGAAATATTTCATCGTTGAGTAAATTTTTCCACTTTTAAAAGTGCAGTAATATTTTGAATATGTAATTAATATCAATAAGTAACAATACTCCGTGCAAATGAAAAGGAAAACTTCAGTAACATATTCAAGCAAAAATAAAATTAAAATGCCGCATACAGCTGTGGGACCAAAGCCTACGTTTGTCCTCTCCATCTACCTATTTATCTAACTATATATCTCTATCTATCTGTCTATCTCTTTATCTATCTGTCTATCTCTTTATCTATCTGTCTATCTATATTTATCTATCTAGTAACTATAATAATCTCTCTATCATTCTACTTCAATCTATATATCTTTATCTGTCTATATATCTGTCTGTATATATCTGTTTGTATTTTACTTATTTATCTATCTACCTACCTCTCTCAGAAATACAGATATCTCAAATATACACTACGTCACAGTGAAAATGAGACACCAAAAAGGAATAGGCAGAAAAACGTGCAAATTGAAGGATAGATGCAGCTCACAGAGTTATGTAAATGATGCGAAATGCGCAGCTGTCCCGCGCACGTTGAGCGAGATATAAGGGAAGAAACCTGCAAAATCGGCAATAGTCGTGCCGCTCTGTTCGCCAGGGAAATCATTTTGCATTTTTTTTTTTGTCTCAGAGGAAACGTGTCGTAGCAGAGAATACCAGGTTGCCGCTAACTGGAGCAGTTCCAGCAGACAGACGATTTCACGAGGGGTATGGTGATCGGACTCAGAAGGGAACGTTGGTCCATAATTCAAATCTCAGCGGACAGCGACCTACACATGTCCACGATGCACTGGCTGTGGCGAAGATGGTTGGAACAAGGGAATGTGGCACGTTTGAGGGGTGCCGGTAAGGCCAGAGCGACGTCAGCACACGTGGACACGCATCCGCCGACAAGCGTTGGCGACCCCGTAAGCCACTTCTGTCGTCCTTTTGTAGCATGTACAGGACACTCTTGATGCTCCCATATCGAACAGGACCATTATCCGCCGATTGGTCGCCGGCGACCTGCACTCATGGTTCCCGTTAAGAAGACTGCCATTGACCCAACAGCACAGACGCCTCCGTTTGCAATGGTGTCGGGATAGAGCCACGTGGAAGGCGAAATGGCACAGGGTCTTGTTCTCAGATGAGTCACGTTACTGTTTTAGCAATGACTGTCGCCGTGTACGAGTCTGCTGCCGAAGTGATGGCAGGTCCAATCCGAACGCATCTGTGGAACGCCATTTCGCGCGACAACGCGGCATCATGGTTTGTAGCGCCATCGCCTACGACAGCAAGTAATCTCTGCTCCGTTATGAGGGCACTATGACAGCCCAACGATACCTGGATGACGTTCTGCGGCCGATGACACTACCCGTCCTTCCCGGCCACTCAAATAGCGGCTATAAACCTTAGGGTCAGTCGAGTGGCCTGGGTGTTCGACTACTCTTCTTTCAGGGGGTGCCCAATGCCATTTACCAGCAGCATAATGCCCAGCCACATACGTTACGCATCAGCCGACATGCTCTGCAATGTACCCAGTTGATTCCCTGACCACCAGTCTCCCTTGATCTCTCACCAATCGAATACGTCTGGGACGTGATTGAACGTCGCTTGCGTGTGCTGCTACAGCCGTGTTTAGAATATATATAAAGCAAAATATAAATAAAAATATATTACTCAAAACAAATTAAAGTCATTAAATTTTGTGATGAGTAAAATTAGATTATTTAAAACGGACGCATATAAATGACTAGTCGTTGTGCCGCCATAACCCACCATTATTTCTTTGTACGAACCCACTTACCATAATTAATAAATTAAAAACATTACTTATTAATACATATAAACAATTTTAATTTTAAAATTTAACAGTAATTAAGACTAATCATGAGCATAAGTAACATTGCACAAAAGCTTAGTACAAAATTTTGCTCAAGGAGGAGAAAGCATCCGTGTCACACTTTTACTTTATTCAAAATAGAAAACTCAAACTTCTATATAATAAGACCAACACATACCTCGGCATTTTGGCCTTGTTTTGACGATTCATTGATCTGCATTGATCTACTTGGATATTATTCATCTGACTGATCTGCACTGGATTTCATTCTCAGACTTATCACACTAAACTAACTCTCTTAACTCATATTGATCAGCTCTGACCACCATCTCTCTTTCACTCTCCAAAACATAATCACTTCACTCCTTGAACTCTTCTTGCTAGAATCAGTCTATTTTGACCTCGGGCAAGCACCTCCCTCCCACCTTTCATTGGCAATTCTTCAGTGTGATGTTGCATTGAGTTTTTATTTGTTTGCTCTGGCTTAAATGAAATTTGTTTTAAGTCCTGGCTCTAAGCATCGTTTATGCCCCAAGTCACACTCGTAATGTGTGTGTTATTGGGGTCATAACTTGACCGGAGCAAGACTGTCGAAACTGGTGCCATTTGTCTGCGCCTTTGTTTGATTGCAAACACCAAAATCTCAAATGGGTGTCTATACTGGTCTCACAAGCTCAATAAATACAAATTGATATTGTTACGACGCATCGTAGGTGTGCGCTTAGGATACAAGAATGGGTCCAAATTTCTGGATAACTAACACGTTTATGCACAAGCACTGCGTAAACAGGAATAATATACAGTAAAACAGCATTTAATGCTCCATTTCACAAAATAACCGATACTATCCTCAAAACATGGACGAAAGTCATTTCACAAAACAGCGACTACTATGCTTAATACATTGACAAAAATGACAGTTCAATGTAGCTCGCACCATGTCAACTACTCTCCGACTGAGTGATGTCTCCTTTTATAAATTCTCTCTGCAGAAACTTTTTGAAATATCTCATATCTCGTAGAATAATCGTTATTTCTAGGTGTTTCTCGAACCTTTGAAAAGTTGCCAAATGTCACTAAATTGTCGATAAATCGCCAAACCTAACAACCTTTCTTCGAACTCCGGCATGTGGCAATCCTAGACTCACGTCTAGGGAAGGATGCATGTTCGGATGTTTTATCCGTCTGGTCTCCAAAAGAGGCGAAAGTACGGCGGAGGAAAAGAGAGACTCCGAAGTGTTTTACAAGTTCGTAAGAATATATTTGCAATCAACTTAAATAGAATAGAATACTTCATAGCACTGTCTACTTAGTGACTATCAATTGTTATTGATCTTATCTACTATGTATGTTCTCAAGTAAAATGGTAGCAATGACATACAGTTTAAAATAAAAACAAAGATCTAACATAGCAAAGTCGTTCATAGTTACTATAGACCATATAGCATAAAATCTGTACATGTAAAGAGACCCTAAAACAGGACTTAATCTTAAATCAACTAAATATATAACACATAAAAATACTTGAAATATCTCACATGCATAGTATGAGATTTCAAATCAAATAATGAGAAACAGTTGATAGAAGATATTATCAACTAATCAGAAATGACTCGTGTGGTGCACATTTAAAGAAAACATAAAGTTGGTTTACTTTTTAAATAACAAATCTTTGGATTATCATTCTTAATTATTAGAATATATCAACTAATCAGAAATTACACGTGTAGTCCACATTTTAAAAAAAATTAAGTTGGTTTACTTTCTAAATATATCAAATATCTTTGGATTGAATTATTATTCTTAATTAATAGTGATCGTGAATTATATAATTGTACATTCGCATCGCAGCCGCAATAACCCACCATTATTTCTTTTGCACAACTTCCTAAAATATAATCATTATTTAACATACTACACATTCAATTCCGCAATTCTAACTTTAAAATAAACATTTTTTATTAGCACATATTATGATTACGATTAAACTTACATCAATTTTATATACACTATTAAGGAGGAGAACCGTGTGAGACCAGGATTTTATATCATGCCCAAAATCATATATCTGACCTAATATATATGCAAATTTGCACATACCTAGGTTTGTCGTTTTGCTGCTCATCATGCTTGGAATATTGGCCGTTGCTTTTTCTCACATTTTGAGGTCTGTTTTCTCTTTTCTCAAACACTCAAATTTCAACATAACCACTACACATTCTATTACTCATGAAACGCCCTCTTGGACATTCTGGACTCCAATTTACTTAAAACAGACTCTTGGACATTTTGGACTGCAATTCTACTTTATACAACACTTGGGGCGTGCCCAGTCTTCAATTGACACAATAAAAGCACACTCTTGGACAGAAGTATAACTTCAACAGAAAATAAAGTATAAAAGGAAAGAAACCAAAATGGTAAACGAAAGGATAACAGAATGATTAGAAACAACTGAATCATGAGCAAACCTACTAAATCAGCAACGAAAGAACATTAAGATATTTAAATCAGGTGTAAAAGCAGCGCAAAAATGAAAAATAAAATAATTGGAAACGACGACAAAATAATTGGAAAAAACAAGAATAAAAGTGAAAAGCAAATATGAGAAACTCAACTGATTTCGAAGACTGCATAAGAAAATACAGAAAAATAATTAAAATAACAAATAAACCACCCAAAATGAAGAACCGGATCTGACCGGAATGGAAAATTATCCAGTCTTCATTTTATTTGTTTCTTTATTTTCCTGATAAGGATTATTTTTTGACTTAGCAATCGATTGACTCCTAAAATCATTATTAATCTATATAAACTAAAGAATGTTCAACATTACTAAGAATGCAATATTTACTGGCAAGATTGTTAGAAATTTTGCTTGGAAAGTAAAATTTCGCGCAGTATTTACGTAAATGAAAATATTTGATTAATGTGTGAAGACAGACAAACATTTTAGTTATGAATGAAATTTTCATAGATCACGCTCAGTTTTATCCAAATTTCAGGTAGGATAATAAATTGGACAAAATGAAATTTCTTTGAGTCATGTAAAAATGAAACTGTTAAATTATTTATTAATCTTTCCAAAAATCTTAACCGTAGTTCATTAAAAAACAGTTTAATAATTTTATTTGGAGTTACTCTTTATTTGTAAATTAAAACAGATACAAAATGATAATGACCGCCTTATTAGACAACTATATATGGATATCAGAAAATGGTATGTATGTTTGTTTTATCATTACAAGAGAACGGCTGCACCGAATTTCGTGAAATTTTGAGGATAGCCTTGGATTATTCCCACTTAAAATTGAGTACATAGACATAGAATTATGCAGACGATAATTTTTTCTCCGATTTATTTGAAGAAAATTATATCAAGTTGATTAAAGTCAAGAAAATTATTATCCAATCTACTTATGCGACTGACGATTTTTATTAAATTTTTCTGATTTAAATAATTAAAAATGGTATATGAAAAAAATTTTAGCAGAATTACATTTATGACTGAATTATATAAATAACGCTTTCAATTTAGCCTATGTTGATCCAATTTCATAGCGCTTTCATTTTCGCATATATTAATTCAATTTCATATTTGTTGCAAATTTGCTTACAAACAGGATCAGGATGTTTTGTTCTTCAGATCTATCTATAAAGATAATTTTGTACAGCGAAAACGAGGATACTTATACATCATTTTAGGATAATTTAATTAAATTAAATACTTTAATAGAATGATTTGAATAACAATGTCATTTAGAATACTACAGAAATTTGCACATAATTGTGTATTTTAAGTTATACTATATATATTCCGTACGCAAAAGGGGTATATTGCTAGTATATTTTAAAGTAAAAAAATAATGCCTTTTAATTTTGCAAGATTCTAAATTGAAAAGCATCGATCGCAATTCAATTTCTTGCGTTTAATTTTTCACGCCAACATATTTTCCCCATATTTTAAAGTATACACGATGTAGAGAATGTGTAAAAATTGCAAAATTTATCCTACTCTTCCTTTGTCGATCAGAGGAAAGAAAAAACTTTGTTCTGGGTAAAATATAAATGAGTTTATTCAAAGTGAGTCGAGAAAATTGGATAATGCAAAATAAGGTTTCAATTTATTCACTTTACATCATAATGAAAGTTTAACAATATTATTAATATTTCACCACAGCTAGCGCAAAGTGAATTCAAAATTTATGAAAAAGCCTTCATAGGGAGGCTAGTGGTGTGTTCACTTATTTTTCGACGAGAAATTATGAAGAATTTTTGTTCTCTTTTGCACACTTTTTTCATACAGTCATGCGAATTTCTGAAAAACCGGAAGTGGCATCGCCAGAACCGGAAGTGGAAATCCTTTGTGAAACCTAAAACCCTCCATTTGCGGCTGAATGCATATCAGTCCTCAAAGCTCTATCTATAGTCAATCCTAAGAAATATATATTTTAAGGAAAACTTCGGTACTGGAAGTGGTAAAATTCCGAAAGTAAAAATCCTTAGGGAATCCCTTCGCCCCTCCAAAATTTAATATTGAATCCATAACAATTATCATCTAATCTTTTTCTATAACTGATACTGAAAATAAATGTTGAAAGGATAATATAAATTTTGAATCCAAAATAACATCTCAACCGGAAGTGTAAATCCTCTGTGAGTCATCCTCCCCACTGCAAAATTTATTACTGAATCCCTATCAACCATTATCTAAACTCTACCTATAGCTAATCCCGAAAAATTGATGTTTTAAGAATTTTTTTTAAAGCAGAAGTGGAAAAGGAACCGGAAGTGGAACTTCCTAGTCAACCACCCAACCTACTCCAGAATTTGATGCTACATCCATATCAGTTCTATTTATAACCGATCTTGAAATATAGAAGTTTCAAAGGAAATTACAAATTTTTAAACATATATGGAAAAATAACCGGAAATGTACATGTTTAATGAACTTCTACATCCTTTAAAATTCGATGCTGAATCTACAGGGGTTGGCCAAAGTAATTCGAATCCCAACAAAATATCACGATTTTATTATTAACAAGAAAGATCAATCATGCATAAAGCATTGATTATGAAACACTTTCAAACTGCCCGGCCATCCAAATTGCTACTCTAAGTCCACGGACGAGTCGGATGGTCTGGGGGCTTTCGACACTTTCAAACTGCAATGCAATTTTATTTAAACATCCCTATAATGCGATACATTCAACGGTGATATTTTTAAAATTATCACAATACTACAATAATTTATTATATTTGAAATCTTAAAACTTTATCGAAAATAATGAATTTTATTCAAATGACGTCACTGAAATATAAATCGCCTGGCTCTCTGTATAAAAGCAGTAAATATTCCATTCATACACTTTTATTCAATCCCTTTCATTCATCACAATACCACAATAATATATTTTACTTAAAAACTTAAAACCATGGAGGTAAAAGTAATTTAACTCTATGCTTAAAGCTTCATCTCCAGAGCTAAATAATGTTGCGTTAAAGTTTAAATTGAGTTTAATAATTTTGCGTTAATTCATCTTCTCAACCCGGGTTCATTCCGAAACGAATTGGGTGATATTATTCATTTACAATCCCATATGTCCCACATACCTTCTCAACAACAAGATAAAATTTAATTTTGATAAAGTCATTTTTACGGCAGTTATCGTGCGAACGGACAGACAGACAGAATGAAACAAGTCATAAACACTTTTTAACTATGTTGTAAAGTGTTAATAAAGGGTAGGGATCAACTTTGCACGTAATACAGCTGAAAAGCGTCGAAAAATACTCATATATAAATCTCGAGTAACATGAATGCCAATATTGCACCACTCTTCAATTAATACGAAGGCTTAATTCCTTGACAGACGCAGGTGGTAGAAATCTGCTCCTAACCTTCCTTTCAAGAATACCTCACACAAGCTCAATAATATTTACATCTGGAGACTGGGTTGGTAAGGTTAGATACTCTACTTCACTATCATGCTCTTCGAACCAAGACTCGAGACATGCAGCAGCGTGGATGGGAGCATATTACCATCCTGGAAAATTTCACCCCCTTCTGGGAGAAAAGACTGGACCATAGGATGAAGTTCATCCTTTAAAATCTGCAGATACTTATTAGCTGTAACTTTACCTTCGAGAATAACTATGAGTCCAAATGACTCGTATGATATGGCTCCCCAAATCTCCGCCAT
The DNA here is from genome assembly GCA_951213105.1 of Amaurobius ferox. Lineage (NCBI taxonomy): Eukaryota > Metazoa > Arthropoda > Arachnida > Araneae > Amaurobiidae > Amaurobius > Amaurobius ferox. The sequence continues at coordinate 13,574,657 of OX578137.1, read as the reverse complement.
GCTTGACAGTGGGCTTCAGGCAGTCAACGTCATATGCTCCATGTAGTGATCGCCAGACGTACACACGACTTGACGTTGGAAAGACCGTGAAACTTGACTCATCAGAGAATATCGCTCGTTTCCATGCTTCCGATGCCCATGTTCCGTGAGCATTGCACCACTGAGTACAGCGTTGAGCATTCTATGGTGAAACGAAAGGTTGGATCTTGCAGCCCACCCATGAATGTTAACTTGATGTAGTGCACAACAAACGGTTATTACTGAAGAGGGTTCCCTTAAACTTGCATTTAATTGTGCAGCAGTTTGTGTTGCTGTTGTTTTGCGTTTCAGAATTCGATGGGGTATCCATCTATCCCTGGCATACAGCGTTAGCTTTCGACCCCAGCTGCTTTTGTCTCCAGCTGTTTTGCCAGTCTTTGAGTACTCAGAGGTTATCAAGGATATCATCGATTTCGATACCCCTATGAACTGAGCAACTCGAGTCACGAGCACGCGAAATAACCACACATCGACAATCATCCTTCTTTCGATCTCCGTTATAGTCCAAAGGCGACGTTTTTTCCGACCCATCGAGTACAGAAAGTTTGAGCATTGCATGTGGTAGAACTTTGCCGTGTATCCGTGAGTCTGGCAGTCCCCTCAGGTGGCCTTCGCCCTGGGCGTATTTTTGAAATAGCCTAAAATTGACATCTCATGCCCCCTATAATGACTGCCAGACTCATACATTCGTTAATGGAATGTTAAAACCTATCATTTGACACTCATTTTATCCGTGTACTCCATGGTTCCAGTAGATGTCCCTGTTAAACTATTTCAAAAATACTCCCAGGGCGAAGGCAACCTGGATGGCCGTTGACACCACGAAGTTCTACCACATGCAATGCTCACAGTTACCTTACACCTTTCTGGTAGGTCGGACGGTCTGGTTTTCATCAACAACAACATGCAATGCTCAAACCTTTTGTACTTGGTGGGTCGGAAAAAATGTTACTGACTCTCCGACTATTAGGTCTGACATGTGGCGTCCTAAATACGAAATAACGTACGCTTAGACGATTTAAACCCTTCTGACTTATCGTCTATAATATAGGCTATGTGACGGATAGAAAAAGCGGGCATTACTTCTTAACGCACTTGTGTCATGATTATTTTAAATTCCTTTTATAAAAAATAGTGACGTTCGAATTATTTTGTCCTACATCTGCATAATCAATCATTAAGCTCTATATCCTAGGGAATATAAATATGAAAAAAAAATTTAGTAAAGAGATTGATGGCAAATTGTATTGCCACTAACAATCTTAATGGTTAAGAAATATTATAATGAATATATAAGATTTTAACTCATTTTATAGAAACATCCATTGAATCTTGCTACATAATATATTAGGAGAAATAAATGTGTTATTTTATTTCTGCTATATTTGTTTGATTTTAAAGATAATAATGTTAGAAAAGTGTTGGCTATTAGAATGTATAAACTAATAATTATAACTACTAGGATTATATTATATACTAGCAGCATACCCGTTCTTCGTACGGAGTATATAATATAAAGAAACTTGAAATTCATAATCATGCCCAAATTCTTATAGTATACTAAATGACATGTTTAATCAAAATATTCTGTTAAAATATTTAATATAATGCTCCTAAAAAGAAGTTTAAGAATCTCTGTTCTCGCTATATAAAATTATCTTCATGGACATATCTGAAGAATAAAACATCTTGGACCACTTATGTAAGCAAATATAAAAAAAAAATATGGAATTGAATCAATATATGCAAAATAAAAGCGTTAAAATTGTATGGGACCCGTACTAATTATATACGCGAATATTAGAAAATATAACCTGTATTAGTAGATTACATGTATAAATTGAAAATACCAATAAACCCGTAATCTTTAAATCTGAAGACAGTCATTTATTCCAATATATGTCAAAATTAAAGTGCTAAAATTATATGGGAAGATATACACGTACTACTTATAATGTCCGATTATTAGTAGAAGATTACCCGTTTTGCAATATGAGTCTCAAATGTTTTTTGGTAAAATACAACAGACGACGTAATAAATTGAATATATAATTAATCCCCTTAATCTTCATACCAGAAGACTGTACTGGATTCCAATATATATGCCAATATATGTCAAAATATATGCCAATATACCTGTACTACGTATATTCTCGTAGGTTAGAAGATATACCCGTGCATTCCTAGAAGATTACTCGTACAACGTACAATATGCGTGTGTCAGCAATTTTTGCCGCAATAAAACAATGGCGTAATAACTTAAAAATATCAATAATCCCTGAATCAATAATTCCGGAAAATATCAATAATAATAATGTTTAAACCTGAAGAGTATAATTGATATTATCCAGTCCAAAATGAAATGGCAATGAAATTTATTTTATATACATATCTTCATTATTCGAATCGGAAAGGATTTAATAAAAATCGTCTGCCGCATAAACACATTGGATTTAAATCCGTTGCTAAGCGACATGATATCATTTGCTTCAAATAAATTGGTAGAAAAAATATCGTCTAAATAGTTATATTTCTATGGAACATTTGGCGACAGTTTCGTCAAATTAGCGACATTTTAAAAAATCGCCAAGTGGGACTGTAGAACTGACAGTTCCACTTTGCGACAAATTGACGAAATATCATCACAATACTATCCCCTAACAAAAAACAATTAATATCATTTATGTAGCGCAATTTTATCAATTTCAAGATATTTTTATAGATTTGAAAACATTTTTATCAATTTGGTGACATTTTAAAAATTCGCTAAATGTATTACTAAGTAGGATAGTTGGTCTGACAGATAAATGCTAACCAAACATCATTTCAGTACTCTCTTCTAACAAAACAAAAAAAAATTTCATTGATATGTAGAAGACCCAAGCAACACGACCAACCCGAAGGTTTATGGCAGCTGTTTGTGTGTCGTTTATATCAATTTGGCGACATTTCCGTCAATTTGGCAAAGTTTAAGAAAAGTTGTCAAATTAGCGATATCCCTCCAAATTCGTAGCTTTGAATTTGCAGATCTGAATGAAACATTCTTATCCCGTTTCAATATACTAAATGAAAACACTACAATTGTATTAGAAGATATACCCGCTCTACTCTTTTTCTGTTTCAACAATCGGCTATATGAATTTATTGGCTAAACACAATATATGAGTTTAGTAGCTAAATACGATATAAGCTTGAAAACTCTTTGCCAAAATAAATGAAATTGATGTACGCAGTCAGCAATTAATATAATTAAAAGAAAAATCAAACCGTCCATTCATAAGATATACTTTTATATCCATTTATCCATTTATTTATTATTTAAATCGAAAAAAAATAATAAAAACATTAACAAACACATTTAATTTAATTGCGATGCCGAGCAACATGATATATCCTCCTAAAATGTTAAAATTTATTAACCACTAACAGCACACCCGTTATTCGTACGGAGTGTATAATTTAAAGAAACTTATAGTTCGCAATCATGTGCAAATTCTGTTAAAATATTAAATTTATTGCTCCTAAAGAAAAGTTTAAGAATATATGTTCTCACTATGCAAAATTATCTTCACGATCAGATCTGAAGAATAAAACATACTGCCCCCTTTTGTAAGCAAATTTACAGAAGAAAAAAATGGAATTGAATGAATATATGCAACCCCGTACTAATTATATTGTCGCAGATCAGAAAATATGCCAATGTGTTAGTAGAAGATTACCCGTATTACAATATGCGTCTCAAAAATATTTGCCAAAATAAAAGAGATGACGTAATAAATTGAAAACATCAATAATATCCGTACTCTTTATACCAGAAGGTCGTAATTGATTCCAATATATGCCAATATATATCAAAACATATGTCAATATACCTGTACTACTTATATTCTCGTAGATTAAAAGATATACACGTGTATTTGTAGAAGATTCGTACAACATACAATATATGAGTTTAAACAATTTTTGTCATAATAAAATAATTGCATAATAACTTGAAAATATCAATAATCCTTGAATCAATAATCCCCGAAAATATAAATAATAATAATTTTTAAACCTGAAGACCGTAATTGATATTATCCAGTCAAAAATGCTATAAGAAAAATCAAATCGTTCTTTTCTAAAATATATTTTTATATCCATTTATTTATTATTCAAATCGAAAAAATAATTATTAAAATTAACAGACAGATTTAATTTAATTGCGTTTCTGAGTAACATGATATAAGATAGAATCTTATAACGTGTTAAATATGTCATGTCTTATAACATAAACTGCGAAATTAAATAACGATTTTGATTTCTCTATACTTCTCATTGTTCCGTAAAAGCTTGTTTTAAATAAACCATGAACCATGGAGATAGATTTCCCCTTTAAATCATGTTTCAAACAATTCATGTTTTCAGAAAGTGACTAATTAACGCAAAAAATCTCCCATCAAACTCAGAGATTAAATTTTAATTCACTTTCAAACGATTTTCAAGCTTTTCGTTTGGATAAACCACGGAGTTAGGGAGTAGAACTCCTAGGAAAAAGTTCCGTTTTTCATTAATATCTCGACAACCCCAGGTCTTAGAAACTCGAAACTTGGACAAAATTTATGGGGGGATATTTCAAGGCTATTCACCAAATTTCATTAAATTCGGTTCAGCCGTTTTTCCGTGATGATGAGACAAACGAAAATTTCGTTTTTTACTAATATCTCGAGAACCACTGGTCGTAGAAACTCAAAACACGGATATAATTTTAAGTGGGGCTATTTCTGGGCTACCCACAAAATTTCATCAAATTCGGTTCAGCCGTTCTCCCGTGATGGTGTGACAAACAGACAGACAGACAGACAGACAGACAGACAGACAGACAGACAGACAGACAGACAGATTTTCATTTTTATTTATATAGATGGCTAATTATGATAAATATTAGCTTTTATCATATTTCCGTGGAAATGAGATATATCTTTGGTATAATTTAGATTACATATTGATATTCAATTTTATCTATAAAGAATGATTGTCCATCTGTTCGTCAGTAGAGCAAAATTTAAGAGATGTACGGTTGTGCCATTTGGTACACAGCTATTTTAGGACCCGGAATGATGCACATCTGCGTTACCTTTTTGATTCGAATTAGTTTTTTCAGTTATTTTATACTTTAACACGATTTTTACAAAAAATGACTTCCTCGGCGAGCCAAAAAATATCACCTCCGAGTTTTCTTCTTAACATCAGCGGAAAGACGAATAAAGACTTTAAACGGAAGCCATACAATTAAATTAATAATAATTATATTGTCGCAACTAATACGCACTTCGCAAGGAATGATAAGACATTTAGAATTAGAATGAAAAATAATCATAGTGCATTGACACTTTCATTATGCCAGACAGAGAGTTCAAAATATGCGACATTTAACACGATAATTCATCCTTTGTCATTCGTGAGATGCTTATCGACACCCATTAATCGAAATTACCAGAAGTGCAACCTTCAAAGAAAGGAAGAATTTGTCATGCATATTTGCTTAATTGCTGTTCGCACGCGCGTAAGGCGAAAACTTCCGAACAATGGGGATATGGAGTAAAGCTAATTATCACCATAAAACATTTTGTTTTTATTGGGAACATAAGAAGTAATTATGTGAGAATTCGGCTCCAAAATACGATGATATATTAATGTTAAAAGCATATTTTTAATAAGCTATTTTTAATAAGCTATTTTTCTTGCTAAAATAACAAATCTGATGTGGGCAGCACATGACTTTCGCTACGGGCATTTATTTTCTCGTTATTTCTTAAATTTTCTCTCTATTTATTAAATTAAGTAATGGCACAAAATAACATTCATCAATATTTAAACTGCTACCAACTTCGCACTTTTCATTCATTTCACGATTTTGTTGGGTAACTAGACGTATTTTCAAAGGCTTCGCAGCAACAATACAAAAAATCTAAAATATCTCTAGAACGGTGGATCCTAGAGTGCTAGGACTAGTCCTATTCTTTTAATCGTCAAAAATGACGTATAAAACAAGCATTTAACTGATATATTTGAGCATACGTAGCCTTTTAGTTTAGATTTTGACGATTTTGCGGGCCATTTCGTAAAAAAAGGCAGGTTCCTTTTTCCAGAATCATATCAAAATATAATCAGCAAAGTAACCTACAAGTGATTTACTTATGAACCCGATTTTGTGAAATTGGGTCAATTAGTTTTGGGCAAGAGTGGATAAATATGATTTTTGTCGACCATTTCGCAAAAAAGGCAGCTTCTTTTATCCCGAATCATATACAAATCTAGTCACCTACAAGTGACTTGTAAAATTTTATGCAATTTGGTCTATTAGTTTTTGTGTTGGAGTGGATAGATACATTGCACAGGCACACACAGATACAAACAGATACATACACAGTCGGTTTAAAAACAGTTTTTTTTGTTCTAGAGGTCCCAAGACGTGTAGATAACGTCGAAAACTCAAGTTGCGATTCTCGACATGATTCTAATACTCTCCCTATACGTCACCATGTATTAACGAGAAAGTAAAAATGGGTTTTTTCTGTGAGAAAATTAATGAAATAGTAACAAAATATCCACTTAAATATTTTTGTACAGGTTATATAAAACGTGTCATATAATAAATCCAGATGTTAATAAAAATAAAATTTACACCGATATTTATCAATCGCTATATAAATATATGAGATCATTTGATTTTTTTATGCCGTTTAATATGCAAATCTAAACACATCGTTTTTATCATGTTTTCTAATTCTCGAATTATCGCAACAAACACAATTTTTATTTCTTAACTTGGTAAATGAAATTATAGGCATGTGAAATATCCTTTCTTAATTACATTTTTTCCGAGAATAAACACTTTTATCTTAATACATATAAAAAAATGTAAACAAAACATGAAAGCGCATATGAAATATTCATTTTTTAAATGCAGTTTTCATCGCAAATAAAGGTTTTTATCTTAATACAGTTATAATTTTTTTTATAAATATAAAACTGCCACAATTGAAGATTTTTAGTATGCATGCCTGACAGAAAGCTCTTTAGAACTAGTAATTAAAAATACTTATTTCTGGAATGCTGCTTTTAGAATTGCAAGTCATTAAAATATAAGCAAAAATAATTTGAAAGTCATTAAAATATAAACAAAAGGAATTTGAGAGATCCTTAAAACATAATTTTGAGATTTTTTTTTCTTCGATTGCATGAAGTGTTTCTCAAATTATAGTTAAGATCCACTCTAACTGCAGAAGAAAACACTATCATTCCAGTAGGTTATAGCGGCTGCATGAAAGATAATAAAAATAATAATTTCTCAAAATGTTGTCGATGGCAATATTCGAATTGGATTTTGACTAATGGCAACGGGTTGAGGACGAAGTAGAGTTTTGTTTTTGTAAAGAATGTACAGAAAAGTAATTAAAAAATATAAATAAAATGTTATTTTTAGTTTGAAACATTTTTTTTTTATTTTTGTTACAAGAACCTTGCAAATTGCATAGTGGTGACGTCCTACTCACGCAGTTGAAATTCTACAAGACGGGGCTTTCTTTATTTAATTACAATTTAGTTTATGAGTTATTCTATTTTTATGCACTTCTTAAGTGAACATTATTTCCAGCATGCGCAAAGGATCGAGTCGATTGATAGCACGAGGGCGTTCGTTTACATTGTTGAAAAACGCGTGCTTGCCAGCGAACAAGGATTGAACTCTAGTAGGCGTATTGTGCCCGTGTAACAGGCGGCACGAAAGAGCTCGCAAAGCGATCTCATCGAGTGTATAGCATGCGTGTATATATTAAAAGCCATGCGTGTTAACATATTGAAAGTCATGCGTGTTTTTTAAATTATAAACACGGCATTCATATCAAGATTTCGTACTTTCGGAAAATACTTGCTATCACATGGTAAACCCATGATCCAATATTTCGGGGGTGCGATCTAGAGTTAACGAATTTATTTTGCGGGGTCGGCTTTTGGATGGCCAACTGCAGGCGAAAACAGGAAACGCGTTGAACCTTGTGAAGATCGCATTTTACCGAAATATGCAACTTTGCCCGAATCGTACGGGATAATAGTGCTGGCGGGCCTTTGAATTAGCGGCCGAAAGGGTATCGGTTCGCAGGGGCTTGAAAAATAGGATTTTGGCCTGATGTGTCTAAAAAGCCAATGATGTTGCTTTTGGGTCAAGGGGTTATGCCCCAGAAACCAATGAGAGGGTTTTCTGCGTCTCAGAGGCGTGTTTTAAAATCTTGGAGAGAGAGATAGTTTCAGAAATTTAAAAAAGGAGTTGAAAGAAGGAACTCCGAGACGATGCACAAAAGACACGTTTGGACGACCGGCTCCTAACCAAAAGGTGCGAGACCGACGACGGCCAGGGATGTTTGGTGAGTTACCCATCTATGACCTCCGTCCTAATTTGTACACTTTTTATCTCTCGCTCCGATTTTATTATGCAAAATAACGTTAGGCTAGTTAACCTTAATTTTTGATACCATCTGTTTCAATTCAGTCTGTGAGACTCTATTCAATATTGTGTTTTTTTATTTTTTTGGAAATTGGTATACATCCTTTTCTGAATATGGAAAGTAAGGTTTTAAATAAATATTGTGTAAATACATATATATATAGTGTAAATAAATTAATGTTGTTGTTTATACACACGGCCTTATTCATTTCACGCGCTTACCGGGCGTTGTTGTTGTTGAAACCCAGACCGTCCGACCTACCAGAAAGGTGTAAGGTAACTGTTTGGACGGTCGGGAAGTGCCACCCAATTTAGACCGGAACCCAGTGGGGGAGGCATCCACAAGGACCGTACCCTCCTTCCCCAACCACCAACCTCTCGGAAGGACTTTCGGACCCACATGTTTAACGTGATCGTACTCCGCATGAACACGGCGGCAGTTTTGGCAGTGGCTGGAATCGAACCCGGGCCTACCGAGTGCAACTCCAGCGCGCTAACCAATGGGCTACCGCGCCCCAGCGCTTACCGGGCGTGTCCTAAAAGTGGAAAATACCTCAGGACACTTGCGATTAACATGTACTTTATAATCCTGTATATAATTACAAAAATTCCCTTTTAGTCGAATATCCCCATTAATGTAATATTTGTAGGGAAATAGCTATTTTATTAAGTATAATTTACGTTAAATTACATGAAAAATTAAAAAAATAAATTGACTATTATTACTTACACTGTTTGGCGTAGAACATGCCTCCGCAAAGTGCCTTATAATGCTCTTAATGAGAGTTTAATCCTCTTTTAAACCAATATTTTAGAAATAGCTTGTTTTAAGTCCGATATACATTTACTTGCACTATTAAAAGAACATATCTAAATACTGTTTCTACTTTATGACTTGTTTGATTTTATTCTTTCTGAATGAAAAGCGATATAAAGAATATTGGCCACTTGTAAAGCTTGAACGAAAAAAAGGATGATGACGTTTTACAGCATTTAATGTCTGCTTTTTTTTTCTTACTTGGACAAAGTTAGTATTCTAATGAAATATATTCAAATTTTAATTTTCAGAACTTTTATCTAAAAAAATTTAAATAATTAATTTATTTAAATTATTTGTTTATTATTAATTATTTAATTAATTTAATTTTTTATTACATTTAAATAATTAATTCAGTTTATTTGAGGGAAATGCTTTCAAGAAATTTAATTTCTTGAAAGTATCTCTCTAGTCGATTTTTTATCATCGATTTGAGCTCAGTGTCGTGAGGTTCTGTGAAATGAAATGTGTCGCAGATAAGAAAAATTAAAACTTTGTGATGATGACCATGCTTTCTGTCAATTAGCTTTTCATTTGTAATTTTAGAATGTTCCGCGCTCACTCTAATATATACACGTTCCATTAAAAAACGGCAACTTTCTAGTCCTAAAATTAGCATTTTATTATCGTATAGAAATAAGTGTCTTACATTTTGGGGCATTTTCTTGCGAATCATTAAAAATATTTTTGTTTTTGAATACTTTCTGAACCCTCAAGGTTATTAATTCCAATTTAAAAAATGTGACTTTCTAGGCCCAAAATTAACGTTTCAAATCATGACGCACGCAAGCACATACATCTAGCCAGTGGTCGGAAGTAGTGTGCTACAAGTAGCGAAACTACTGTAGTCACTAATTTTTCTCGTAGTTTGTAATATAACTACTTTTAAAAATAAGTAGTGTAGCGAGTAGCGCGATGCAATAAATCAGTAGTTTGTATCGAGATTTGAAGCTACTTTTAACGTTACTTCAGTAAACAAACAAGGTGCCATTCTACATTTCATGGGATCACCCTTTCTTCATTTCTACGAAATTTGATGTTCTGCGCCACGATGCACGATTTGTAAGGTGCCAAACGCTTTGGAATAAATAAAAAATCTCTGTTGTTTGAGATGACAAGATATCTTCAGGGCTAAGTGCACTTTCTCATAATACCAAATAAGAAGAGCTGGAACTCTCAGCATTCAGCCGTCGAACGCATATGTCGGTTCGAGGAGGAACTATACGAGTAGGGACCATACAAGAAGACTATATAGAGAACAAGGAAAAACTATACAAGATTTTCAATGCTGCAGGATTAGGTAGGCAGTTGCTTCATAAAATTGATTTTTTATATGGATATATTCAAATGTGTTATGTCCCAAAAGATTCTGCTTATCTGATTGCAATTTTGAGTTGCAAATTCTACTAAAAATGAACAAACATGTTTTTAAATAAATAGTTTTTACTTTTATTTTATTACATACTTTTGTTTTATTTCATTGTTTTCAGAAGTGGGTAAAAGCGTAAAGATTGGTAAGGTAAGTTGATCAGTAAATTTGGGAATCAGTAATATCCTCAACTTTTTATGTAAATTGAAGCTGTGGCAAAATTCGTCTTATAAAAGTAGTTAAGTAGTGACTACATTTTAAAAGTAGTTTGTAGTCACTAAAACGGTAAAGCACAATAAAAGTTAACTGTGTTGTTGATTCCAGATTATCAGAGTGAAATTATACCATATTCTTAACTCTTTAGCAATAAAATTTCAAATACAAGGAAAGCAATACATTCTTGCCAGATTTATCAGTTTTCTTCCATGAATGTTGGATTGGATGTCTGTGAGGCATAATTCGCATCCAAGCATTTGATTCCTGTCATGTATTCGAAATAGAATGCAAAGTGCACTCAAATAATTGAGATATTTACTGCTATTACAAAGAAAAGTGCTTGCTTATCCAGGGGCTTTTTATTTAAATAGTGAAATCAGTTCTTTCCAGATAGTAATTTATACAAAATTTATTTTTAAATCAATATTTAAATTAATTGAGATATTATAAATTTGTTGAGATATTTTTAATTAATTGAGATATTATAAATTTGTTGAGATATTTTTAATTAATTGAGATATTATAAATACATCGAGATATTTTAAATTAATTGAGATATTTACTGCTATTACAAAGAAAAATACTTGCTTGTCCAGAGTGTTTTTTTAAATCGTGTGAAGACAGTTCTTTCTGGGTAGTAATTTATACAAAAATGATTTTTAAAACTCCGAAAAATGAAAATACTGATCTAGGATCAACCGGAAACATCAAACCGATTTATTTTTCAACGTGTTTAGAAACGACTCTAAATCTACAATTTAACCAAATCCAACAACTCATTCGCCGGAAAGTGGGGGATAATGAGTCGTTGCCAGATATATGTCGATTTCAAATAGCTGTAATATTTCTATAACAGTAGACCAAGATGAGACTTCTAGTGATTAAATATTGGTATATAGTCATTAGAGCAGATAAGACATAATATGCTTAAGACGCAGATAAGCCTTAATAAGCTTTAGTCCAAATAGACCTTCGTTGTACACAGTTGATTATTGGTTTGATAGTAGCTGAATATAACTTCATGTTTCTAGGAAGATACAATATTATCCATTGTTAATAATTATGTTGTCAAACTAATTCCATACATCCGTAGAGAAGCATCTATTGTATAATTTGCCTAATCGTAGGAGTTACATCATCGTATTGAGTGCACTTCTTGACAATGAGAAGAGCTTCCAATTTCTTAACTTTAAAATTACAGATTATTTATAATAAATCAAATTGTGGTATCGAATCTCCACTTACCTTTCTGCGGTTGCAAAATAACAAAATGAAACAGTCGTAGTGATCAAACAAGCACATAACCCATTTAAAATCCTAGTTCAATAAGTTTTATTGACACATTTGCAGGAATTCTATATGCCATTTGTTTTTCCACATTTATTCATTAACTTTGCCTTTAACATATTCATTTTGCTGAACAATAAAAATATTCTAAAATCACGCTTTGTTCTAAGGTTGCCCATTCAATCCTATGTAGACACTATGTAACAAATGTATTACACTATGTAACAAAAAAAAATGTTTTCCTTTTCCTGGGTTTATAATTGTTATTTCCTAATTTCTTCTGTTCCAAAACTATAGAAAATGGCTATTATTTCTCATAAACTTTATTTTTGTAACTGGGACAATGATATTTTCAGATTACTCTTTTCCAGTACACGTTTTTTCTCATTACGAATAAATAAGATAAATAACGTTTCACATTGCGCTGTAGCAATATACTGGTCTTCCCTATAACTGAAATGGACAGGTCTTGGCATTCTGCCAGCAAAATTAGTGCAAATCCTGTAGTGTGAAGTCTATAAGTTCAGTTTAGCTCTAGCTGCCTAATTGGATACACGTTTACAATGGCATCAAGAGGCTGCAAGTAATGGCAGACGCATTTTGCTATGTCTGTGGCCAATTTATCAAGAAAAAAGGAAATAAGTACTTTGTGAAAGCATCTGCTAAAATGTGTGAAGCCTACAGAGCATATTTCGGCATCTCTGTTAGGGATCAAGACAAAATCTGGTCACCTCATTTCATTTGCGAGAACTGCAAAAAAAACTCTGGAAGGTAAGACGGAAAATTAAAATGTTATTGAACAATGTAATTTAATATAATATCTAGAGCCCGGATATGCAAATACATGCTTGGGTGCACTTGGGCACCTGATTTCAAAAGTTAATTTTGGTCTTTTGCAGGATGGTACAGAGGAGAAAAGAAAGTCATGAAGTTTGCTGTCCCAAGAATTTAGCGGGAACCCACTGACCACTCAAGTAATTGCTACTTTTGCATGGTGGATCCTTCCAAACGTCGGGCTGGAAAGAATGCACATGCTATTATATAACCGGATCTACCTTCATCCATTGCCTCTGTGCCACATTGCCCCTGTGCCACATTGTCCTTGTGCCACATTGCCCTGAGTATCCCATGTCCACTCCTCCGGAGAAAAAGCTGCCGTCTTCAGACGAGAGTAGTAAGTCAGAGAGAGAGGAAGGTATTGAAGATCTAAATTACAATTTTAAAGCCAAGGAGAAAAACCCATACTACCCCAATCAAAAATATCTTAACGGCTTTACCAGAGTTCTTGGTCTCACTAAGTCCAATGCCGAACTCTTGACGTCCAAGCAGTGGAATTTCGTGATTCGTGAAAAGTAATTTACAGTATAATCGTAAATTTCGGAAATCTACTCATTTTTAAATCTTTTGTAATAATTTTGTTCACAACTGTAATGCAAATGTATGCCATTTCTGACGTATATGTGCTTGTCTTTTACTTTATGTTAACGAAAAACACGAATTCATACTTTTTCTCATTCAAAGCAGGTAAAATTCAAAATAACACTGTTCTGGTTATAAAACCAAAGTTTGAGGGGAATAATTGAAATTTTCTATGCTTTCCAGGCATAAGCCATTAGAAAATAACACTTACTACCCAGGAACAAAAATCGTGTTACATGGTGTTATTAATCAGATATTTAAAATACTTAAGGATGGAATTATTTTGTGGATTCTAGTAATTAATTAAATTCTATACAGACAATTCAGTTTATCTCGAGGGACGACAGCGCATGGTTTGCTGAATCATAAATTGACACTTAAATTTCACTGCTCACCCTGCTCACATCTGCTTTGAGTCAGACATCGAGGCATCTTGCACAAAGAACATACACGCATACAGGATGGCACTTCGTCTTTCAATGGCTATATGTTACACAGGTCAAGAGGTTACTGTCTTTCACGTGTTCAACTTCGTCATACCAGATGTCATCAAAGAATTTTGAAATAATTGTGTCTTGAAGTTACTACTCAAAAATCGGAACAGAGTTTGTACCAACGAGTTTATATACATGGAGACACTGCTGGCGTCTAAGTCATAAGTTAAATTTCTTCCTGGACTTGACGCCACTTACAGTCAACTATCAGCATGACCATCTCAACTCTAAGATCTTACTCCTTGCTATTGAATGAATATATTGATATTTCAATTTTATTTCACATGTCTTGCTTTAATTTCATATATTTCAGTTTCAATTTTCACAATGACAAATAAATTGACTGCTTTTGACGTCACAGACAGCGTGAACGGTGGTTTATGGGGGATATTGTTGCCAGAATGTGAGTATTGTCTCCATGTTGGTTTGCACTAGCTGGATCCTGGCTTGCGATTGGAGGGTTGAGCCTCTCGCCATAGGACTACCAGATCTCGAGATTGTACAGGTCTGTGGTGGCTTCTGCGCATCCTTGTGGCATTGCCTGGGTGGTGTTAGGGAAGCTCGGCATCTGAAGAGGCTAGTAAATGTGCGCCATATAACTCACCGACAGTATTCAAGAAGCAACGTTAACTCCAGACATACCGATGCCTACATTTTTTGCGCTGTCAATCATCCGATTTAATCTTTCTTATTTCAATGGTATTTTGTGCATCTTTAGACCATTTGATTAAAAAGATCTATATTCATGTAACAGTTGTCATCAAAAATACGAGGACAGAGACGGGAATACATGGATGCTCATCCATATAAAAATACATGAACACAAAACCGGGCTATGATGTTATCTACGATGAGAACGCGGTTCTGTTTTCAAAGAGTCTAGGATACCGTCACAAGTTAACTTATTTCATAAAATGAAAACAAGTATCGACTTCTGTTGCATGAAAAGTAACCGCTGCCGATAACGCCGTTACTCGCCCTCGGTTACTTCCCATATAATATAATACCTTATCCCTGTATTGTGAGAATAATTAAAAATAGGATAGAGAAAAACTATAAATCTAATCTGTTAGAACAAATTAAGGATAAGAATTGAAGAAATTCTCTTGATAAAATTCTTAATTTCATAAAACGTCGTGATATTATGTTACGGCGGAACCATGCCTTCTTAAATTTGGAATTTAGAACACACACAAAAGCACCATAACAAGTCCGTGATCGAATAGGCCGCAAGTAACCCACTTTGGTTCACCCTCCTATCCGGAGAAGTAAATCTCCAAGATGGACTGCTCAAAGACACAGAAGAACCAAAACATTACAAGTAACAAACCCTTACCTTTACGGATCATTATCTTCTTCAGCAAAATAATAAACATAAAACCAAATCACAATAAAATTAATAAACACTCGTACCGAAATTAAACAAATATTATTTATTAAAGTAATTAAATCATGGAGTATTAAAAATAACATTATTAGCTGAATTCTTATAAGCAAGCAGCACCACTGGACCCAGGCGCTCAAGACCATATTAAAACTAATGCCACAAGCTTTCTATAATCTTAAATTAGTAGTAAATGAAATTCAAAGGTAAATAAAATGTAGCAAACATTCAATAATAGTAATAATTTTCATAATCAAGTTTCTTGAATTATTGGTATGGTCAAAAGCACAGGGGCGAGCAATCGAAGGGAAAATGGAATTTACTGATTCAGAAATATAAATTCAGATAAAAATTAAATTTTCATTTTGAAGTAAGTGAAGGATCATTTAGCTGAAGAGCCAACAAAGAAGCCAATAATACTCGGCTCGCAGATCGTCCATCAGTCTAAGCCAGTATTTAATTCGATGCCGAAGAATCTCAGAGTTCGAAAAGAGAACGGAAAGGGCTTACCTCAAGCCACGTTGACGAGGTGGGGGTCTCCAAACCACAAGGAGAAACCTAGCGACAAGATCGTCGTTCCATTTAAAACAGGTCCGGCACAAAAGAGGGATCGCTACAGGTGACTCTTGGCCCGGCGCTCATGTTCACTTACTCGACTTCCTCAGCAATCGACCCAGCATGGCCTCAGGCCGTCCATCGGTCATCTCCGAGGCTCCGTCAAGCACGGAGTCGGACCCGGAAAGGCCTCGGGTCAGTCATCCTTCGGTCATCTCCAGGACAGCACTTCGAAACGGGGAAATTTCAAGGGATGGAAAACATCCATCAGCGAAACCCCAAAGAACCGGCCCATTAAGGCAAGCTCTCCGGGATCTGAGATGGACGGAACAATTCCCCGGAGCCGAAACCCTGATGCTCATGACGTTTAGCAGTCAAAAGGCAAGTGCGCCCCGAAAACTGGCTTACCAAATATTTATGTACACCTCGCGGACGCAGAGAAGGCTTCCAATTCAAATCTCAACCGACATTCCCACGATCAACATCAGAAGCAAAGCAGTCGCGCCACAAAACCGCAGAAATGAACCTTTACATTCTTTCCCAGCAGAAACATATAAATCGCATACTAAACTAAACTTAGAACTTCCGTTTTCACCCGCCAACGTGACCTCGAATTCAACGGAAAGAAAATCCTTCGAATGCTCGGATGAAATAATATTTTTAAAATGTAGTCAGATTGTGGTTTAAGGAGTAGAAATGTTCTAAAATATAAATTGCATACACGAATGACAAAAGGGGGTTTCAAACAGAATTAAATAATTTAAAAAGCTTTGAATACATTAGATGACCAGAAATATATTTTACACAGTTTATACACTTTACACAGAAGTGATGCGGGTTCGAATCCAGACATTACAGTTGCGGCGTTCCGGCTGGAGACGGGAAGTGACTGCTTGGCTAATATTTATTCAGATTTAGCTTCCTCACTAGCCCCAACTGCGTTGTAGGTGGGGCTGGAGTTCTAATGGATGTATCCCATCTCAAGACATGTTCGGCTTTAGTGGGAAATATACAAAGTGATTTAAAAAAGATGGGCCAAACTTTACGATCTGGTAGTACACACCAAACCAAGCATTTTTTGTCATAGTTTACCGGATTGGAAATGAAACGTAAAGGCGGCACTTACTCGTTGGGAAGCGGCCGCTCCGCAAACTTAAAAGCTTCATTCTGGTTGTTATTTTCTGGTTGAAAAAGAAAATCCCGTATGTAAATTTCATCTGGGGAAGACAAAAAACCCTTATTCAAATTTTCGTAAGATCGAATGTACGTCCTTATCAGTTTGTAGCAGTTATTCGCAGCTCCAACTTTTGAAAGGCCGATTTCCACGATCTGTTGTGTATTGACTTCTATTTTTGGTAATATCTCTAGAGTCTCGTCTATGATACTCCTCTTGAATTTGAAGAGGAACTCGTGGCCAGAATTTCAGCCACTGCTGCCAAAGTGCGGGATATGCCTGGTCTGTTTGAGAGAGTTCGCCAATCCTCCATCACTAGTGTGAGACGTGCATTTAGATTGGCGGTCGCTCTTTTGAGCCATTAATGTAACTATTGTTTATTAAATGTAATTTTATAACTTCTAAGTCATTCTTGTGTATTTGCCTCACCTTGTCTGTTTCGCCATTAAGCGCCCACTGGCGCCTTTACGTTTCCTTTCCGACCCGGTAAACTATGACGAAAAATGCTTGGTTGGTATGTACTATCACATCGTAAAATTTGCCCATCTGTTTTTAATCACCCTGTATATATGACAGACGTTAGCACGCAGGAGGGAAGATACAAACTCTACAACCTGGTTGACTTTATAGAACTATAGACTTATAGAACTGCTTTATGGATTTATAGACTTTATAGAGATGCAGTTTGCATTCTCCTTATTTTATTTTGTATTTATATGTCTTCCTTTTTGTCCTTCCTAAGGTGTTTTTACATACTAGCGAATGATCATTGTATCAACTGCTACTGCTAGAAATAAAAAAAACTTTCCGATCTAGCTATCCTGTAGATATCCCTCTCTGAATTGTCTTTAAAAGTCAAACGTCTTAACTTAGAACAAACAATTCAATCAAAAACAAATATTTAGTACGATGGCCATAGATGTGAAAACCAATAAAAATGAATTCCATATAAATTATTCCAGGAATGCATCCTGAAAGAGAGTCATTAATGGTTTTCAATTTACTTTCTAATCACGTAAAAAAGGCTATATTCCATCGAAAGCAATGACGGGAAGCGATTAAGGATGCCCTAAGAAAAATCGAAGTTTTTTACTCGTTGGAAGAGAAAAATGGGATATTACTGAGGTATGAAACGAAGTGGCGAAAGGATTTATCATATTTTTAGATTTTTACGCTATCGTGTATAAATTCTAAGTTATGAAATAACGCTGGTGTTTTTAGAGAATGGAAAGTCGATTATTTTTAAATGTTTACTATTTCTAATAATTAAAGGTCCAATTAAACGATAGAAGACTGTACAAATCAATCAATTTTATACACAGTAAAAAAGTAAGCGAATCTAAAATATGCGTATAAAAAGACTGTGCGGTGTAACACCGTATGTAATGCAGGTACTTAAGGTACTAATCCCTTTGTTCCCTGCATATATATATATATATATATATATATATATATATATATATATATATATGTCACAAACATTGACCTCGGTTTTCATTCCTTAAATATTGATCTTAGACATATATAATAAATTACAAAGTTGCGCAAGAAAAAAAACGAATTTTACGAAATCGATAAAAATTTTCAGGGGATTAAATTTGAAGAAATACAAAATTTAAATTTTTATACGGCCCCCGCACAAAAATATTTCCAATGAGTAAAATGTGCCCCATACACTGATAAGGTGATGTACAAAATTTCAGCATTTTATCATAAAAAGTCCCAGAGATATGTTTAAACAAAGTTAGTGAGGGATTAATCACACATTAAAATGTAAATGTTTGCAGCAAGTGTGCAAATGACGCAACGCAAAAATGCATCATAGCAAATATTTGCCGATATCTTTTGATTCATTTACAATTTTTTAAAAACATGCTTCCTGATAAAATTTTGCATGATTAATTACAGAATAAAACTTGGAAATGGCACAATCAAATTGAACATTAAAACAGCTTAGAAATGCATACATATGCAAATATCTGCCTCTGATCGGTTCGTCACACAATCGTAACAGACGCATCGTCACACGAGAAAATTGTTTTTGCTCTGCCATTAATCAATCACCTCACTTACCCAAGCGTAGCGCGCGCAGCCCGGTAGTCTGAGCGACCCTTAAGTATTTCACATTTCTGCTACATTTTGAGAGCGTAGATAGTCTGTACCGACAGTATGTCGCAGTACAGCAACGAAGAACTTTTTGAAATACTTATGCTGTACAATTTAAGAACTTTTTGAAATACTTATGCTGTACAATTTATGCAATCGCAATGCTAACGAACCTGCACGCGAATATCAACCTACTTTTCCCAATTCTCGACATCCTTCTGCAACGAGTGCGTGAAAGAGGAAGGTGGACATCGTGTAGTTCGACTAGGTAGGCCCAGACATCACTCAACTGTAGAAATTGATATTTTGGCTAACTTTTGAAGTCATCCACATAGTAGTGTTCCCGGGGCGCGGTAGCCCATTGGTTAGCGCGCTGGAGTTGCACTCGGTAGGCCCGGGTTCGATTCCAGCCACTGCCAAAACTGCCGCCGTGTTCATGCGGAGTACGATCACGTTAAACATGTGGGTCCGAAAGTCCTTCCGAGAGGTTGGTGGTAGGGGAAGGAGGGTACGGTCCCTGTGGATGCCTCCCCCACTGGGTTCCGGTCTAAATTGGGTGGCACTTCCCGACCGTCCAAACAGTTACCTTACACCTTTCTGGTAGGTCGGACGGTCTGGGTTTCAACAACAACAACATAGTAGTGTTCCCGGCCACCCAATCTACTGCTCTGAGTCCTAGGACGAGTCGGGTGGCTTGGGCTTTCGAAATAGTAGTGTTCGGTCGCGGTAGTCTAGTGGTTACCGCGCGGGAGTTCCACTTGGTAGCCCAGTGTTCGATTCCCTCCGTTGCTAAAACCGTCGCCATGTTCACGCGGAGTACGATCACTTTAAACATGTGGGTCCGTAAGTCCTTTCGAGAGGTTGATGGTAGGGAAAGGCGGGTACAGTCCCTGTGGATGCTTCTCCCACTGGGTTCAGGTCAAAATTGGGTGGCTCTACCCGGCCGTCCAAACAGTTAACCTTACGCCTTTCTGGTAGGTCGAACGGTCTGGGTCTCAACAACAACAACATAGTACTGTTCGTACCGCTGCTGCAGGAATGAACATAGCACGTGCAACAGTCTGGAGAATACTGAGACTGAATAAATGACATCCGTTTAACATCCATAGTGTGCGAGGACAGGAACCAACAGATTATCAACGCCGTTTAGATTTTTGTAATTGGGCTCTAAATCAGAAAGATGCAAATTCATCTTTCCTGAAAAACGTCATTTGGACTGACGAATGCTGTTTTAAAAAAGATGGATGCATACATCCTCAAAATGAGCGCTTCTGGTCTGAAAGAAATCCATTCGTGGTACGTGATATTCATCATCAGAAGCAATTTTCTGTGAATGCATGGTGTAGTATTTTCAGAAACCGTTTGCTTGGACCCACACTGTATGACGGTACGGTGACGGGTGATAGGTATGTTAATGGGATTCTGAATGCGGTTATTCCTGATTTTATGGATGAACTGCCCCTGACAGTACTTCCACATGTATGGTTTCAATAGGACGGATCTCCAGCTCACCATACTACAGTTGTGAAACACTGATTCAATAACGAGTTTCCAGACAAGTGGATTGACTTGCATGAGCCAGTCGAATTTCCCCCTACATCGCCTGATTTAATGCCTATGGACTATTATTTGTGGGGTCGTTTACGCACAACTGTCTATCCGTCGCATCCCTTAAATAAAGCAGAGTTGCAACAACGCATTCAAGATGGTTGTCGTGACATCACCGAACAAGGACTCGATCGAGTGCACAGGTGTGTTATCAGGCGAATGCAGCTCTGTATTGGCATGGATGGAAAACATTTTGAACAAGCTTTGTAATCTTTGTGTAAAGTTATTATTTCTACACAGTGTAGATACTTTTGGACCAATGAATAGCAAAATTATTATTTGTTTATATAATCATTGTTTTCTTTCGTAATTTGTGTATGACCCCTGAAACGCGATATGCCGACATGATTTTTCTCCTCTGAGAACCCATGTCGATGCATCGGGAAATGGTTTAAGTTAGCATTTTTGTCTTTTCATATCTCTGGAACTTTTTATGATAAAATGCTGAAATTCTGTGCATTACCTTATTAGCGTATGGGGCCCATTTTAGTCATTGGAAATGTTTTTGTATGGGGACCGTATAAAAATTTAAATTTTGTATTTCTTGAAATTTAATCCCCTTGAAAATTTTAATCGATTTCATAAAATTCTGTACCTTTTTTACGCATTTTGTAATTTATTATATATGTCTAAGATCAATATTTAAGGAATAAAAGACGAGGTTAATGTTTTTGAGACACCCTATATATATATACAGGGTGTTCCATAAATTCCGAATTAGTTTAAAAATTCCTAAAAATTGAAGGAATTGGTATATTTGAATGCGGTTTGCGACAAAGTTAGTCTCATGAAGGGGGATATTTTTGGTAGAGAATAAAAAATTAGTTCAAAATTTTGTCAATAGAGGGCGCTGCACGCAAGCAATCAGAAAATATGCACATCAGAGTCCTATAAAATGCTGGGTGTATGATTTAAAGCTCATTTCTGAATTTTCCTGTTACTGACTTTCATTGTGATGTTGACATTGGTGGATAAAGCACTATTGGTTGAGTTGTTTTACCTCAGCCACGAATCGTCGGCTGAAACTTTACGAAGATTTCGGACACAGAAGAGATTGAAGAAAGGTTCTGGTCCAATCGCTCCTGCAAGACTGGTTTCCCTGGTACGACGTTTCGAAGAAACGGGAAGTTTGTGTAATCGCCCTCTCAGTGGTAGACCACGTTTGTCAGAGGTCCGTACCTCCGCTGTGGCTTCGCAAATGCACACTCTAAGGGAACAGTCAATGAGTGCAGCAAATAGCGCACGAGAACTGGCAAGAATAAGTGGTATACCGAAGACATAGGTATTCCGCATCCTTCATGGTGTATTAAAATTGTACCCCTACAAGTTGAAATCACTGCACCAGGTCTTACCAAATAACACAGCTAAGCAAGTACAATTCGCAAATTGGGCTTTGTCGAAAATCGACGAAGATCCACAATGGCTGCTCAATATCTTGTGGACAGACAAGGCTCATTTTTCATTGCATGGAACAGTTAATACCCATAACTGTAGAATCTGGGCAAAGGAAAATCCACATGCCTACAGTGAGGAGCCCGTACATTCCCCACGTCTTACTTTTTGATGTGGATTCACTGCGTCCATTATTGTGGGCCCTTTTTTTCTAGAACAGCCCTGTGCAAAAGCAGGCTGGCAGACGTGCTCAATTAATGGAACACGCTATTTGCAAATGCTAACGGAGAAAGTGATACCGTGCTTATTGGAATATAATGTCCTTGACACAGTGACATTCATCCAAGATGGGGCACCTCCTCATATCGCAAACAAAGTGAAGAAGTTCCTGAGCAGAACCTTTACTGAAGAACGATTAATCAGCTATCACGGTACAATTGAATGGCCCCCTCGCTCACGGGACTTAACACCCCTAGATTGTTGGCTCTGGGGTTACGTTAAGTCCCGAGTGTACCGCAACAGCCCATCTTCTTTAGTGCAGTTAAAGGATACCATTCGCCACGAAATCTCCTGCATCCATCCCGATATGCTACATGCTGCAGTTAACGGTGTTGTCACTCGCTTGCAAACTATCATTTGTGGTGATGGCAGACACATAGAACAAGTACTCTAGTGCTGTGATGTGCTTGTAAACATTTACCAGCATGCAAATAAACGTAGTTTTCCAAGGAATTCTGTGATTGCTTGCGTGCAGTGCCCTCTATTGACAAAATTTTGAACTAATTTTTTTTCTCTACCAAAAAAAATCCCCCTTCATGAGACTATCTTTGTCGCAAACCGCATTCAAATATACCAATTCCTTCAATTTTTAGGATTTTTTAAACTAATTCGGAATTTATGGAACACCCTGTATATATACAGTCTGTTTCAAAACTGTAAGACCACTCAAAATTCCACCCTTTTTCAACAAAGACAATATTGAATGTGAATTTCAAAGAAGGTGTATGAAACGAAACAATTTTGCAGTGTTGATTTAGCTTAAAAAAAAAAAAGATCGAATATTATTTTCGTGCCAAACGAATTTTCGAAATCACGGTGTTACATAAATGTAAGACCACTTTAGATTTTCTAATAATGCAGACGATTTTTGTTTAACTTCGGAGTTTAACTGTAACCTAAATCATCTGGAAAGGTTGGAAAGAAGGAAAAAAGGCAGAAAATCAGATATGTTTGATTCGTTGGATTATTAAAATGCCTTATGGAAGTGATTTGTCTGACGTAGAAATGCGAAAAGTTTGGTTCTACAATGGAATAGAAAAGTTGGAACGTGAAATAAGTAAGATTCTTAATTGTTCTAAAACGGCTATTCAAAATTTTTGAGTAAAAAAGAATTGTATGTAAAGCAGAAAAGATCTGGCCACAAAAAGCAGTTATCTGCTCGTGATAATGGACAAATTTTCCAGCTTGCAACAAAAAACTACCAGTCCACTTATAAAATAGCACAGCAGACAAGTAAACAAGTGTCTCATGTAACTGTGTCGAAAGCCCAGACCACCCGGCTCGTCCGAAGACTTAGAGCAGCAGGTTGGATGGTCGGTCATGTAACTGTGTGGCGAAATTTGAAGTCGAATGTTGATGTTAAACTTCGGAAACTAAGAAGCAAACCACGATTTCTTAAACATCATAAAGAAGCACGTCTGAAGTCGGCAAAGAATGTCATGTCCTGGAACTCTACATGTAAAAATATAATATTTTTAGACGAGAAAACATTTAACTTAGACGGCCCTGACGGCAATAACTACTACTGGCATGACTTAAGGCAAGAACCTCATGAGTTCTTCAGTAGGCAGATGGGAGGCGGTTCCGTTATGGTGTGGGGCGCTTCCTCATATGCAGGAAAATGCGATCTACAAAGAGTTTATGGCAAAATGATCTCTGACAATTATTAACAAATGTTATACGGAAGTTTGATACCCTTCAGGCCACTTTTAGGAGGGTTGAAATGGAAGTTCCAACAAGATAATGCTCCCAGTCATGCATCTAAATCAACAAAAGCATGGCTCAAAAGAGAAAAGATTGATGTTGTATCTTCGCCGAGCCTTAGCCCTGACCTAAACCTCATAGAAAACCGGTGGGGTTATTTGTCTCGCCAAGTATACGAAAACAACAAACAATATCATTCAGCATATGAATTGGAAGTCGCCATTATGGAGAAATGGGACAATATTCCAGAATCTGTCTTTAAAAATTTAATTAAATCAATGCCAAATTGTGTGTTTCAAGTTATTCAGAAAAATGGTGGAGCAACAACTTACTAAATTTGCTAAAACTTTCTTCTTCCATATGTGGTCTTATAATTTTGTAACAGGTATTAGTGCCACTTTTTGTTATATCGCTGTTATATTTTTTTCTAAATGAATTTCGTACATGTAACTTGCTAAATTTTATTTAAAACTTGTTCTGACATGGAGTAGCTTTGATTTTGAATAAAAAAATAGTTCATTACTTACATAAATAACAAAAAGTCTCGTGGTCTTATACTTTTGTAACAGACTGTATATATTAAATTTAATGCTTACATATAATCAAGAATTGTCAAATAAAATGATTTGGCCAAATTTAAATTAAATTCATGTATTGTACTGGCCTTGCGAATCAACTATGTTTTTACATACACCACGCACCACCCTAAGTAAAGGCATCCAAGATAAGCAAATCCCTTTTAGAATTTATACATTAATGATTTATCTTATGACAGATAGGTCGCGCACAACAACAGAGCAACAAGACGGATTTATTCTTGCTTTTGCTGTTAAGGTTGTTCTGTTGTGTTTATACATACGATGGTTGCATAACGTCTGTATATGAAACGCCGTTGGTAAAATAAACGCATAATAAAAGGACACAAGTATTCTTTATATTTAACTTACTGTTTCTAAAATGAGTGTCACTTCTCTTCCAATAACTAAATTAACCATAAAATAAATAGTTATGTAATATGATTGAATGTCATGAATTTATTATCATCTTTTCAGAAATCATTCGAAAATTTTGGAGTTTCCGAATGTTCCCGTATAAAATTAAGTTCCAGCTTTACTAATTCCGATAATCGTATTACATTCCATTCAAAACGCTTCCATTCGCTTATGCAATATCACATCTATATATTCACAGGCCCACACATACAGACATATAATCAAACAGACATCCCCTCAAAATGATTCACATTCAAAGATTCTCAAATCTCGGAAATCCGTAAAAAACTCGATTTCAAATTTCTTTCTATCGGTCAAAATCATTTTTCTATACATTACTAAGTATGCGGATAAAGAAAAAAAATCAAATTAGTAATCTATATGTAATAAATTAGAGATCCCAATTAAATAAAAATCTGTAATCACTGAAAAATATATGCAATGCCCATTTTCTTTTAATGAAAATCCAAACACGGAAAATAAAACTGCACGAACTAGAAAATACATTTCTCTTTGATTAAATGCAAATTTCCTATTTAAAGTCGACGAATATTTCGGCAAAGAAATGATGCTTATTAGATTCATTTTCAACTCCGATTCAATTTTTAAAATATCAAATTTAAATGTATAAATAAAAACGTGTAATTATATCTCAGCTTTACGTAACAGCTGAATCTCATTAATATGTTTTTAATTCATACAAAATGTCCGTTGTGATGCTTTCCTTTTATTTTTACAGATTAATGAACATCTCGTTAGTAAGCTTTGGATCAAAGCAAATTTCTTCAATGCTAACTTTAAAAACTAATATTTTTATACGGAAAAACTATTTAATTCAACTGAGTTAATTTTTAAATAAATTCCATTAAATGTATATATTTGGTATGTAAAACAGATGCAATGAATCGAATACTTCAGTAGTAATTATTTTGTGTCGAATTTTTTTTATTTAATAAAATATTTTTCATTTTAGTTTTGGAATTTAAGTTGTGAAAAACAACAAAAATCAGATTTCTGTATATTTTTTCCATTTTACTTTCCCTAGAGTACATGGGAATGTATAGAGAAAGTATTGGAATTGTGTCGAAAATCGCAACTCAAGTTTTCGACACGTTTAAGAACCTCTAGAACACGAAGCCACTATTATTAGCGTGACGTCTGTGTGCGTGTCAGTGTGTACGCAATGTGTGTATCCACTCTAACTCAAAATCCAATTAACAACATTTTATAAAATTTTTCAAATAAGTCAAAATTATTAGATTAGTCACTTATGGGTTAACTTGGTGCTGATTAGAGTTTAATACTATTCGGAAAAAAAGAACCTGCCTACCGCAAAAATCGTCAAAATATAAAATAGAAGATTATGTATGCTCAAATATATCCATTAAATATTTGAATTATACGTAATTTTTAACGAGAAAAAGTATAAAACCAAAACCCGTTACTCTAGGACCAGCCGTTCTCGAGATATTTTATTTTTTCGCAGCTTTACTACGCCGTCTTTGAAAATACGTTCAGTTAACAATTAATAATGAAAATCGAATTAAAAACGCAAATTCAGTGTCATTTCAATTAATGATGCATGTTATTTTGTGCAATTAAATTCAATTTCATAAATTATTAAAGAAATAAATAGTAAACGAATTTGAGTCTGTAGTGAAAGTTATGTGCTGCCCACATCAGATTTTTATCACTGTAACAAACAACTTGTTTCTATTATAACTTGTAAACCATTCGTTCAACAACGTAGTTGACGAAAAATAACATTGTTACTTGGCCTTATATACTACATAGTATAATATATAAGAAGAGCATTGTGGCGAGATCTAAAATTCGAATTCGAGGTTTCGACAGGAGAGCAGGTTTCAAGTATCCCTTAACAGGAATCGAACATTTTTGATTGAAAGTTTTTGACACACACATACACATCATTATATATATATATATATATGTATATATATGTATATATATGTATATATATGTATATATATGTGTGTGTGTGTGTGTGTGTGTGTGTGTGTGTGTGTGTGTGTGTGTGTGTGTGTGTGTGTGTGTGTGTGTGTGTGTGTGTGTGTGTGTGTGTGTGTGTGTGTGTGTGTGTGTGTGTGTGTGTGTGTGTGTGTGTGTGTGTGTGTGTGTGTGTGTGTGTGTGTGTGTGTGTGTGTGTGTGTGTGTGTGTGTGTGTGTGTGTGTGTGTGTGTGTGTGTGTGTGTGTGTGTGTGTGTGTGTGTGTGTGTGTGTGTGTGTGTGTGTGTGTGTGTGTGTGTGTGTGTGTGTGTGTGTGTGTGTGTGTGTGTGTGTGTGTGTGTGTGTGTGTGTGTGTGTGTGTGTGTGTGTGTGTGTGTGTGTGTGTGTGTGTGTGTGTGTGTGTGTGTGTGTGTGTGTGTGTGTGTGTGTGTGTGTGTGTGTGTGTGTGTGTGTGTGTGTGTGTGTGTGTGTGTGTGTGTGTGTGTGTGTGTGTGTGTGTGGAAACGTTATATCGCGAACGAATAGAGAGATTCGAACAACATTTTGTAGAAAAATTACAATCTGTGAACACTGGAACTCTATTGTTTTTAAACGTAATCGCATGTTCAGAACAGTCCTAAATTTTCGAATGTAATTTTGAAAAAGTCGTCAAAAAATTAAAACCTTCAATAGTTACGTAAATAATAATTTCTTGTGTAATTTTTCATTATAAAACGATTGGCACAAAATTAGAATACTAGTATGAACCGTTCTCGAGAAATTACACATTTTTCAAATAAATTTATCAAAAAATCACATAAAATTAAAAAAAAGTAACTAGTGTAAAATATGTTCCCTTTTCATATGTAATATTATGCGTTAAATTTGTTAACATCATTCTCGTGGATCTAGCACGTTCCATTCACGAGATGATATACTTTGGGTACTAGTTTTTTATTTGACTGCCAATAGTCATTTACCTACTATAAGAATAACCTAGTTCTCATTCATAACGCTTGGCGAAATTTTAGCGACAAATTTGGGGAAATATCGTCAACTTGGCGACTTTTCTTAAATATTGCCAAATTGACGGAAATGTCTCTAAATTATAAAAATGACGCTAAATCAATGAAAATGACGACTAATTAATTAAAAGTAATTATCTTCAAAAGGACATAAGAATGGACTATAAGAATAACCCATTTCTCCGTTCTTCGGTAACGCTAGGTGAAAATTTTGGCAGGATGTCGCCAACTCGGCGACTTTTTATATGTTGCCAAAGTGAGGAAAATGTCCCCAAATTGGGCGGTAATGATTTGCAAATTTTGAATCCCGTGGTATGACGTCATCTACCCATATCAGATTTTTTATTGATTATACATTCGAATAGTGAAAATTATAGATTGATTAGAGAATGCGTATAAGATTTTGATTTTTAGTTAGAAGATCTAGTTAAATGAATTATAATCACAAACCCCACCAATAAGTGGCGTTCCCACTGGAAATTTCTTTATACGTTTTGGACATGGTGCATTTCGTTCGTATCAGAGAAGATTTTTCAACAAAAGCCATCTTTGCCATTGTGGGGAAGAAGAGGGCAATGTTTACCCTTACATCATGAAGTGTAAACATTGAAAGGACTAAAGAAATAAATTATTTCTCAAAAACTATTACTGGAGTATTACATATTTGTTAAATCATAACAATGCAAAAAAATATTATCTGCCTCATGATTGAAAATTTATTGCATTTACTTGGGTTTTTTTTGTGTTTACCTGTTACATACATATGTGCATACCACTGATTATTGTGGTCCTAAACATTTAGGGGTAAAACAATTTTACTAATGAATAATCGTGTATATTACTAATTATTCGACTCATGCATACGAATCAGCTGTTCATTTTGCTTTTGCCTACTATGTGAAATGGTGTATGGTGCTTTATTTTGTTTTTGCCTACTATGTGAAGTTGTGTATGGTGCTTTACTTTCCGGTCTCACGCTATGACTTTCCCGAATCTGCACCATATCAACTTTCCAGGTCTCAACCCGGGCGCCAGCTAGTTCCTCCTTCAATAATTTAATTTTATTGTCCATTTTGAACAGCGATTCTTTAAGGCCACTGCTATCTCAATAGATTTATCTAGTTCTTCAACATCCGTCGGAGTGACCAAAGAGCTTAATTGCCTTATCTTATTTACTCGTTTAATGATCTGATGCGTTATGTCAAATTATATTACAACAATAGCGGCGAGGCATTCCTTAGTAATACGGTTTTGTCTTCCCCTATATATTTTACAATCTTAATTGGTATTATATACCTAGATTATGTAATTTGTTTTCTGTTTATTAGCCGGGGAGAAACTATCTGAATAATTCTCAAGAGAGTTGACTAACTTCTCTAATTCTGGAGTTTCCGACATCTTCAAAAGTAATTATGTACCGTTTTGAATAAACTCTAATGTTGAGGAATAGAACAACCACATGGGAAAACTAGTCGAAAATCCATCCGAGTCATCAATAGTATATCAGCTAGGCAAAGGTGATCTATCAGTCACTCCCAACGTTCCCGAATACACGTTTAATACACCAGGCAAAATTAGTATGGTAAATGCCGATGTTCGTGGAAGCACATTGCCTCCTGCCGAAACTAATGGATAAATTCCATTGATGACGTCATTCATGTAACTAAAGACAGTTCTATTGCGATACGTGAATTTCCATTATAACACTCTAAAATTTCTTACAAGATCAGTTCAATACAACATTAAATCTCTATAACAGGTTCAATAGCCTAAAATTATATAAATCCAAGAAAACTTTTCAAAAAATCTTTTACTTAGTTATGTTATCTAAGTAAACAAAGTCTCAAAATTCAGCAAATGGTGCATCCATTTCTATTCAGACAACACCGAAACCATTAAATAACTATAATAAACGTAAATGTATCACTTCTAAGTCATCCGTTTTCAAAAGGCTTTTAACTTCGAAAAATATATTACGCAGTTGCAATGTCAATATAAACGAAATTTCAAAACTTTATAATTCACTACTTTATATATTAATTTTAGTAAACCACCGTAACAATTACGTTGAGTCGCAGAATTATAATACAGTACTTGCCACACTTCAACTTCAAAAACACATACATTTCTACACTTGAATCTCTGTCATCCAAAGGCAGCTGCCATTGCTCAGTGAGAGTTCGGGAATGCCAAAGTTCATAAGCAAGTGGTTTTAATCTCTTGCATGACGAACATTTTTGTACCTGATTTTGGGCATATGATGTCACGAGGATAAGAGACGGAAACCATTTGTTCACGGACTCTTAAGATGGGCCGAACTTATTACTATAGCTACCATTCTACCCCACAGACGTCACAAAATCTCCTTGGACGTAGCTGAGTCCAGTCTACACACTATATAAAATATCTTTGCAAGTTGTTTACGTCTGAATATTGCCACTTCCATATTAACAAATAATTTTTAAGTATAGTAATGCGAAAACTTGCTGTGTAACTTACCTTTCAAAGTATTCCCTGGTCTATGGCAACACCCATGACGAAATCTTATAATCATCAAGTTAGGCTAACAATTTTTGATTCGTTGCCGGGCTGACTGCCCAACCTTATATTTCAGAACCTAGATTCATAACAACAACTGGCATTTATTACATCAGCCGTCTCAACATTCTCAAAACAACCAGTAAATTCACAGGCAATAGCATTACAAATAAATAATACAAGGCCAAAAGCGCGATACTTATCATTTACATCTAAAGCGCGATACATAATCAGAAATGGAATAAAAAGAGGTTTCGTGGTCATTAATCAATATTTTGGCCAGTACTATAATAGGCGGTTTATTTTCAAAAAAGTTCAAAATAAACCTTAAACTGAGAAAAATTCCTTCTAAGACTACGAATATTTTGTTGGAAAATCGGAAGACTCTGACCATTATTAGTAAATCAGCTGATAACCGTCATCAAGTTGGCACAATTACAAAACAAGGAAGCGGATGAACAGTTATATCCATTTAAAATGTCAGATGTTGAGTTATTTGACGGTTCCTTGTTTTGAATTGAACCACTACCAGGGTTTTGATTACATACGTCAGCTATAAATACACAGCTTATAATACACAGCTTCTCCAACAATTTTCCGACGACGACCCAAGGATTCTGATACCTTACGGTCAACTGGCTATACAGCAAGGTCAGAAAATTCGTTATATTTGTTCATCATTAGCGAAAAGAACAAAAGAAGCATACTGTTACGAAACGTATCCTCTAGAATCGTGGGTGTATACGCAGGATACAAGAACAAGTCTTAGTTTCTGAATAATTTAATAATTTACATTTATTCACAATCACAAAGTAAACAGGAGCAGTATACAATCAAACAGTACTTAAATGCTCCCCTCATTTCACAGAATAAGCGAAATTATTCTCAAAATGCTGACGAAAGTCATTTCACAAAACAGCGGCTACTATTCTAAAAACATTGACAAAAATCACAGTCCAATGTTGTTCGTATCACATCCATTTGTTAACTCCCCTGCAACGGAGGGGTGAGTCCTTTTTATAGTCTCTCCATAAAACTTCTGGAAGTAGCTAAATCTCAAAGAATAATCGTTCTATCGAGAAATTTCTGAACCATTCCGGAAGTCACCAAATGTTTCCAAATGGGCGATAGATCGTCAAATCTGGAAACTCTTCTTCTAACTGGGATATCCTGAAAACCCTGGACTCACGTCATGCACTGTATTTTCTTCGACTTGCCTTCCAGATAGATGAAAGAGGAAGCGCCAAAAGGAACTTTGTGCGTTCGCAACAATACCGATCTATGTTTCTCGTATTTAGCTTAATACTTTCAAATCCTAACTTCAAACTTTTCCATTTGACTTCTTCCGATTGTGTATCGGGGTGGAAGAAACTCGCAAGCATTCGTCTCACCCTGAGATTTGTCTAACCCGGAACTTAGTAGACTCCCGCAAGCCCTCAACTCGATCCAGTCGTTTTTTTAACAGGGATTTGCCATATTTTACTGGAATACTTCTCACCATGGAGTTAGAGGGAAGAAGATAGAACTCAAATGGATGAAACGCTTGAAAATACCATAACGCTTTGAGAATTATATCTACGTAGGTACCGCTGATGTTAATAAACCGCCTTTTTACTTTCCTTATATACATAATGTATAAGGAAAGTATTGTGACGGGGTCGAAAATTCGAATTCGAGTTTTCGACGGGAGAGCACGTTTCAAGCATCCCTGATCACGAATCAAACATTTTTGAAGTGATGTCTGTGTGTGTGTGTGTGTGTGTGAAAGTATGTGCGTGTGTGTGTGTGTCAGTGGATCTGTGGAGACGATAACTGACGAACGAATAGACCGATTTGAACCAAATTTGGTACAAAAATCACAATCCGTAAACACTGGAAGCCCATTGTTTTTATACGCAATTGAATGTTCAGAACCCCCCTAAATTTTCGAATGAAATTTTGAAAAAATCGTCAAAAAATCAAAATCACTAAAAAGTTACGCAAATAGACATTTCTTAAGTAATTTTTCATTAGAAAACGATTGACATAAATTTTAGAACGCTAACATGAAGGGTTCTTGAGATATTGTACATTTTCCAAAAAAAAATGAAAATGTCATATAAAATAAAAAAACATATTTCCTATTGATAAACATGTTCACTTTTCATATGTAATACCATACGATAAATTGGGTGACATCATTCTCGTGGATCTAGCTCGTTCCATTCATGAAAAAAGATACTCTAATACTTTTATTTTTGAACGCCAATAGTCATTTATCTGCTGTAAGAATAAATTATTTCTTAGTGCATAGCACTTGGCGAGATTTTGGCGACGAATTTGGCGGAATGTCGCCAAATTGGCGACTTTTTGAAATTTTGCCAAATTAACGAAAATCTCGCCAAATGGATAAAAATGACGCTAAATCAATGAAAATGACGACTAATTGTCGAAAATTCAATGTCTTGGAACGAATATTAGTATCTACTATAAGAAAAACCTATTTTTTACTGTAAAAGTAGTAAATTCATTACATTATATAAGGAAAGTCATGTGTTGCTCACATCAGATTTTTTTTTTCATTTGACACAACAGAGAAGCATAGTATACCGAGTCCATGTATTTTTGATTATTTTAAAATTAAGATTCTTTGATTATCAGTATAATTAATCAGTATCTTTTTACAGTGGTAATACAGGGCCCAGAATATAGGGAGATACAAATAAACTGGAAGGTAAAATAATTTTGAATACGTAGGAATTTTCCTTATTGTTTCAGTTCTAATTTGTATTGCGCTACTCATTTATTTCTATAGAATTGACAGTTTAAATCGATATTCGCTTTAGAAATACATACAGTGCATCTTATCGCAGGGCCACCTGAATGATTGTCTCAAATGATATTGACGTTTCCTCAATAAGGAGTTTTAACTCATTACCTTCATCTCCATGTTCCTACATTTTTTTAATTTTGTCCACTAGTCAACGATCCTGATTTCACCAAAGAATCGCGAACAACGGAAAAATAAGGAGCTCGACTACTCGAAAAATCAGACAGGAATTCAGCATTACCCATATGATTTGCTTCAGTATTTTTCCCTTTTAAAGCTACAGACGAGGATCTCAGAGGTGTTGCTAAACGCTCTGAGAACAAAATAGATGTTTTATTGTAGAACGTACAGAACGCTAACAGAAGTTATATTGTAGATTCGTACTCATTGCACATTGCTTTACAACTTTTTAATTGGATTTTGTCTATCTTGATGTGTTGACGAGATTATTATCCTATCTTCTTTAATTTTTCTATTAGGGCTGCAGCAATCGCTATGATCCTTTCCATTCAATATAAGGTAAGTCACCCAAATATGGGCAGTACACCTAATACGGGAACTGCTGTAAAAAAGACACAGATATTCATCAATTACCTATATCCGATATTTTAAAAAGACCAACAGAAAAAAGGCTTTAAATTATCGAGCTGTAAGACTAGTGAAATCGCTTTTTCCAACAAAAAAAAGGTACGCAAGCATAAAGCAGCTGGCAAGTCCAAACAAGCAGCTAAGCCGAAACCAGC
Organism: Amaurobius ferox; assembly: GCA_951213105.1. Lineage (NCBI taxonomy): Eukaryota > Metazoa > Arthropoda > Arachnida > Araneae > Amaurobiidae > Amaurobius > Amaurobius ferox. The sequence goes on along the minus strand of OX578137.1, from coordinate 13,540,275 downwards.
ACCCAAGCCTAAACCCAAGACAAATGTAATATCAACTGTTGCAGATCAGCCGTCCTGCAGTGGTGTATCCAGCTCAAAAGAGTCCTGCTATTGTGTACTGTGTCGTCAAGAAAAACAATTAGACATGATACAGTGTAATTCGTGCCGTGTTTGGGTACATGAGGAATGTTGTGGCCTTACAAGTAGGGAAAAATTTTATATTTTTGTAAGTCCATCTTATGCCGACTCTGATTAAAGTTTTACGTTGATTTAAGGTTTTTTTAGCGTAATTTTAAGGGTGCCCATATTAGGTGCAAAGGTTCCAAATATGGACATAGGTACCCAACATGGGCACTGTCCATTATTAGCACCTATCTGATGTTTTTAACACAAATATCGCTTTTTTCCCCGTTACCCCTTGCAAGGAGAATACATCCACCCATTTTCAAATTTTTATCTGCTAAAACAAACATTATAATAATTAAAATACTTAGGGGTGGCCATATTTGGGTCACTTACCTTAGTTTTATTGCTTAAGGACTTGCCTGAGAATCTTGTGCATCATCTTACAGTATCATCTAAACTTTTGATAAAAGAATAAATATATTCATATTTCAAACTACTTTATTTCGGTCAGCCATTATTCAGTCTATCCCACTTCTTAACTGTAGACCGTAGACGTGTTCTAAAATACACTACTTCTTAAAATAGAATTCTTCCTTACAGTGTAATTAGATATGTTACATAATAAAATAAAATAAAACAAATATGCAAAGCACTATTTTGTCATCTCTGCTCAGTATTTCTTTCAGGCATACCTCCGGGAGGACGAAGCCCCCCCCCCCGGAGACGAGTATTCGCCCCCCCCCCCCCCCTAGAGAAGACATTTTATATTTACCTAGTGTTTCTATTTATGTAACACAGCATTTAGATATATTTATATAGGGCAAATAGAAAACTTTCCCCCCTAAAATTTCATTCGTCCCCCTCCCCCCAGTCGAAAAATCCTGAAGGAAACACTGGCTCTGCTATCAAATTAATATATAATATCAAAAGAAAATGATTGCTATCCAATAAATATTTTGGTAGCTGCATAATTAATCACTTCCGTAAGCTATTCGGGTTAATTAACAGAGTTTTTCTAGCTTTTTTATTGGTTTATATCCATTAGCAAGAAAGTTCCGACGATATTAAAGGAGAAAACATTCCCTTTCAGCCTAAGATGATAAAATGATTTAATGACCTTTTTCTTTCATTTCTATCAGACCGCATTTTTGGAGGGTTCTAGTATAAAAAAAAGAGTCTTTGAGGAAATATATTTACTATAAAACTAGGGTTTTTGATACACATATGTCAACTTTTCGGTGTATAGGGTCCTTAGGTCACGCAGACATATGGTTTGAACTCCGTTTTGGATACGTTAATAAAACCTCGTTTAAAGCAACATCCGATACAAAATGTATAGCTTCAATGAGTTTTAAATACATAAAACATAAGAAAGAATTGTCTGATAGTCCTTTCTTGAAAATTCAGATTTTTGATCCCGTCCCAATACTTCCCACATACATTGTACTATGTCTGTTGTGAAAATTATGTCAATAATTACTTCTACAAAATTACATTTCTTTTTTAAAAAATGAAGAAAAACCACCGTTTATATTCCTTCTAATCTGGAAAATCGACATCCGGATAAACGGAAATCCTCTTACCGATTCTCTGGACCGTTTGTGCGAATTCATATCACGCGCGCCCAATCAATAACGCACCAGCTGATCGGTATTTCAACTATGTCAACAACCTTCATCCTTCAATTTTTTGTCACCTTGGAAACATAGGTGCGCCGCCGAAACAAACAAGCGCGCTTTTGAATCAAATCCAAAATACCTGGATAATGCTCAGAGGGGGCACAGGTCGGGATAATGCAAAAAGTGGATCACTCGGATTCCCAGGAGGCGGCCTTTGACATTTTACTTTGTTACTGTTAGGCGATAATCATTGAAAAATGCGCCCCTTTTTGAGATTTGTGTGTTACGCCGATAGGATGCACCATAGGAGATATGTTTATATCAAAATGCTGAAAGCTTAGGCATTTTAATGCTGCATAATAGTGCATCGGAGTCCGCGAATGCCCATCATGGAAATTTGTTGAAAGGTGAGTGATTAGAAATATGTTCTTAAGTGTAGAATCTCATGGAATGCCATGGACCAAGTTTATAACTCGAGAAGTATTAAAGTGATCGTTCTCTATGACACCATACAATGAGACCACTTTAGGGGGCTGACCCCTCCCCCCTTGTGGATGCAGAGATATATTTCACTTCCTGTTAGATATAGGTGGTAAAATCAATTACAGAGCTGCAAAGTGTTGCAAAATTATTACAGAAGAATGTCTGTCTAACTAAAAACTGCAAAATTAACTCTCTAAATAAAGATTGTAATAATCTGCAGCATGTAACTGTGTAAAGGCTTTGGAAAATACGCAGGGACATCTTGCCACACATGTGCAAACATTTCTAAAAATGAGCATTTTGCATTTTGTGTATAATGAAGTCAATTTTATTTTGCCATATTTTAAAAATGTTATTTTGGGGAGTTAAATTATATACTCTGGTTTTTAATGGGTTCCTTTCCATTTTAATGGGAGGAAGGGGGAGGCAAAAATACTTAGTACTCATTTTGTAATGATCTACAACTTTGGAACAGAAAGCGACGTTCCTAAAAAGGAAGCGAAAGTTCCCAACAGAAAGCGAGATATAGCTGCCCGTACCCTTCTAAGATGTGAGTCCATACCGCAGAGTGGTAGTGGGATTTCATATACATATGTATAAAAATATAAGATAGTCCTGAGATTTCTAGAGTTTTGGATTTGGTTCATAGCTTTCCTTGACAAGTGCGAATATGAAAGAAAAGCAACTATTTATTTTTCGTTTTATTTCACATTTTGGTAAAATGTGTGCTCTGGAATACTTTTCAACCTTTTCAAAATGTAAGCGCTTGTTAAAATCGAACTTTTTCATTTTCATTAAATTGCAAACTTTTGTACATATAAAAATGTCATACATTTGCCGAATATTATAAAAAACTATGTACTTTCATTTTTTAAGTTCAACAGAAAATACATTAAATAAAATTAAATGGGTCTTTGCGAACACATTTTTACTTTCCTTATATACATATAGTATAATGTATGAGGAAAGTAGTGTAACAGTGTCAAAAATTCGAACTCGAGTTTTCAACGGGAAAGCAGGTCTCAAGCATCCCTAATCACGAATCAAACGTTTTTGAGGTGATGTCTGTGAGTGAGTGTGCCTTTGGAGACAATATCTCACGAACGAATGAAGCGATTCAAACAAAATTTAGTACAAAAATTGCAATCCGTAAATACTAGAAACCTGTTGTTTTTACACTCAAGCGAATGTTCAGAACCCTTCCAAATTTTCGAATGAAATTTCGAAAAAATCATCAAAAAATCAAACTTTCAATAAAGTTATGAAAATAATCATTTCTAATGTAATTTTTGATTAGGAAAAGTTTGACGGGAATTTTAGAACGCTATCATGAACCGTTCTTGCGGTATTACATATTTTTCGAATAATTTTATCAAAACATCACATAAAATTAATAAAAAATATTAACTTTTATGAAATATGTTCACTTTTCATGTATAATTTTATGCGATAAATTTGTTGACATCATTCACATGGATCTAGCTCGTTCCATTCACAAGAAAAGATACTTTGGGCAATGGTTTTGTATTTAGACACCAATAGTTATTTATCCACTATAAGAATAAGCTATTTTTTCTTCCATAACACTTGGCAAGATTTTTGGCGACGAATTTGGCGGCATGTCGCCAACTTAGCGATTTTTTAAATGTCGCCAAAGTCACGAAAATGTCGCCAAATTAATAAAAATGACGTTAAATCAATGAAAATGACAACTGATGAAAATTCAATGTCTTGGAAAGAATATAAGAATCTACTATGGGAATAACCAATTTTTCCGTATGTAACGCTTAGCGGAATTCTGGCAAAATATCGCCAAGATGGCGACTTATTAAATTTTACCAAAATTATTAAAATGTCGCTAGATTGATAAAATTGTCGCCAAATTTATAAAAAAATATCGACAAATTAATAGAAATGTCGCCAAATTGATAAAAATAAAGCTAAACCAATGAAAATGACGACTCATTGATGAAAATTTAATATATCAGAAAGAACATAAAATTCGATAATGAGAATAACCCATTTTTCAGTTCATCCGTCCAAAATGCTTGACGATAAATTTTGTGGAATGTCGCCATCTGGGCAACTTTTTAAATATTGCCAAATTGACGAAAATGTCTCCAAACTGATCAAAATGTTGCCAAACTGATAAAAAATGCCGCTAAATGGGAGGTAATATTTTGCAAAATTTCAATTCCGTCATAGGACAGGCTTACCTTCTAGTATATAAGAAATGTTCTTTTCTCCGTTTGTCTGTAACACTTAACGATACATTTGGCGAACTTGATGAATGATCTACCGACATATCGCCAACTTGGCGACTTTTAACACCAGATTGACAAAAATATCGTCCAATTGCAAAAAATACGTCAAGTTAATGTAAATGATGCCTAATTGATGAATTTATTATTGAAATATTTTGCCATATGGATTATATTGCTTATTGAGGATGCTATCAATATTTATAATTCTTAATTTAGAGTTGCGTAAAATATAAGTTCATTGGATATGAAATATTTTTACATGTTGTCATCCAGGAAATTGCCCAATGTACAATGCAACATTAAGAACACTGTATGGATCTTATACATAATTTTTTTCACTGTGAAAGAAGTCAATTCATTGCATTACATAAGGAAAGTCATGTTCTGACCACATCACATTTTCAATTTTTTCGTCTCGATTTCACATTATATTGCTTTAACGATGTGGGTGCATACTTTTGCTTTAATACTTGAAGAAGAATTTAATTGGATGCAGACTTTAAAGAATTAAAAAGAAACGAATAAATGGTGCTGGGCGTAAAGTAAAATTTGCAATACCTACTATATCATTGTTGCATAATCATGTTGCTAAATATACCTCACACAAAAATACAACTCCGTGGTAAAAAAAAACTCCTCAACGAGTACAAAAAACAAAAACCTGTCAAAAGAATTATGAAATTTTGAAATGATAATTACACAATGATATAGATTGTAGGTTCGTCTACATTAAAGAAAAAAAATGCCGGAACTTTTAAAGTTATGTTTTTCTTGGGTCTTATCACACCAACTGCAATTTTTTTTTGTTGTTCTTGTCAGATCGATGGTAATATTACATAAAAATACTCAGTCTTTAGCTGTCTTGGGGGTTGAGATACAGACCCCTGAAAATCGGGTTTCGTTACGTCACGTATAATATACACATGTCAGCTGCATATTTGGAAGTAACGATTTGGCGATGCAGAACGCAACCGCGTTCCCAAATAATCACATTAAACGCATATATGTAATTATTTTTTTTTTTACATTTATTATACATGCATATTTTTTATAAATTTATTTTCACATTAATTGAACAATTTTATTAAAAGATTTTATTTTCTTAAACGGCCTTAGAAGAAAAACAAATTCTTATTACAATTTTTGCAACGTTCCCTCCAGCTAAATAAAACAGCAATTTGGCGCACTTTCGGAAGAACTTTTTAATATTCTGCCAGTAATTAAAGGAGACATATTTATGCAATATACTTTGCATCATGCTGGAAATTATTATGTGCAAATAGAGTAAACTGAAATGTTCTTCCTGGACAGCACAACGTTAATGATTATGTACGACACACTTATAGATTTAAAAGATGCTTGTTTAAGATATCATTAAGATACATTTTTACGATCATTTGTGAGACAAATTAAGATATTCCTTATCTATTGTTGATTATTTAATATGAGATGAATTATATTAATAGCCCTTTAAAATAATGATCATATAAAATTCATTGTACACTTAACTTTTCTTTTAATTTAGTCATTTTTAGCACTTTACAACATAGTTGAAAAGTGTTTATGACTTTGTTCATTCTTTCTGTCTATGTGCATGTGCATGATAACTGCCATAAAATTGACTTTATCAAAATTTTGGTATGTTGTTCAGACGGTCTGTGGAACCTATGGGAATATAAATGAATCATATCACTCAATTAGTTTTGGATTGAACCCGAGTTGAAAAAATGAAATACATTGAATCCCATGGGACCTCATTTTGTAAGCGAATTTAAAATTCACAAATTACTTCGAAAGTTTTAGGAAATATTCAAATTATCCCATAAAATAAATAAAAAAAATTTCAGCAAAATATATTCAGTAATTTTTTAAATAAAAATTAAAATAATAATTACACCCTTTATATGAAGAGATCACGTGATCCGCTTCAAAATAAAATATCACATCCATCTTGTGTCAAAGTCGTGATTTTTAAAGTTATTTTTAATTCATATTTAGTGTTGTATTTAGCGCTGTACCTAAAACCGCTTTATTTTTGCTTAAATTATGTGCATTCACATACTGAAACGACGCAATTACAATATATTTGAGTTTAAATGATAGTCAAACTTTGATTATTTCTACAATGAAGCCTAATTTTTACTTATGGAGAATGCAAACACCAAACGATGTAGAATGAGTTATACAAGAATTGCTGTATTTTTTTAACGCAAAATTATTTAGCTCATAGAGTCTCCAATATGGCTGATATGAATGAAACATTCATTAATTTTACACAGAGAAGAAGACGATTTTTTCGATGAAGTTTTAAGCATACAGTTAAATTACTTGTACCTCCATAGTTTTAAGTTTTTAGATAAAATAAATTATTATAGTATTGTGATGACTGAAAGGAAAGGAAAAATGTTAATGAATGAAATGCTGCTTTTATAGAGAGAGCCAGGGGATTTATATTTCGATGACGCCATTGCAATGAAGTTCATTTGTTTTCGATGAAGTTTTCAAATATAATAAAATGTTGTAATATTATGATAATTTTAAAAATATTACCGAGGAATGTATCGCATTTTAGAGATGTTTAAACCGGGCAATTTATATTTCAATGCCGTCATTTGAATGAAGTTCATTTTTTTCGATGAAGTTTTAAGTTTTCAAATATAATAAATTAATGTAATATTGTGATAATTTTAAAACTATTATCGAGGAATGTATCGCATTTTAGAGATATTTAAATGGCATTGCATTGAAGTTAGAAAGTGTTTCATAATCAATGCTTTATGCATGATAGATTTATCCTTAACAAGAAAAATCAAAGCATAAATAAAGTTGTGATCTTTTTATTTAGTAACATTAAAGAAACACTTTAAATATTGCATTACATGAAGGAAAATAAAATACTAAATGATAATGCAATAAATAAAAATTTATAAACAAACATCCAAGAATCTTAGATTACAAAATTTATCGCACGCTTGTATATGATATACTTTTAAGTAATAGTAATTTCCGTAACTATTATAATTTATAAATTTGCTCTAAATAAACATAAATCTAAATTAAATATATCTGAATGAAATCTACATGAAATTATCATTTTAAATATCAATGCAAAAATAATGACTGTTGATGGGTTGAAAAGACAAATTTTTGGTTTTAACAATGGATAATGCATTGATAAATATAAGAAGGATTTATGGATATATAAAGATGGATTGTCAGCGAAACTTTTAGAGAAAGGGCATGTTTAACATCAAAAATAAGTATCATATACTAAACCAAGGTAGAATCATATACTAAACGTAAAACTACTGCTTGTAGTTTTAGATATATCATAAATAAAACTACTGCTTGTGAGAATATAATTTTATAATACTTCCTCAAAGAAAGCAGGCATCGAAAAATGTATGTTTGTATGAGACCAACAAAGGTGCCATTCTTACAAATCATCATACAGTGTAACATTGTCATGATGGAATATTCATGTTTGAAATCTATGCCTAGTTCAATTCCAAGGCGATTATTTTTAAATATTAATCGTCAGTCGAAAGTCTGAACATACCATTTTTCTAAACCAAACTGTTTTACAGTGGGGGGGGGATACATTGCTTCTCTCCAATATTTTTCTATCATCAAAAACATTAAGATTCCAAAACGCTTGTGTTGTTCACCACATTGCACTCAATGGTTCACTCAAAACAGGATGGCACATATTTCTAGGTGATATAGCACATTTCCATTTTCGTTAAAAATCACAATAGCACTCAATTTTGTAAGAGTTAGATAACTGTAATATTACATAATATATTCACGAGCGAATAAAAAATGTATCGCGCAATAAATAGAATATTTGTTTGGAAAACTTTTCTCTGACTGTACTTATTAATTTATAACCATTCTTAAACAGAAAAATGTCTATAGAAACGTATTTCGATGCATTTGTCCTGCAATATTTTTATTTTATTAATTGCTTAAATAAATGATTATACCTTTTGTTTTAGTTTTCTTTAAAATACTTGCTCTTTCTGCTATTACATCTCTAAAGAGTACAACGTCAGATGTGTTTATCTATTTCTCACTAAAAACAGATTAAAACATTTTATAAAAAGATAAAGCAAAACCACCTACCTATACATCGTGTTCTTTTTGAAGTCATAAAAGGCCAACAAACCCAAAGAAAAAGTGAGAACCCAGACGAATTGGGACCTAACTTTTAACTAAATAATTTTTCCATTTAGAATATTTACATTCTAAAAGTACAGACGTTTATGAATACATTCTAAAAGAACAGAAGTTTATGAATAATTAATCACGAATCTTCCTCATAGTGGACTAAGACTTCCGTCCATTTAAACTATTTCTGGTACGGTTTCAACCAGTTCCATACAAGAACGCTATTATCTCTCCTCGCCCTACAATTGAATTTCGTGCCTCCGGGGCTCATGGGGATACTTAATATAATAATATTCGAGATGGAAGTGTCAATCATTTGCAGCTTACATCTTGCGTAACATCCAAAGCTTGCTGATAAACCTATTCTGTGCAGTTAGATTTTAAATTAATTAAAGTGTCCACACCTGAGCAATATATCGATATTGGTGTTCATTTACTATAAATAAAGTAAGTATATAGAATGATTCAAATTAAACGTGAAGTGTTTTAAATCTCTCTGTAGGAAAACTACTGAGTGAATCACAACCAAATTTAGCACACGTACTTCTCTGAATACACGGTTTCGAATTCTAAAAAGATTCGGCCGCTGGTGGTGAAATCGGGCGCTGTTTTCCCAGTAATTTGTATATTGCGAAATATATCTAATTTCTTTATTACACGACAGTCATTTGGGACAGCAAGCCTTTCCTAAAAAAGCTCATAGAGCAAAATTAGCAACAGCATTTTAGGTTCAACCCGAAAATGCTTTTGCTGAAGCTACTGCTGAGGAAACGGCTGTGTGTAAATTGGCCCATGAGGCTCGTTTCCCAGATCACATAATATGGAAGAAGCGGCTGACTCAAATTAATGGCGGACAACTTCGTATAAAAGCTGAAATCCAAGTCGTAAAAACGAGCTGATCCAATAGATATTATTGAACCAAAACTTTTTAGATCTCGTTATAAATAAGGTTACTAAACTTCTGTTTAAAAGGTAGTAAAATAAAAGATTTTCGATTTTCTCTTGGATGCTTATCATCGTCAAGTTGTGTCGCCCATTTCTAGACACAATCATTATGGATAGTATTTAGTAATAATTTGGTTATGTCTGCTGAAAACAGAAATGAATAGGATGTTTTCCAATCGCCGCCTATAAAAGGAGTCACACAGTCTTGTTTAACAAATCCACATCTTGCGAAGAAGGATCAAGAAAATCACCTTACCAAATAGCCTTGCCGTTACTTGTTAAAATCAAGGAAACAGCAACGCTTCTGCTGCACTTTGATAGTTAAAAGGTTGACGTAGAGTTAAATCGCCATTTGCAATCTTGGGAATTCTTTTGCCGATAGTTTTTAAATAAGTAAGGCAATATGCAGAGGCAAATTTTCGCCCTGGCGGACGAAATTTGAACAATTATTTTTCTTCAGAAATCGAAACCGCATACTCGGGAAAGAATGTGTACGAAATTGGGTTGAGATCCGTCCAGTCGTTTCTCCTAAACACATGACGTTTTATTTGAATCGCCCTGTATATTGTTACAAACATATCCTCTAGAATCGTGGGATTAAAGAATATAAAGAATTTGGGATAAAAGAAGCTACTTTTTTTGCGAAACGGACCGCAAAAGTCGTATGTATCCACTCTAGGTAGAAACATATTCGACCCAATTTCATAAAAATGGGTAGATATGTCACTTATCGGGTATCCTGGTGCTAATTCAATTTCAGTATACGATTCGAGAACAAGAACTTGTCCTTTTTGCAAAATAACCCGCAAAAATCGTAAAAATCTAAAATAAAAGGCAAGTAGCAATAAAAGAACGTTTAAATGTATAAATAAAATGCTGATTTTATGCGGGGTCTTTTTTCAAGGGGGGGGGGGGGACAATGAAAATAATACGGCCAACCTCATTACACTAGAACTAGCCGTTGTCGAGATGTTTTAGTTTTTTCACATGTTTGCTACTACTCCCTTTGAAAATAAGTCCAGTTACCAGATGAAAACGAAGATTGAGTTAAAAATGAAAATTCATCATTTTAAGCAATTATGCGAGTTCCTTTGGTGCCATTAAACTCAATTCAATGAATTGTTAAATAAATAAAGAGAAAAAGAATTTGAGTGTGTAGCGAAAAGCATGGGCTTCACGGCATCCAATCGGGAAATAGGTTTTCGTAAATAAGATCAGGTCGAAAACAAGAGATCGGCAACTTATTATATCCGTTACAGACAAATCCATTCCCATCACATGACAGATTCAGAATTTGTGAAATCAAAATTTGACAGAAATCAGAATTTGTGAAACATTACTTCCCATTTGTTGTCATTTTTATCAATGTGTCGATATTTTTGCCACTTTGGCAACATTTGAAATAGTCGCCATATTGGCGACGTTCCACTCAATTTCTCGCCAAACGTTACGGGCAGACGGAGAAATGGGTTATTCTTATAGTCTACGCTTATGTTATTTGCAAGATATTAAACTTTCATCAATGAGTCGTCACATCAATTCGTCTAATTTTGCCAAACGTTATGGACAGAAAAACAGGTTATTCTTATAGTAGATACTTATATTCTTTCCAAGATATTGAACTTTCGTTAATAAGTCAGCATTTCCATTGATTGAGCGATATTTTCGTTAATTTTGCAACATTTAAAAATTCGCCAAGTTGGCAACATTCCACTAAACTCGTCACCAAAATCTCGCCAAGCGTTATAAACGGAGAAATAAGTCTTATTGCAAATAAATGACTATTGGCGTTCCAATACAAAAGTATTACCCACAAAGTATCTTTTCTCTTGAATAGAACGAGCCAGATCTACGAGAATGATATCACCCAATTTATCGCATGATATTACATATAAAAAGTAAACATATTTCACAATAGTTAATATTTTTTATGTAATTTTTTTATCAACTTATTTGAAAAGTGTGCAATATCAGGAGAACAGTTCATGCTAACGTATTAAACTTTATGTCAATTGTTTTCTAAGAAAAAGTTTCATATGAAATGTCTATTTGCGTAACTTTATTTAAGGTTTCAATTTTAGATGAATTATTCAAAATTTCACAAAATTTAGGGGGGTTCTGAATATTCGATTGCGTTCAAAAACAATAGGCATCCAATATCCACAGATTGTACTCTCTCTCTTTTTGTACCACATGTCATTCGAATCTCTCTAATCGTTCGTGAGATATCGTCTCCACAGACTCATTGACACACACACAGACACACATATCCTCAAGTATGTTCAATTCGTGTTCAAGGATGCTTGAAACATGCTCTCCCGTCGAAAACTCGAATTCGAATTTTCGACCCCATCACAATACTTTCCTTGTGCATTATACTATGTATATAAGGAAAGCAATAAAAGTTGGTCATTCGGTCATCACAAAAAAAAAGTTCTAACATGTAAAGGACAAGATCTGAATATTTGTCTGTAAATTTAAGCTCTTCTCTCTCACAGCCAAATCTCTAAAGCTCTATATCTCAGAATCATACCTTGATTCTGAGAAAATACATCCAACTCCTTCATTATGAATCTCTATCCGAACTGTATCTCTAAATGTATCCTGCAATCAGATGTACTGCGTTATCTCATGTTGACCTTTAAACATAGAAACGAAAAATAGACAGAACTCGGTATCCAATCCATTTCAGCCCAAAAGTTCAGAATTAGGGGACCAATAGCAGTTAAAAAATTATTTTATTGCTACATACTTCTATAGCTGTTGATATTCTTTAAGTTCAAAGCGTCCTATAAACAAAGGAACAAGGTCATGATTGACCTTTTGATAGGGGGTGTCTCAAGATCTTTTTTTTTTTTTTGATATTGCCGAAGTTAAGGGTCAAATGCCACGAGCATCATTCGAACAGCTCCTACGTCACCCATCCATCAAGCCCTCATTGGCTAACCGACACCTGCACCAGTGACGTATCGTAATTAAAACCGCAGCTAACGTCACTTCCAGACAAACGCTGGCGTCAGCCGTCCTCGTGAAAACAGAGAATCAAACCGAAATCTTACTTTCCCACGTTAGCCTACCAGAACAGAAATTAATTTTGCAAAATGGCTCAGAAATGCAGGAAATTGAGATGGCATTTCAAATGTCGATACAACAAAGCCATAATTGTCCTTGTAATAGGGGTATCTCAAGATCATTTTCTTTTACCTTAGTTACTCTGCCCTTATTAGCTGCAGGATTTTTTCAGCGTCACCAATGGCACTTGCTGGATTGACGTCTAGTCATTTTCGACTGCCTTCCTGCGCCGTCCTTGGATTTTTTAATGGATTGCCTGCAAATGATGATTGTTGCATTATTTTATGGGATTCTCATAAATTGGGGGCCGTTGCCTTCATAGCCCCTGCTATAAATCTTGTATTTGATCAAACGTCAATCTTGGTGCAGCAAAGTTTAGATTATTGTCCCAGGTGCCCCTTTCAATTACTTCAAACTTTTTTTCCCAATGGGCAGGCACTTAGAATTATAACAGTCGCTCTTAACGACGTGAAGAAGAACAGTCGCTCTTAAGGTGTGAACAATTTTGCAGTTATATATTACAACCTTCAGCTGCCCTATTAAGACCGGATTTCAGTATGGGTGACACCACAAGGACCTACCCTCCTTCCCCCACCACAAACTTCTCAGAAGGGCCTTTAGATATTCAAATTTTACGTGACCGTTCTCCACGTAGACACAGTAATAGTTTGAATAGCTCCAGGAATCGAACACGGGTCCGTTTGCCATCCCTGTGTCTTAACCACTAGGCTGTGCCCCCCTTACTTGAAACTCATATCACACGGTTCTTTTAAACACATTTGTATCACTTATAATCTATTAGTTTCTCTAAAAATTGTTTACTTTATGGATATTTTAAATACCATTAAATATAACTTACGTCATCACTATAACTATATTTTAAAAAAAGTACTAAATATGCTTATTGTTATAAAACTTTCAATACTTTCTTTAAAAAAGCGTGCATATGAAAATTAGGTGACTACAATTATTTCGAAGACTCTTCATAGTCTTCTTCTTTAAGCCAAGAAACAGTGTCTTCCCTTAACGACCGTTAAAGAAGAACTACAATGTGGTAGGCAGACAAACAATCGAATATAGTTAGATATGGAACATTCAAAGCGTGAATTCGTAGCGGTTGGTGCCAGACATTGAAATAGAAACTCCGACCCCTAAACACATCAACACAGACCAATAAGCCCGCCTAGCCCACCGATTACGCAAAGCAAAAAGATGGAACAGACAGCATTAATTTTAGGTTTAAAATAAAATTGAGAGAAAAAATTAACACTTTTAAATGACTAGCAAATATAAGGAAATGGTGGGAAATTCGACGGAGGAAGAAATAGACAAACGGATATAAATGGAGAAAATTAGCAAAATTGCATAATAGTAACTAAATAGGAGTGAGAAATGATGAAAGCATCAGAGAAATAAAAATTAGAATAAACCTACTCAGAATCCCCCATGATGTTGTTCTTGATAAATAAGGCAAGGCTGCAAATATTTGCTCAAAGACAATCAGAACTTTCGTTTGTCTTATATCAATTTCCAAACAAAGACGAAAAAGTAAACTACATGTGACGGAAGGAATAGTATTAAGTGTCATTCCATGTCAACTAAAAGTTTGGAAAAGAAAAAATTGGGATCTCGGTACTTTTTCAATTTTTCTGGTAGATAACTTTTAAATTATTTACAAATTGATTGACGTGCTAATTTTTTCAAAAAGTACTATGGTAAATACTTGGATTGAAATAGATCACCTCGGGATCTGACGCAATTCACTAATTTATATGAATTTAATTTATATAGATCCGTCAAAAACTTAAGTTGCGATTTTCGACACGATTTCAATACTTTCCCTATACACTACCACGCATTTTACCTATACATTTTTGTAAAAGATTTTGCAAGAAAACATTTCATAGTCACACAAATAGTCGTTTATTCACACATTTCATGCATAAAAGAGAATTTTGTAAATACATAGACGTACATAGACGTACAGTAAACGTAAGTTTGTTTGCCCACCAAACCACAGACTGCAGTTTTCTCGACGTTAATTTTCTTCATGGATGTTGTCTGTTTTAATGTAACTGCTCTATTCTAACCCCTTTCTTAACTGGATATATTTCGCTTAATATGAATGGCCATTTTTAACATTTTCCAACATAGTTGAAAAGTGCTTATGACTTTGTTCATTCTTTCTGTCTGTCTGTCCGTTCGCACGATAACTGCCGTAAAAATAACTTTACCAAAATTAAATTTTAGTATATTGTTGAGGAGGTCTGTGGGACATATGGGAATATACATGAATAATATCACCCAATTAGTTTTGGATTGAAGCCGGGTCGAAAAAGTGAAATACACTGAACCCTATGGTATCTCATATTTCAAACACTTTTTAAGCGAAGTTAAAATTCGCAAATTGCTTTGAAAATTTTAGGATATATTCAAATTATCCCATAAAATATATAAAAAGACTTCAGCAAAATAGGAACTGTAGTTTTTAAATAAAAATTAAAATAATAATAACACCCATATTATGTGAAGAGATCACGTGACCTATTTCAAAATACAATATAGCATACATCTTTTTTCCCAGTCTCAAAATCGTGATTTTTAAAGTCTTTTTACATTTATATTGAGTGTTGCATCCATCCTAAAACCGCTTTATGTTCTGCGCGTCTATATTTTGTGCCACCGCAATTACAATATTGTTTAGTTTAAATGATCATCCAACTTTGATTATTTCTACAACGAAGCCTAATTTTAAAGTATGCAGAATGTAAACAAATCAAGCTGTAAGATGAGTTGGATAAGAATGGCTGAATTCTTTTAAAGTAAAATTATTTAGCTCTGAAGTCTGGAATACAGGTGATATGAATAACATTTTCATTGATTTTGCATAGAGATGCAGACGATTTTATAGCATTGCCTTTTTTGATGAAATTTTAAACATAGAGTTAGAAAGTATTTTTAAATCCATGATTTTAAGTTTTTAAGTAAAATAAAATATCGTAGTTCTGTGATAATTAAATAAATATCACCGATGACTGTATCGCATTTTATAGCTGTTTAAATTGCATTTGAATTGGAAAGTGTTTCATAATCAATGCGTTATGCATAATTGATCTTTCTTGTTAAATATTTCTCTAATCATTTTGATCGAATTGTGTTACGATCGTTCAAAATACAACACGTAAATATTCACCATTCTAAACTGTATCCGACTGAATATATTTCACATTATGTTTTTCACCAGCTCACTCGGATGCGAGTTGTTTTTGGAAACTAAAATAATTGTTTATTGTCTAGCGACAACTTACACTAAAATAATGGATCCGGCCGTTCAAAAAGCTGCTCTATGTCCTCGGACGAGTAGGACGGTCTGGGTCTTCAACTAAAATAATGGGATTAAATGTTTCTATTCATTAGGAAATGCTTTTATGAGTTAGAGCCAACACCCATTGCTTTTACTGCATCTGCACAATTCTGTTTTTGACAGTATTTTTAGGAGTCACGCCTGCTTGTTATCTCTCTCTGAAATATTCAAATAATGTGTTTTATACTCTGTCTAAATTATTTCCTGCATCTCTATTAAAAAAAGTAGCTGTTGAAACATTTTCCGTTTCTCTGCTTCATACCACAAAAACTATATGAAAATGTGAAATTTAGTACACTTATAGAGAAAGCTTTGGGAAATACGCTGAAATAAACTGTTTTTTGATATATATTGCAGTTTAAAAATATTTAATGTCAAAATTAATAACAAAATATTTGAGCTGCGAGTTTGCGTCCAAAGAAACTGACAATAGCAAGACTACGAATTTTTGCAGGACGCAACCCCTTTTTTAATTTCGATTTAGTTTAAGAGATATTTTACTTTTTATGCACTTCTGAAGTGAAAAATGTTCTTTCGTTTTGGCACATCTAGCGATTTCTCCGTCTCGTATCACAAAAACTATAGCATACAAAAATATAAAATTGGGTACATTTATATAGAAATAATTGAATAAGATGATGTAATAAACAGTTTATCAATTTAAACTTTAGTTCGGCTTGGAATAGCTCTGGATCAAAGATCAAGAAATTCATTTTTAGGATACCCTGGGCTGGAAAAAAATCCTTGCTTTTTACCATCTGCGGAAAATGGGTACGGATAGAAAAAAGATTTTGTAATGTAGAATTTTTAAGAGATGGGTGTGAAGCGAGTTACGGGGGTTGGCGAAGCGTAGCAAGCAGGAGGCAGAGACCCCTAGTATCTTATAAAATGCCACAGTATTAGTTTGGTTTTCTAAATTATAAATTAATGTGTATATCACTCTGTGTAATTTAGTTTATTATTTTAATGACACTTCAAATGACTTGATGAAGGAAGGATTTTTAATGTGTAATTGAATAAACAATTTATCGGTTTATATTTATCCATCTTTCAATTTATCTCAATAATGGAATTTCTATGATCCTAGAGATTTGTTCTTTTAGCAAGAGTTTCATTCATTAATCTTCCTTACGAACTGAGTGTTTTTACCTCCGGAAACCACAGAAGTCTTCCAAGAGCACCTTTATCATATTATGCATATCCAATTAGGTTTAATCGGATGCTCAATAAGTTGTTCAATTACGTGTTCTAAATATGATTGCTTAAATGTGAAAAGAGAAAAGCAGTTGGTCAAAATTAAAAAAAAAAAACATTCAAACAAATGGTACGAAATGTCTAGCGGCTAAAAGCAAAAATATACCAACTTTTTCACCATTGCAATCCTTAGGAAGTTGGACGAAAAGTAAAAGCACAGTTTTAATTTATTTTTGTATTTTGTAACAATTAACAGAAACATTTGAATTTTTTTTTAAAGTTACATCAACTCAGCTTAAATAAATTAAAAATTAATTGGATACTTCAAGTTGTTTAGAAAAAAGAAGAAAATACAATTTAAGATAAGGAGATTACTTTAAAAATCAAAATACCAGCGTTAGGATGTCAAACCAACCAACAAGACAAGGAAAAAACTACCAAATGTTTCACCACTGGGAAGAAGGGGGATAAAAATGTAAAATTTTTATTTTTTCTCTGTTTTGTAATAATGAATGAAAATATCTCAAAAAAATTTTTTAGAAACACATCAACTCAGCACTTATCAAGGTAAAAAGTACTATCATATGACAATAAATGAAGATGTGATATGATTTTCATATCATCGGATCCATATTATAAGTCACATAAGACCAAATTATAAGTCACATAAGACTAGATTATAAGTTATATAAGACCATTATAAGTATATATCATTATACTTAATGTGTGCATATAAGACCATTATAAATATATCATTTTAAGTCATATATCATTATATGTCACATTACACCAGAATTAAATCACTACCACTTAGCGAAGAATGACAAATATTATTAGAATATTATATACATTTATGTATATATTTTAAAAATGAAATTAATCATTCATATTTTATAGAAACAAAATATTAATGTAAGATGTATATTTATGTATAAATTTTAAAACCACATTCATCACTCATATTTTTATCAAAAACATTATTAAAATAATATGTATTTATATCTATATAGGTTCTATAAATGGTAAAAACTATTCAGGTATCATATTTATAATAATATTTAAGTTGTGTACTTAAAAGTAGTAGTATAAAATTCAAAATTATGCACTATTAAATAGTTGTCAAACATGCGCTTACTTGATAATAACAATAAGCAGAGATTCATAATTAGACAGATTTATGAGTCAATATTTCTTGTATTTATTAGTTATAAGTTTTATCGATAATGAACATCGGTATCGAAAAATGTTTTGTCTTTGTCGACAACTCTTGGTTAAAAATATTTAACGATAGAGTTAAATATTGACAAAACTCACTTTGGGGAGAGGGCCGCACGTTCATAAGATAATATTAAATACCTTGAGTTGGGAACGTTTTTAGCTCAATGCTATGATGCTCGCCTACCACACTTTAGTCCCCAGATCAAGCCCCAACACTGCCAAGTTGTTAATTTCGTGTTTTCACCACAACCCATCGCAATACTTTCCATTTATTAGTATTGCAACCTAGAGTAAGCAAAAAAAATCTGATGTAAGCAGTATATGACTTTCTCTGCAGACTCAAATTCATTTTCTCTTTATTTCTTTAATAATTCATTAAATTGAGTTTAATTGCACAAAATAACACTGAATTAATTTAATTCAATTTTTGTTTTTATTTGGTAACTGGAAATTTTTTCAAAGACGGCTAATTAGTTTTTTAGCTATAGCAGATACATCGATTTTGGGGGGCCATTTCGCAAAAGAAGGCATGTTCTTTCATACCGAACAGTACCAAAATCTAATCAACACCAAGGTCACCCACAAGTGACTTTCAGATCCAATTTTATGAAATTCGGTCAATTAGTTTTTGAATTAGAGTGGGCACCTACAATGCACAGACAGACAGACAGACATACACACACACAGACGTCAAGCTAAAAAAAATTTTTTTCGTAATCTAGAGGTGTTAAAATGTGTAGATTCGTCGAAAACTGGAATTGCGATTTTCGGCACAATTCCAATACTTTCCCTATACATTACCATGTATTGTAGGGAAAGTAAAAAGCACTGGTTGGTTCATATTTAGGGATACTCAAATCAACCCAAATTCAAAAATCTAATTTTTAAGCCCATCACAATGCTTTCGATAGACTATGTTTCGTAGGGAAATTAACTGTTGTATCTGAATAATGAAAATGTAATAATGAGTGCTAAAGGATATTATTCTATTATGATATATATTCTTTAAGCACCCATACAAGACGCTCGCAGCTCATCAATAAGTAATATGTATCTCATAAATTCTGGCCCATACCTCCCTGTTATCTACTCCATACGCGTCTGAACTATTCCGCAGACAATTTTCTAAACAATTCCTTCCAGTTGTGCGATTACAATCTCGTTCTGCGGGCCGGCGAGGCTTTCCCAGTCACTTAATGTAATGATATTGGCGAAGGAGACGTCGACCATTATTGACAGCTACAGCTACGTTCCACTTCAACGTAATGTTTGGAATATGCCGGAGTTATTTAACTCTCTCCGAGATGGGGGGGGGGCTTTCGAGCGCGGTGTTCAATCTCGCGTAAATTCAACTGACCCGGTCAAAATAGGAAAGTCTGTTGTGGGCAGCACGTGACTTTCCCTACAAACTCAAATTCATTTTTTCTTGATTTCTTCAATAATTCATTCAATTGAGTTTTTAATAACACGCATACCATTATACTGAATTTGTACTTTTAATTCAACTTTCGGTTTCATTGGGTAACTGGACGTACATTTAAAGGTGAAATAGCAAAACAACTAAAATATCTCGAGAACGGTTAGTCCTGGACTCATGGGGTGGGTCTTATTCATGCCATCGTCAAACATTATGTATAAAACAAGCATTTAATGTATCCATTTGAGCATACATAATCTTTCATTTGAGATTTTTGCGTGCGGTGGCAGAGCCGGGAATTGAACTAGGGTCGTACAAGAGCAATCCCCGTGCTATAACCACTGGACCGCCCCCCCCTTTCTAAGCATAGAGTGTCCCCTCAATACGTGGGTGTACAGTCACGATGATGTTCGAAGTATCGTAGTGTCAGTCGCATTTTGGCCATCCGTATTAAAATTTCTTGCGTCTTCTCCTGGACACACATTATCCTAGTTTTCACTCTCTTGTTTTTCTTCACTCTCTTGTTTTTCCTCACTCTCTTGTTTTTCTTCTCTCTCCTGTTTTTCTTCACTCACTAAATTTATATGCATTTCATTGGTCATTTCTTCTGTTGATTCTCATAATTTATTATATTGAAAAATTTTTAATTATCTTCAACAGCCTCTTCCTCGGTTTCATCGAAAAAAATGTCCGGGGTGTACGATTGATGTTTTAACTTCATATGGGGGAAATGCTGATTTAGGATAAAATAGAGCTAACTTAGATAACACGGAGCCTCATATAACAGGAACTCTACTGTAATATGATTTGTAGAGAAATAGAAAATGGCTGTGCCAATGAAAACGTCATGTGTTGATCATATCAAATTTTGAATAAAAATAAAAATAAACTAAAAAAATCTGATGTGGGCAGTACATGACTTTCCCGGCAGACTTATATTCACGTTTTCCTTATTTCTTCAACAATTCATTAATTGAGTTTAATAGTGCAAAATAACACCTATAATTATTTTAAATGACACTAAATTTGCACTTTTAATTAAACTTTTTTTTATTTGGCAACTCGAGCTATTTTCAAAGATGGCGTGACGAAAATGCAAAAAGAACTAAAATATCTCGAGAAAGGCTAATCTTAGAGTAATGGGGTTATTCTTATACTATTCATTCTCAAAAATTGAGTATAAAACAAGGATTTAATTTATATACTTAAATATACATAGTCTTTTATTTTAGTTTTTGAAGATATTTGCGGGCCATTTCGCAAAAAAGTAAAGTTTTTTCTCGAAAAAGACAAGTTCCAAAGGTACCTAAATCTAATCAGCACCTATTAAATTTTTTGAAATTTGACCAATTAGTTTTTTAGCTAGAGTGGATACAGATATTTTTGCGGGCCATTTCGCAAAAAAAAATGACCGGGTTTTTTTTCCCAAATCGTACCAAAATCTAATCAGCACTAGAGTAACCCACGAGTCAATTACATGTAAAATTTTATGAAATTTAATCAATTAGTTTTTGAGTTAGAGTGGATACATTCATTGCACACACACACACACACACACACACACACGTTAAGCTAAAAATAGTTTTTTTGTATTCTAGAGGTCCTAAAACGTGTAAATCTATCGTAAACTCTACTTGTGATTTTCGACATAATTCCAATGCTTTCCCATACATTACCATTTATTTCCAGAATTTATTTGCCAGAAAAGTTCTAAAATGTAGTTCTATAAAAAAGGGTATTCAATAATATTATCACTACAACACAAAGAAAAATTATTTTCTTCTACACCATCACATGAAACAGAGATAGATGCTCTTGTTAATGGATATAACCAGAATAGAAATAAAATTGGATAATTAAGTTAACGGCTTGGTAATGATGCATTTTTGTAATTATCAGAATTCGTCTAACTAAATGCGTAAAACATATTATTGGGACGTATCCTTTGGAATAGTGATTGTGAGCTCGGAACACTATACAGTAAAACAGCAAATAAATGCTTCACACATTTCACAAAACAGCTGATATTATTCTCAAAACATAGACCCATCTCATTTCACAAAACAGCGGCTACTATTCGCTAAACATTGACGTATGTCACAGCTCAATATAGCTCGTATCTCGTCAACTGCTTTTCAACTGGGTGATGACTCCTTTTATAGACTCGCTCTGTTGAAACGTCTAGAAATGTCTCGTATCTTGTAGACTATTCGTTCCTTCGAGGTGGTTCTCGAACCTTCGAAAAGTTGCCAAATTGTTTATAAATGCCAAATCTGTCAACCCCCCTTTGAACTTCAGCATAAGGCAACCTTAGATTCACATCATAGGAATAGTTGCCTGAACGGGTGTTTTCTCCGTCTGGCTTTCAAAAGAGACCCCAGTGAGGGAATTGCACACGTTCATAATAGTATATTGAATTGAACCATACATAGCATATATAAAGAGAGAGAAGGTATTGTGATGACTTCAAATTTCAAATTTTCTAAAGAAAATGTTTTCTATACATTTCGAGAACACCTGCACTGGAAATGAACAGTTCAGAGGAAATGTCAATATTGATAATATCTCACAAAAGCACCTTTCCGTGACTGAAAACTCCCCGTTAAGTACAGATAATAAAAACCTCCTTCCAAAAAAGTTATGAAATCTCAAATGGTGAACGCCAAGTTTCCGCAGAACCAGAGATGTGCTTCCAGGTCTAGATACCCTGCTGAAGGATCCTAACCTTTGATGTAATATTGGTACCGCAGCATCCTATTATGAACTATTTCACCACTCACCGTCTATTATCATAATTATATATATATATATATATATATATATATATATATATATATATATATATATATATATATATAACATTTATGTCCAAAAGTTAAGCATAGTTGCTGTTTATGTGACAATTTCAGGAACTCTGCATCATAATGGAAGAAAAAGCGATACGCGGGTATAAAAGGGTTATAGAAGAAGAAAACAATGCAAAACAAGGATATTAACGACTTTTATTATCCAAAGAAAAGGGTTGAAAGAAAAAGGGTCACAATACGAGTGTCAACCTCAGTGAAACAAAATAATTAAAACAATGTGATGCTGCAGTTTAATACGGTATATGGAAACCTTGGGTAGCTACGCATACTGCACAACTATTTCCCATACTTTCGATGAGGGTTTGGATGAGTTGTGTGCTCAAAGAGTTCCAAGCCTCACGGAGAGCAGTTTTCAATATCGGAACGGAGCTTAATGGGTAGCGGAGGACTACAAGATGTCTCCCGAGCATATCCCACACATGTTCTATTGGATTCAGATCAGGAGAGTTGGCAGGCCACTGCATCTGCTGGATATCTTCAGTTTGAAGAAAGTCGACGACCTAGATCGCACGGTGAGGAGGCGCGTTATAATCCATAAATATGACATCAGGACCAACAACACCTCGAAACAATCGAACAGTAGGCTCAAGGATTTCGTTTCTGTATCTTTAAACGGTAACCAACGCCGTGTCAAAGATGTGGAGGTCTGTGCGGTCGTCCACCATGATGCCTGCCCAAACCATAACTCCCCCAAACGGAAAACTATGTCTTTCCGTCATATTTCCAGGGTGAAAACGCGTTCCACGTTCTCTCCAGATCGTGGTACGACGAGAATCAGTGTGCAGGCTAAACCTGGACTCACCACTGAACATAACATTGCCCCACTGTTGTCCACTCCACTGCCGATGTTCCAAACTACACTGTAAACGCGCGCCTTTCTGTGCAGACGTCAGGAGGATGCAAACTGTTGGTCGTCTGGCATAGAGTCCAACGTGTCTGAGTCTTCTGTAAACAGTTTGTCTCGAAACATTGACTCCTGTGGCGGCTGTCAGAGCTGAACCCAGTTATCTGGCAGAATGATTCTTCTGGCGTCGCGCAGTTATCACCAAATATCGGTCTTGGCGAGCGGTTGTTACCCTTGGTTGACCTGGTACTGGTCGTCGGGTAACATCTCCAGTGGTTTGAAACCTCCACCACAGTCTAGAGATCACACACACTGGGGCACGTTCAGAATTCGAGAGGCTTCGGTTAAGAATCGACCGGATTCCAGCATTCCAATAATTTGTCCCTTCAAAAACATGTCCAGTTGGCATCTTTGCGACATCTTCCGTCCTTTTTGATTGTTAACAACGCTCCGTACCACAACAATTAAGAAATTCTGCCTCAACTGGCCATGCCGTTTGTGGCCACTTTATACTCGTTCCGACGTGCGCCGGTGCTTTGCGCATATCGACGTCGACTGAACTGTTTTGCATATGCACAATGATTTACCTTCGTCCCACGATTCTCCACAACTGATTGTGAACCATTGTATCCATATTAACTCAATTTTTCGCATTTTACGAATTATTCTTAACTTTTGGACATGAGTATATATATATATATATATATATATATATATATATATATATATATATATATATATATATATGTATTTATATATATATATATATAATGAGATTATATTCAATAATATGAAATACGTAATATGCAGTTAATTTATTTCACTTTCGACTTGCCAAATGCGTTGACAAAGAACAAAGTTATTTTAACATTACGTTCATTTTAATATTTCAGTAAGATATTGCAAAAGTAAATTTTCGTGGTCGACAAAGAAATTTCAATGGCAACACAATATTCTGTTATTAACACTTTACAACAAAGTTGAAAAGTGTTTATGACTTTGTTCATTCTGTCTGTCTGTCTGTCCGTCCGTCCGTCCGTCCGTTAGCACGATAACTGCCGTAAAAATGACTTAATCAAAATGAAATTTTAGTATGTTGTTCAGACGGTCTGTAGGACCTATGGGAATATAAATGAATAATATCACACAATTAGTTTTGGATTGAACCCGGGTTGAAAAAATGAAATACATTGAGCCCTATGGGACCTAATTTTTCAAACATTTTTAAGCGGATTTAAAATTCACAAATTGCTTCGAAATTTTAAGGTAATATTCAAATTGTTTCATAAAATATATAAAAAAAAATTCAGCGAAATATATTCAGTAGTTTTTTAAATAAAAATTAAAATAATAATAACACCTCTTATATGAAACGATCACATGATATGAAAGTATCACGTGATCCACTTCAAAATGATATATGGCATCCATCTTGTCTTAAAATCGTGATTTTTAAAGTTCTTTTTATTTCATATTGAGTGTTGTATCCGTCCTAAAACCACTTTATTTTGGTTTAAATTCTGTGCATCTACATACTAAATCAACGCAATTACAATATATATGAGTTTAAATGCTCATCCAAATTTGATTATTTCTACAACGAAGCCTGTTTTTCACTTAAGTAAAATGTAAACAGCAAAATATGTAGAATGAGTTGTATAGGAATTGCTGTATTTTTTTAACGCAAAAGAATTTATTTCATGGAGCCTGCATAGCTGATATGAAAGAAATATTCATTGACTTTACCGAGAGAAGGACGATTTTTTGCGATGAAGTTTTAAGCATAGAGTTGAATTACTTGTAGCTCCATGGTCTTAATTTTTAAATAAAATAAATTATTATAGTATTGTGATGAATGATATGAATAGGAAATTATTTATGAATGAAATGCTGCTTTTTTAGAGAGAGCCAGGCGTGTTATTTTTCTATGACGTCATTTGAATGAATTTCTGTTGTTTTCGATGAAGTTTTCAAATATAATAAATTATCGTAATAGTATGATAATTCTAAAATTATTATCGAGTAATATATCACATTTTAGAGACCTATTTAGTCCTATTTACTTTCCATGTAGTCACTGATGAAGAGCGTATTAACGCTCGAAAGCGCTCTGGCATTTTTTACTTTGTACGTTTTATAAGAAGTTTTAATAAAAGACCTTCTGTCTAAAGTTGTGTCCTTAATCTTATTTGGATTAACTTAACTCTGATATACGAGTCTGATTATATTGCATATTTTTTAGAGCAAAAATAGATTCATTAAAAAAGAATTGAGTCAATAATAGGCTTTTATGGAATTCTAAGTCCAAATAGTCTTTTATGGAATTCTGGCAATATCTTTTGATAGTAGGAAACACACGCTAAAGCTTTAAAAACTTCAGAAAATAGTTATTGATAGGTCGTATCCGGTTCGTTACTGTTTCTTTCAATGACCCATACGCCATAAAACTTTCTGCAATAGAATACGAATCAAGTTGTTGCTCTCGTTTCTTTTTTTTAATTATAGGAAAAGAGACCTTCATTAAAAAATGGAATCCAAGTTAAAACTCCCCTTTTTCCAATTGTTATGTTAGGATATACTTTTGGATAACGATATTTAGAACTTTTGCTTTCTCTGTCTGTGTAGTTTGGCAATACATTTGATATATAGTCAAATTGGCTAGTTTAGTAAACTGTCACTCATTTAGAGATAATGAAATATCCCTGAAAATTAAATTTAACTGGTTGTGTTAAACTGGTTAACTGGAATGAAAAACCAGGCGGTTAAAGAATAAAGATTGCACTCTGAGGACTGGAGTTCGATTCTCTGCACTGCCCAAACTATCCTAGTATCTACGCTGAGTACGGGCACGTTCAATCCGTGGGTCCAAAAGTCTTTCAAAGAGGTTGGTGGCAGGGAAAGAAGGGTAAGGTCCCTGTGGATGACAGCCCCACCAGGTTCCGGTCGAAATTGGATGTCACTGTCCCGCCATCCAAACAGATAACTTACATTTTCTCGTAGGTCGGACAGTCTGCGTCGTAAGAAAGAACTTGCTGTATTCAACCCGTCAAATTAAGGGGTGTCATAATATAAGGGTAGGAAGTATTTAAGAAAGGGGCGTTCATATTTCAACGTTTGATTCCTCCCCCTTGTATGAACAGGTTTTATTTGGCGGTAATATTAAATACCTGGATTGTTCTCGTAAATAAGATCAGGTCGAAAATAAGCGAGAGATCGGTAACTGCCATCTAACTCAGGATATAATTAGAAGGTAATATTTTTAGAAGAGTAATAATGATCGTATAGAATTTTAGATCCTACCTAATAGCGTTATGCGTCGTGTTGAGCATGTCCCATTCCTTGGCCGATTCTAGGAATCGGTTGGTCAGCCATAGATCAATATTAAAGGAATACTGAGCAACACAGAAAATACACAAGTTGTGAAAATCAGAACAAATTAATTAAATAACAAAATATTTATTCAAATAGCTATTAACAAGATTCTCAAGCAATTAACATATTATAAGTATCACCTTGATCACAGGTATTTAACATTTTCTCCTGTTGATGCAGATCATATTAAATATAAAATTGCAGTTATAATACGACGACGTACCAGGAAGCACATTAAAGTTTATCCAAGGAGAGGCGAGGCAAAAAAGCTATAACCTTTATCACCACGGATTTGGTATGGCACTCCGCTGCTTAATCAATCTAAAGGGACTCCAACCCATAGAGATGAAGGACCAAGAAGTTGAACACCGGATCGATTCTAGCTCCAACAGCTATTAGCACATTATACGGGCAAAAGCTTAACTGACATTATCACGCTTGAACACACTACATCCTTCTGTACTTTTTTGGTTTCTCCTCCAGGCATGCAAGTAGTTATTCATTTTCCCTCGGGCATCACTTCCATCCATGAATACCGCTTTCTTAGCAATATTTCCAACCTTGGTTGTGGTAAACTAAATTCGCCAAGCTATCGTCACTATTATTAGTTTTCATGCGGTTGCAAGCGAGCTCTGTTGCTCTACCATAACACAAATTCCAACATTCCGAATTTTAATATATTCATTTTTTATCAATATACGCAGACCCTACTACGCATCATAGAAAACACCTCGACCTTCCCCCGTTCACACTCCACATCCATTCAAGATCAAAATGCTACGAGTGTCATCCGAACAGCCCATACGTCACCCATCAATCATGCCCTCATTAGCTAAACGACACCTGCATCAGTGATGTATCGTAATTAAAGCCGCAACAAACTTCATTTCCAGACGAATGCTGGCGGCAACAATCTAGCGTGCGAAAACAGAACGGCGTTTTCCCATGTTAATCTACGAGAACAAAGTCGGAAACAGATAATCTTTCTATAAAATGGCTCTGAAATGGAGGAAATTCAGATGGTGCTGTAAAAGTCGATACGACACTTGAATACGCCCTCTCCGAATCGAAATTTTTTTACGTAAATTTTCTTGAGATAGCTATTATAATTATTATTATTAGGATTATTAATTAGAGATATTAATTTTATATGAAAATGTTTCATTGCAACAAATATCGTCTAAATCCCCCTCTTAAGACGAATATTTGCTTTAAAATCTTTTTCGCGATCCCTTTTAAAATCTTCTCTATTCTCTTCGAATATAATGAGTCGAGAATATATGAGAAGTTTCGTTCTCTACCCAATGCACTTTGGGTCTGTTTTGCTGAATTCTTCACTTTTTTTATTCGTACTAATGGACACCATAGCTCATCGACAACAGTGATAAAACTGGAGAACCAGAGCCGACAGAATGTCCAAATGGGATAATCCGGTGTTTTTGTTGTATATTTTAATTCTTTGAATTTCGAAACTTACCGTTTCTGCTCTCCCTGGCCCGCCTTAGACATGGACTCGTTTCCGAGGAATGAAGACCCAGACCGTCCGACTCGTCCAGAGGACTAAGAGCAACTATTTGGACGGCCGGTCGTTTCCGAGGGTATAATTCTAAAACTGAAGGGGGTGAAAATTTCAAATTTGCTCAAATCGTCTTTCATAGATGCAAGTTACATACATTTTAATAAATACATTTTCGTACATTTAAGTTACATACAAATAATAAAAATGGGTACGACACAACGCTTTGTTTTTAGTTGCTCCGAATTTAGTTTGGTAACGATTTCCTACCTGGGTCACCTAATACAACTATTTATTGACAGACACGTTCTGTCCTTTGATGGGTCCGCTACTCAAATGATTTTTATCCTGAAAAAGGATGCTGTCCATTGTCTTCGATCCTGGACAATACTTTTAACCAATATTATTATTAATTTGATTATTCTCGATTTTAATTAACCTTGTATGCTGTTAACTTACAAAATACTTATTTTTCTCCGTACATAAAACTATTTACAGCCATCGTATGCTTTGCTTTGTCTCTCTTCCCACAGTTTATAAGAAGGCTAAATGTGATTTCAATTGCATTTGACTTTCCAGTTCTCAAGTAAAATCCCTTTGGGATGTTACTATAGATAGTATATGATTTTCCCTATAATTAGCATGTTTAAACAACACTGCAGTTGTCAAATATATGAGCAGATGTAAATGATTGTGTAGAAGCCCTAACATTTGAGCAGTTGTTTCCCATCTCTCGTCTAATTTGACTTCATTAACTACTTAAGCGTGCTGCTGATACATTCCTATTAGGGAATGGCGAGAAATATAATGTAGTCGAATTCTAAAAGGCCAACATTTTAGACTGCAGCATCTGTAGAACGTGCTTACATATCATTTAGAATGTGCAGATGTACTAGCAATAGATACTCAAGGGTAACTAAACTGTTTTAAAAAATTAGGTTGCCACATTTTACTTTTTCTACATATATAGTATAATGTATAGGAAAATTATTGTGACGGGATCAGACATTTTAACACAGTCAACCCTCCTATAACACGGTACTCTCATAATGCGGTTTCCATATAACGCGGAACCAAAATTGCGAAAACCCTCTCATAACGCGGTACCTCATAAAAAACGGTTTCCATACCATGCTATAGTCTTATAAAGCGGTTTCTCTATAATACAACTCAATTCGCTTAAGCAGTCTCCCTATAGCATGCATTTTTCTATTACACTTTTACGGTTGAAATGAATGGGGAATTCCCCTGTTATTTCATCCACGTGCATCACCATTTTTAAATTTCAAATATCAGGGAAATACCCTGTAAAAAAATTAATACATTCACCTCAAATGCATTGGTAGACGAACATATGGATAAAAAATGGGTTGCAAATTTAAATAATGTGAAAAGGGATTTGGGTAAACAATTAGAAAATCACTTTACTGGAAATCATCCTTCAACAGTGGGAAGTGCAAAGTTTAAAAGAGAATTACAAAATTGTTTAGCTCCTTTAGAGAGATTTTGGTAGCGTTACAAAATAAAACTACATTTGAATACAAAAATCAAGATTTACAAAGGGAAGAGGACATTAAAAGAACAAGAAAGATCAATCATGCATAGAACATTGATTATGAAACACTTTCCAACTGTACAATTTTGTTTAAACATCTCTAAAATGCGATACATTCAGCCGTCATATTTTTAAAATTTTCATAATGCTACAATAATTTATTATATTTGAAAACTTAAAACTCATCGAAAAAATTGAAATTTATTCAAATGACGTCATTGAAATATAAATTGCCTGGTTCTCTATGAAAAAGCAATAAATATTTCATTCATACACGTTTATTCCATTCCTTTCATTCATCACAATACTACAATAATTTATTTTACTTAAAAACTTAACTTAAAAACTTAACTTTATAAACTCTAGGGTTAGGGCCCTCGGTCTGGGTTTGCACTGAAAAACTTCAAACCATAGAGGTAAAAGTAATTTAACTCTTTGCTTAAAACTTCATCGAAAAAGTCTGCTAAAAAACAGTCTGCTTCTCTATATAAAATCAATGTTTCATTCATATCAGCTATATTGCAGACTATGGAGCTAAATAATTTTGCGTTAAAGAAATTCAGCAATTCTTATACAACTCATCTTACAGCTTAATGTGTTTACATTCTCCATTAGTAAAAATTAGACTCCGTTGTAGAACTCTGTAGAAATAATCAAAGTTTGATGATCATTTAAACTCAAATATATTGTAATTGCGTTGTTTGAGAACACAGATGCACAGAAATTAAGCAAAAATAAAACGGTTTTAAGACGAATACAACATTAAATATAAATTAAAAGAACTTTAAAAATCACGATTTTGACACAAGATGGATGGCATTGATCATTTAAACTCAAATATATTGTAAATGCGCTGTTTCAGAATATAAATACACAGAAATTAAGCAAACATAAAGCGGTTTTAGGACGGATACAACACTCATCAATAGTGAGCATCTTCAATAGTGATCCATAAATACCCATTTCGGACGTCATTTGTCACTAGAAAATAATGGTGTCCATTTTAGAAGGCTAGCATGAACCGTTCTCGAGATATTACTTGATTTTCGAATCCATTTTTGGAAAATCATTGAAAAATCAGGACTTTCAATATTAGAAATAAATAGTTATTTAACACATAATTACGTTCTTTCACACATACGAATGACATACACTTTAATAAGGTAGCATGAATTCAAAGCTCACCTTCCGTTATAAAGAAATATAATTTTTCTACTTCACATATAAAAATAACGGTAAAACCGTAATTATTGAAATTTCATTACTATTAGGGTACTTAATACCAAAATGTTTTAATTAAGTGAATTCGAAACACCTGATTGAAAGTGGACTTGAAATCATTTAAACAGATAACTGGAATTCGAATATTTGTTTTCAAGAGATTGAAAGGTTCAAATAATGCAGTCGTAAATAAATGACTTCGAAACACAGTAAAGTATATGCATTCGGAATAAAGAAAAAATGATCTGTATTCATAATATAATAATATACAATAGATAAATATAAGTGAAATATTTAATCATCAACAACGTCGGATAAAATATTTAGTTCTTGCACAGGATGGGATCTTGCAACCTGTTATACATTTATAAACAGTGGTGAAAAAATCAGTTAGAAAGGGCTGAAAAGAAAGATTCTTCGAATGTATCCGACGCAAAAAGAAATAAAATTATAAAACAAAAAAAAAATCTGAAAAAAATATTTTTCTAGGAATCCAATGACACGTACCACTATATTTTCTTTTACGAGTAAGAGAATACAGTTTCCACATTAATCAGTTAAAAAAAAGTCCAACACATCTGTAATGGAGTGGTTCTCAACCTGTCGGGTGCGCCCTTTAAGGGGGCGCAAAATATCTGAAAGGGGTGTGGAAGAAATGTACTTACCTGGAAAGCACTTATTACATTGCTTTTTATGGCTGTTTCAGCAGGGTGTTTAGAAGGAAAGGGGGGCGTAGCTGAAATCGATTTAAAAAATGGGGGGGAGGAAATACTAGAGATTAAGAAGCAGTGCTCTCATGTATCTGTTTTCCAAATTTTCTGAAGCAATATAGCCTAAATAACTTCCTAGTAAAGCAAGGAAATTATTTTGAGAACTCAATGCTCAATTTCACATAATAAAATGTCAACCTTATTTTTGTTTGCTTTCTGATACAGCCATCTCTTTAATCTGAATCCCGTTCATCCGATTTCTGCTGAATCAGAGATCATTCCGGTGTTTATCGTTAGCATAAACGAATTTTTGTCAAGAAAATGAAAAAAACTGGATGTATTTTTATTATTGCAACCATTTATTTAACTTAATCTGGTATTTGTTCACCAGTGTGATTCAAATATTAAAATCTATAACTAACATTAATCATAGTAACATAGAATTCGGTTACATCGTCTCTTGTGATACATTTCAGTTCTTCGGAATTCGAACCTTATCGGGCTAACCCATCCTAGACCCAACTTAAGAAAGGACTCCTTTTTTGGAAATGACTCAAAAATAAGATCAGCTCCCATTTTGGCATGCTGTTGTCTTTCGCTGCTTATTTTAATCCTTTGGATTTTGAATCTTATCGGGATAGTGAGTCCAAAGCCCGTCCCAAGAATGTACCCTGTTTTGGGAGGGAGAAAATATCTGGAGAACCGGAACCGTTAGAAAGTTCAAATTTCGTATTTCGTTGTATTTTATGCCTTTAAGTTATATATATATTTTAAAATTTACTTTTCGTACATTTTAGTTACACACAGATAATAGAAGTTGGTACTTTGAAAAAAAAAATACTTTTTGCCTTAACTTATGTTCATTTAAGTTAGGATCCATAACGCACTCTACTTGTATATGTGCCGCCCAGGCGGTGAAATGGATAGAGTCTTCGGCTGCTGTCTGGTGGGCTCAGGTTCGAATCCCGAGTAAGGCATGAATGTTTATCGAGGATAAAATCAGTCTTCCGCCTTCTAGGTCCTCGGCTAAATGTGAAGCTGCATCCCCTCCGACCTTCGTCAGTGATGCTTGGTTGTAATATACTTTGTTCTCTTGTCTTGTGTCTTTCTTCGTTCTATCCTACTTCCTGCGTCACTGGTCCTGTATCGACTCCGTCGAAAACAGGAGGTCATAAGAAACAACAACAACTTGTATATGTAAAGGAAGTTCTGAAAATAAAATCGTTCATTCTTAATAGCGTAAAATGCTGACAGAATGCATCAACAGATGTCCAAAGGTAAAAAGAGCTTTCTTCTTGATGTTGCGGTTGAATATTCCAATTTGACAATGTGCCCGAAATGAAATTCCATATATATATATATATATATATATATATATATATATCCAACCATCAGACCGAATGAAATAGGAACGAGATGAATTCAGATCTAGTAGAATCTAGGTAACTATTCCCATCATACGACGAGATCAAGAACGTTTCTAAAGATTACTGGCCACCCTCTTGCCTGCATCACTTGCACTTCTGCTATCCACGGGCCCCTCTCGCAATCAATATTCTTATTTCCTATGCGACTCTCTATGGAAACAAACAATCTATATCAAAGCAATTACATTAATAAAGCGCTAACAAAACGCAATTCATTTAGGACCCACTAACAAAACGCATCTGTCACACGAACGGTAGAAGTCACTTTAATTTCAATCAAGTGTATTAAATTTATAATGTCTACAAAGCAACAGGCATGATCAAAGAAATTGAACTTAAATTTCCAAAATATTGAATTTTCAGGAAAAGGGTGTGTACTTTGAGAAATAGGGCGACATCTTCGTCCACTTGGCAACATTTAAAAAAATCGTTAAAATCGTTCGCCAAAAATTTCTAAATGAGTCACCCAATGAGAGGGTCAGACAGACAGACCCTAATTAAGCGTAATTACAATATTTTTCTCTAACAAAAAATAATTAATTTACGACCCCACGATCTTCTACCAAAACATACCTGTCACACAAAGAAACTCGTTATATTTCGAATCAAGTACAGTAAATCCTAATTTTCCACAAAGCGACAAGGATTATCAAAAAATGTGAACATAGCTTTCCAAGATATTGAATTGATCAGATAAGCGTCCTTTTCATTCATTTTTCATTCATTTTTATCAGTTCGGTGACCTCTTCACGGATTTAGCAACATTTTAAAAGAAATTGCCAAATTGACGGCATTTAGAAATATGACGCACCAGGGTAAAACTCTGCAGCACAGAATAATAACCATCATTGACACTACGCTCCTAGTAGGCGAGAAATCCACGCCCATCGATACTACTTACTATGTTAGAAACGTAAACTCCTAAAAATATCCGTTTGACAACCCCATTTCACACCGATTTGACAACCTATACATACAGTTCATTATTTTCACATCAAAAGAAAATCTCTGCAAACTTTCAAACCATCATTTCTCCCACATATCAAATGGATTGTGCTGTCTGAAAATTATCAGCAGATATGAAGAAAAATGTAATGAAAATAAATCTAAAAAAAAAAAAATAAGAGTTTTCCGAAACTGTGCGCTCAAACGAAAAACAGAGCAGAAAAAGATAAAAAGGTGAAAAGGAAAAGTTTTTTCCGCCCTATAGGGTTCAATACGCGGCGGTCTTTTCAGTTTCGGAAAAAATCTAAAGTTTTCACAGATTCTTGATAAAGAAATAAATTCTTTCTTACGGATTAGGAATAAATATACATCTTTCGAATTTTTATATTGAAATTAACAGAATTTCCAGACATTCAATGGATATTAAAAATCTTTTGGGGCCAGTGCATGACTTTCCCTGCAGATTCATAATTCATATGCAATTTCTCTTTATTTATTCAATAATTCATTAAATTGAGTTTAATGGCCCCAAATAACTGCCATAATTATTTTAAATGACACTGAATTGACACTTTTAATTCAATTTTCATTATCATTTGGTAACTGGACTTATTTTCAAAGGTGGCGTAACGAAAATGCGAAAAAACTAAAATATCTCGAGAACGGTTAGTCCTAGTGTAATGGGATTAATCTTATTACTTTCATTATTAAACATTACGCATAAAACAAGCATTTAATGGATATATATGAGTAAATGTAGTTTTTTATTTTAGATTTTGACGATTAATGCGGACCATTTAGTAAAAAAGGTAGGTTATCTTTTTCCGAATCATACCAAAATCTAATCAGTACCAGGGTAACCCACAAGTGACTTATCTACCTAATTTTGTAAAATTTGATCTATTCGCTTTGAACTAAAGTGCATACAGGCAATTTTGAGGGCCATTTCGCATAAAAAGGCGGGTTCTTTTATTCCGAATCGTACCAAAAACTAATCTGCACCAGGGCCATACACAAGTGACTTACCTGCCAAATTTTATGAAATTGGGTCCATTAGTTTTCGGGTTAGAGTGGATACATACATTGCACAGACAGACACACAGACGTCAAGGTAAAAATACTTTTTTCGTATTCTAGAGATAACAAAACGTGATCCATTTGAAACTCGAGTTGCGATTTTCGACATGATTCCAATACTTTCCCTATACATTATCATATGTATTGCAGGGAAAGAAGAAGTAGTTTTGCTTTATGAGGGGTTTCCATCTATAATTATTTCAACAGATTTAATCATTTCAACAAGATTTCAATATATCAGCAGACTTAATAGTGGGGGGGAGGAGATTAGGTCGTTTTACTTTCCCTGCAATGCATGGTAATGTCTAGAGAAAGTATTGGAATCATGTCCAAAATCGCAGCTCGAGTTTTCGACGGATCTACACGTTTAGGGACCTCTAGAATACGCAAAAACTATTTTTAGCGTGACGTCTGTGTGTGTGTGACGTCTCTGTGTGACATCTGTGTGTGTCCAAATTTCATAAAATTTGATAGGTAAGTCACGTGTATGTGATTAGTTTAATGCTGATTAGTTTTTGGTACGATTCGGGCTAAAAGAACTCGCCTTTCTTGCGAAATGGCCCGCAAAAAATTGTCTGCATCTACTCTAGTTAAAAAACTAATCTACCAAATTTCACAAAATTAGGTGGACAAGTCACTTAACCTGATGCCGATTAGATTTTGATCCTGCCTTTTTTTTTTACGAAATGTCCCGCAAAAATCATCAAAATGTAAATAAAAGATAATATATAATAAAATATAACAATTAACTGCTTGTTTTATACGTCATTTTTGACGATGAAAGAATAAGACTCATTACTCTAAGACTGGTTGTCCTTGAAAAATTTTATTTGTTTCACACGTTCGCCAGCCACTTTTGAAAATAGATTCAGTTACTCAATGTAAACGAAAATAAAAGTGCAAACTCAATGTATATATAATGTGTAATACAAATTCAATGTAATATATTCAATGTATATATATATATATTCAATGTAACGTTGAGTGTTATTTTGCGCCATTAAAATCAATTTAACGAATTATTGAAGAAATAAAGAGAACATGAATATGAGTCTGCAGGGAAAGTCATGTGCTGCCCACATCAGATTTATTAAGCTTTCCCCCACTATTAAATCTGCTGTTTACTGTACTTCCCATCCATTACCCTAAATGTTATAAAAAATTAAACTCCATAAAATTTACTATCCAATGCGCCCCATTCTGTCTAAATGAAATGATCCCACTTATTTTTTAGAAAAGCTTTGACTAATTTTCTTAAACCTTTTTAACACTTTACCACATAGTTGAAAAGTGTTTATGACTTTGTTCATTCTGTCTGTCTGTCTGTCTATCTGTCAGTTAGCACGATAACTGCCGTAAAAATGACTTTATCAAAATGAAACTTTAGTATGTTGTTCAGACGGTCTGTGGGATCTATGGGAATATAAATGAATCAATTAGTTTTGGATTGAACCCGGGTTGAAAAAATGAAATACATTGAACCCTATAGGACCTCATTTTTCAGACATTTTTTAAGCAAATTTAAAATTCACAAATTGCTTCGAAAGTTTTAGAAAATATTCAAATCATCCCATAAAATATATAAAAGAAATTTCAGCAATTTTTTTCAAAATTTGTAAAAATATTCAGTATATTCAATCATTCATTTTTTTAATTAAAATAATAATTACACCCCTTGTACGAAGAGATTACTTGACCATTATGTGAAGCTATCACGTGAGCCACTTTAGAATAAAATTGGGCATCCATCTTGTGTCAAAATCGTAATTTTTATTCTTTTTAATTTTGATTTAGTATTGTATCCATCCTAAAACCGCTTTATTTTTGCTTAAATTCTGTGCATCTACATACTGAAACAACGCAATTACAATATATTTGAGTTTAAATGATCATCAAACTTTGATTATTTCTACAACGAAGCCTAATTTTCACTTATGGAAAATGTAAACATCAAAAGATGTAGAATGAGATGTATAAGAATTGCTGCATTTCTTTAATGCAAAATTATTTAGCTCATGGAGTCTGCAATATAGCTGATATGAATGAAACATTCATTGATTTTACACAGAGAACCAGGCGATTTTTTCGATGAAGTTTTAAGCATAGAGTATATTTATAGCGACTCTGCTTGTCATTTCGATCTCTTCAGACCCTCAGTTTTAACTGCGTCTCATTCTCGACTCACTACATAA
This sequence comes from Amaurobius ferox, assembly GCA_951213105.1. Lineage (NCBI taxonomy): Eukaryota > Metazoa > Arthropoda > Arachnida > Araneae > Amaurobiidae > Amaurobius > Amaurobius ferox. The sequence goes on along the minus strand of OX578137.1, from coordinate 13,502,698 downwards.
TAAACCCTCGTATAATTTTCTGAATATATAGTCCAATTTTCTTTGCTTTTAATAAGTTTATTGGTTGCCTTTAATTTTTATGATCGAAAGTTATTTATGTATTTTGTAATTTAAATATTACTTTCCTTATATGCATATAATCTATAAGGAAAGTATTGTGACGCGATTGAAAATTCGAATTCGAGTTTTCGACCGGAAAGCACGTTTCAAGCATCCCTGATCACGAATCGAGCATTTTTGAGGTGATGTCTGTGCGTGTGTGTCAGTGAGTCTGTGGAGACGATATCTAAACGAACGAATGGAACGATTCGAATAAAATTTGGTACAAAAATTACAATCCGTGAATATTGGAAGCTATTGATTTTAAACAAAATCGAATGTTCAAAACCCGCTAAATTTTGGATTGAAAATTTAAAAATCAGCAAAAAATTAAAACCTTTAATAAAAGTACGCAAATAGACATTTCTTATGTAATTTTTCCTTAGAAAACGATTGACATAAACTTTAGAATTCTAGCATGAATCGTCCTCGAGACAGTGCACATTTTTCAAATAAATGTATCAAAAATTCCCATAAATTGAAAATAAATATTAACTATTGAGAAACATTTTCACTTTTCATATGCAATATCATGCGATACATTGAGTGACATCATTCTCGTGGATCTAGCTCGTTCCATTCATGAGAAAATTTGTATTTGAACGCCAATATTTGAACGTAAAGGCTTTTGTATTTGAACTCCAATAGTCGCTATCATCTGCTATAAGAATAACTTATTCCTCCGTCCATAACGCTTGGCGAGTTTTTGTCCACAAATTTGACGGAATGCGGCTAACTTGGCGACATTTTAAATGTTGCCAAATTAACGAAAATTTAGTCAATTGGATGAAACTGACGCAAAATTAATGAAAATGACGACTCATTGACGATTAATATCTAGGAAATAATAAAAGTATCTACTATAAGGATAATATGTTTTTTCACTGTAAAAGTAGCAAATTTATTGCATTATATAAGGAAAGTCATATGCTGCCCACATCAGATTTTTTTATTGTATTATATTTTCTGACTATTCATATGAATCTTTTTTCACGGTTGTGTATAAGAGCCGATGTTCGTCACCTCTTAAACAATCTACATTGCTACTGATGAAAGACATAGTGGCGCCCGAAAGCGCTCTGGATTTGTAATTTAATGGATGTTATTGTTACGAAAAGTACCCTCTAGAATCGTGGATATGTACGCAGGATACAAGAACGAGTCCAAGTTTCGGGATAACTTACTTTTATGCACAAGCACAAAGTAAATAGGAACAGTATACAATCAAGCAGCACCTAAATGCTCCACTCATTACACAAAATAAGCTATAATATTCTCCAAATACTGGTGAAAATAATTTCACGCAATAACGGCTACTATTCTCAAAACATTGACAAAAGTCACAACCCACTGTAGCTCGTATATTGTTAACTGAACTCCAAGAGGCCTTTCTATAGAAACTTTTGGAAATCTTTCTATAGAAATTTCCAGAATTATCTAATATCTCCTAGACTAATCGTTATTTTGTGAAGTCGCCAGACGTCGCCAAATTGGCGATGAAACACCCAATCTGAAAACGTATTTTTCTAATTGTTAAATCCTAAAAACTCTGGACTCACGTCATCCTGACGTCGTGGACTGTGCTTTCTTCGCCTGGCCTTCGCGGTAGACGAAAGAGGAGACGCCAAAGAGAAAATTGCGCATTCGCAACATTATAGATGGTGCTAATATTAAATACCTGTTTTACCAAACAACTTGGTTATCTTTACTATACCTTTTTACAGTTTTTGCTAAATTGGCGTGTTTCCATGCTTATTAACTTCCCCTATACATTACTACGTATTGTAGGGAAATTAACAACTGTTGCACCATTATTGGTACCTTTATATACTCTTCATTTGAAGGGTTTATTATCTAGAATGGTGTATATCGATTTTTAATCCATACGTAGAAGCGATCGTTTTTACATCAAACTAGCCTCAGCGCTCTTTTAAATCGGCGATTTATTTTACGTAAGAAACAGATTGCATTGTCAAAGAACTATCAACAAAAATGAAAATAAAAAGCAACATGAGGGAAAAAAATGAAAAGGAAAGCAACAGATAAACAACGTTCTCCGGAACTGTGTTCCTGAACAGAAAATGTATAAAAGGAAAATAAACATCGAGGAAATGTATTTCCAACGAATTCTATCCAAGACTACATAGTGATCGTTTTCTCTGTGAGAGACAAAGAAGAAAATCAAAAGTTTACACAGTGCCTGATCAAAAATGAATTTTATATACAAGAAGGAAATTCCCAATCTATCTTCTAAGTTTTCTGAATGAAACCCAATTTAGTATTATAATGTTTAATGGAATTTTGCTCTTATGATAGCAGAAATCTAATGTGAGCAGCATATGACTTTCCCACATAATGCAATGACTTTGCATAAAACCTTGCTGCCCCAACCAGGAATCGAACCCTGGATCTCCCAAATGGCTAGCCGACGAAACGAAATTGCAAGCTGTTATCGTTAAAGTGGACTCTGTATTCTCTACCTTCTAATGTCGGACTGGCGGGCAACTGACAATCTGACTGACCACCTCCTTCTATCTTTACCCCAGGTTATCCTCCTGCTACTACTATTTTACACAGATTAGTATCTCCTACCTGTTCATTATCTTCTCCATTTGAAATCGGCGCTCCATCTTCCAAAGTCCACTGAATCTATATTAGTCGTACTAGGGTCACTTTCAGACCTCCGACATCTTTGCACTAACCTATAGGGTTGATTTGTTCGAGCGCCATTGTAAAGAACCTTGCTGCCAAAAACCGGGAATCAAACCCTGGATCTCCGAACGAGTCTGCCGACGCTTTACCGTTGAGCTACTGGAGCGAAATTGGAAGCTTTTATCGTTGAAGTGGATTTTGCAACTTTACTTTTTTTCACAGCGATATAATGGTGTACATTACAGGTGTACAATCTTTAATGGCGTACAATATCCACGGCGTAATGGTTTTAGCATTAAGTTGTGGCAAATTAAGTTAGACACGTCCAAGCAGATAAACTTTGTCATACTCACGTGCAAAATCCTCATCGAAATGCGAGGGATATTTAATGACTACCCCGCGAACCAAATGACTATTGGCAAATTCTTAAGCGCCAAAATACAAAACTATTTCAAAAAGCATCACTCTCTCGTAAATGGAGCGAACTAGATTCACAAGAATAATACCAACAGATTTGTCACATAAAAGGAAATAAACATGTTGAAGGACTGCGTATTTTATATTATAAAATTATTTTAATAAATTTATTTGAAACACCTGCAATATTTCGAGAACGTTTCATAATTTATAGTTTACTACATTTCATGATTTATAATTTTTCATAGCTTATAACGTTTTAGAGTTTATATCATCATTCATTTTCAAATGAAAAATTAAACATTAAATAATTATTTAGTTTGCAATACTGAAAGTTTTGATTTTATAATGTTTTTTTTTTGAAAAAAAACATTCGAAAATCGTTCAGTGTCTAGAGAAAAGTTCATGTCGGCGTTCTAATTTTTATATTATTCGTTTTTGAATAAAAAATTAAGTATGAAATAATTATTTATTTGTCATTACTGGAAGTCCCAATCTTTTGTGATCTTTTCAAAAATTCGTTTGAAAATTGGAATATCTGTAGAACATTCGAATGCGTTTAAAATTAATAAGGTTTCAGAATTTACTGATTGTAATACTCTTACCAAATTATTTTTGAAATGCTTCCTTTATTTATGAGATATCGTGACCACAGACTAACGGATAAGTATCCTAACATACATACATACACACTAACATACATACATACAAACTCTAATATACATAATATACATACATACACACTCTAATATACATACATACACACACTAAGATACATATACACACTAATAATATGCATACACACACACTAACATGCATACACTAAGTTTACATACACACACAAGTTTACATACACACATACGCATTAGTAACACACAAACAACTTAATATTGTGTATTACTTGTACATCTTATGTGTCACATCTATGCGTCTGTGATTTAAGCGTCAGGCATCAGAAAAATTTGCTACAGAGATACTTCAGGTCTAGGATCATGCACCTCTGAGAGATTTTTTTAACATTCAAACTAGTTCGTTTATAAAACACAAAGCCAGTCTATAAGGGGACGTTTTCCATAATGGTTTTTCCATATTATTTTTAGATATTTTATGTTGAACATCTTAACATCATAGGAAAGGTCAAAAGTTCTTTCCATGATCTTAGAATTGAATCTGTAGAACACACCCTTCATATTTATTTATTTTTAAATGCATAGAAATATGCGTGTTTCAGGTTATCTGATTCTTATTTCGTCACATCCGAAAACGTAAGATTAGCTCAATTCTATACTTTACTAAAAATATGGATAAATATATTTGCTTTCTAATAAAAAATGTTATTTACTCTATCTTTTCACTTTCTGTGAAATTTTAAATAAAAGCGTAAAAATTTAGTTTTTCAATTTCGCGTTTCGAAAATAATTTGTTACGTTTATTACAATTAGTGAATATTGGACCCATACTGATTTTAAACGCAAGCAGATGTTTGGAAACCCTCCTCACCCCCCCCCCCCCCCTCCCCAATTTTCGAAGGAATGTTTGAAAAAGTTACTAAAAAATCAGTATCTTTAAGGTTGATAAATAAATGATCATTCCATACATAATTAATTTTTATTAGGAAGAAAATGATACAACCTTTAGCACGCGAGCCTGAAGCTTTCTCAAGCTGCTTGATTTATGAAAAAAATATTGAAAAACACAATAAAAATCTAATATGAGCAATACATGACTTTCCCTACAGATTCAAATTTGTTTTCTCTTTATTTCATTCATAATTCATTCAATTGAGTTGTTGATTTTATTCTTTCCATTGTCAGAAATTACGTATAAAACAATAATTCAATGAATACATTTGAACATACGTAGTCTTATTAGATTTTTTTGACGATTGGCCATTTCGCAAAAATAACAGGGTTTGTTTCTCCGAGTCGTACCAAAATCTTATCAGCACTAGGCTCGCCCACAAGTGACTTATCAACCCCATTTTGTGAGACTGGGCAAATTACTTTTTCAGATAAAGTGGATATGTGCGATTTTTGAGAACCTTTTTGCAAAAACAGGCAGGTAGACGAAAGAGGAGACGCCAAAGAGAAAATTGCGCATTCGCAACATTATAGATGGTGCTAATATTAAATACCTGTTTTACCAAACAACTTGGTTATCTTTACTATACCTTTTTACAGTTTTTGCTAAATTGGCGTGTTTCCATGCTTATTAACTTCCCCTATACATTACTACGTATTGTAGGGAAATTAACAACTGTTGCACCATTATTGGTACCTTTATATACTCTTCATTTGAAGGGTTTATTATCTAGAATGGTGTATATCGATTTTTAATCCATACGTAGAAGCGATCGTTTTTACATCAAACTAGCCTCAGCGCTCTTTTAAATCGGCGATTTATTTTACGTAAGAAACAGATTGCATTGTCAAAGAACTATCAACAAAAATGAAAATAAAAAGCAACATGAGGGAAAAAAATGAAAAGGAAAGCAACAGATAAACAACGTTCTCCGGAACTGTGTTCCTGAACAGAAAATGTATAAAAGGAAAATAAACATCGAGGAAATGTATTTCCAACGAATTCTATCCAAGACTACATAGTGATCGTTTTCTCTGTGAGAGACAAAGAAGAAAATCAAAAGTTTACACAGTGCCTGATCAAAAATGAATTTTATATACAAGAAGGAAATTCCCAATCTATCTTCTAAGTTTTCTGAATGAAACCCAATTTAGTATTATAATGTTTAATGGAATTTTGCTCTTATGATAGCAGAAATCTAATGTGAGCAGCATATGACTTTCCCACATAATGCAATGACTTTGCATAAAACCTTGCTGCCCCAACCAGGAATCGAACCCTGGATCTCCCAAATGGCTAGCCGACGAAACGAAATTGCAAGCTGTTATCGTTAAAGTGGACTCTGTATTCTCTACCTTCTAATGTCGGACTGGCGGGCAACTGACAATCTGACTGACCACATCCTTCTATCTTTACCCCAGGTTATCCTCCTGCTACTACTATTTTACACAGATTAGTATCTCCTACCTGTTCATTATCTTCTCCATTTGAAATCGGCGCTCCATCTTCCAAAGTCCACTGAATCTATATTAGTCGTACTAGGGTCACTTTCAGACCTCCGACATCTTTGCACTAACCTATAGGGTTGATTTGTTCGAGCGCCATTGTAAAGAACCTTGCTGCCAAAAACCGGGAATCAAACCCTGGATCTCCGAACGAGTCTGCCGACGCTTTACCGTTGAGCTACTGGAGCGAAATTGGAAGCTTTTATCGTTGAAGTGGATTTTGCAACTTTACTTTTTTTCACAGCGATATAATGGTGTACATTACAGGTGTACAATCTTTAATGGCGTACAATATCCACGGCGTAATGGTTTTAGCATTAAGTTGTGGCAAATTAAGTTAGACACGTCCAAGCAGATAAACTTTGTCATACTCACGTGCAAAATCCTCATCGAAATGCGAGGGATATTTAATGACTACCCCGCGAACCAAATGACTATTGGCAAATTCTTAAGCGCCAAAATACAAAACTATTTCAAAAAGCATCACTCTCTCGTAAATGGAGCGAACTAGATTCACAAGAATAATACCAACAGATTTGTCACATAAAAGGAAATAAACATGTTGAAGGACTGCGTATTTTATATTATAAAATTATTTTAATAAATTTATTTGAAACACCTGCAATATTTCGAGAACGTTTCATAATTTATAGTTTACTACATTTCATGATTTATAATTTTTCATAGCTTATAACGTTTTAGAGTTTATATCATCATTCATTTTCAAATGAAAAATTAAACATTAAATAATTATTTAGTTTGCAATACTGAAAGTTTTGATTTTATAATGTTTTTTTTTTGAAAAAAAACATTCGAAAATCGTTCAGTGTCTAGAGAAAAGTTCATGTCGGCGTTCTAATTTTTATATTATTCGTTTTTGAATAAAAAATTAAGTATGAAATAATTATTTATTTGTCATTACTGGAAGTCCCAATCTTTTGTGATCTTTTCAAAAATTCGTTTGAAAATTGGAATATCTGTAGAACATTCGAATGCGTTTAAAATTAATAAGGTTTCAGAATTTACTGATTGTAATACTCTTACCAAATTATTTTTGAAATGCTTCCTTTATTTATGAGATATCGTGACCACAGACTAACGGATAAGTATCCTAACATACATACATACACACTAACATACATACATACAAACTCTAATATACATAATATACATACATACACACTCTAATATACATACATACACACACTAAGATACATATACACACTAATAATATGCATACACACACACTAACATGCATACACTAAGTTTACATACACACACAAGTTTACATACACACATACGCATTAGTAACACACAAACAACTTAATATTGTGTATTACTTGTACATCTTATGTGTCACATCTATGCGTCTGTGATTTAAGCGTCAGGCATCAGAAAAATTTGCTACAGAGATACTTCAGGTCTAGGATCATGCACCTCTGAGAGATTTTTTTAACATTCAAACTAGTTCGTTTATAAAACACAAAGCCAGTCTATAAGGGGACGTTTTCCATAATGGTTTTTCCATATTATTTTTAGATATTTTATGTTGAACATCTTAACATCATAGGAAAGGTCAAAAGTTCTTTCCATGATCTTAGAATTGAATCTGTAGAACACACCCTTCATATTTATTTATTTTTAAATGCATAGAAATATGCGTGTTTCAGGTTATCTGATTCTTATTTCGTCACATCCGAAAACGTAAGATTAGCTCAATTCTATACTTTACTAAAAATATGGATAAATATATTTGCTTTCTAATAAAAAATGTTATTTACTCTATCTTTTCACTTTCTGTGAAATTTTAAATAAAAGCGTAAAAATTTAGTTTTTCAATTTCGCGTTTCGAAAATAATTTGTTACGTTTATTACAATTAGTGAATATTGGACCCATACTGATTTTAAACGCAAGCAGATGTTTGGAAACCCTCCTCACCCCCCCCCCCCCCCTCCCCAATTTTCGAAGGAATGTTTGAAAAAGTTACTAAAAAATCAGTATCTTTAAGGTTGATAAATAAATGATCATTCCATACATAATTAATTTTTATTAGGAAGAAAATGATACAACCTTTAGCACGCGAGCCTGAAGCTTTCTCAAGCTGCTTGATTTATGAAAAAAATATTGAAAAACACAATAAAAATCTAATATGAGCAATACATGACTTTCCCTACAGATTCAAATTTGTTTTCTCTTTATTTCATTCATAATTCATTCAATTGAGTTGTTGATTTTATTCTTTCCATTGTCAGAAATTACGTATAAAACAATAATTCAATGAATACATTTGAACATACGTAGTCTTATTAGATTTTTTTGACGATTGGCCATTTCGCAAAAATAACAGGGTTTGTTTCTCCGAGTCGTACCAAAATCTTATCAGCACTAGGCTCGCCCACAAGTGACTTATCAACCCCATTTTGTGAGACTGGGCAAATTACTTTTTCAGATAAAGTGGATATGTGCGATTTTTGAGAACCTTTTTGCAAAAACAGGCAGGTGATTTTATCCCAAATTGTATCAAAATCTATTCAGCACTATAAGTGACTATAAAATGTTATGAAATTGGTTTCATTAGTTATGGATTTACAGTGGATACATACATTGCACGCACACACACACACACACACACACACACAGAGAGAGAGAGAGAGAGAGGGAGGGAGAAAAGTCCTGCTAAAAGTAGTTTCGTGTTCTAAAAGTCCCGAAACATGTAGTTCCGTTAAAAACTCGAGCATTTTTTTTTCCAATGCTTTCCTTATACATTACCGTGTATTGCAATGAAAGTAACAAAATCCGGACCTTCAATACTAAATAATCAATCAATAAATAATCATTTCGCGTATGATTTTTCATTATAAAAAAAATAACACACACAGAACGCATTAACCATTCTCGAGACATTGCACATGTGTCAAATAAATTCATCAAAAAAATTCCATAAAATTGAAAATGTTGTAAGAAGCCGCCCATATGTTTCCTTTAAAAAATGGAATATTATTCAACAAATATGTTAGCAGCATGATCGTCATTATTTTTAAAGTAATCAATAAGTTGCCAAAAGTGCTCCATTTCAATGGATGCGGCGTTCATTCAATGTAAAAACCATTTCGTTGCGAATCTTTCATAATTTTGAAGTGAAAAAAGTATAGTCGTCGTATTATGTAGAGAAAGTCACGTGCTGCCCACATCAGATTTTTTCTTATTGCCATGCAATTGCATAGAGATGTTCATAAAGTGTTCATAAGAATTCAAAGAGTTATCGTTTATTTGGAAGTTCTACTTTTGGGGATTTTCTCATAGAGTAATGGCTAATAGATTAAACAAGTCGGAGTATATCTATATAATAACTTTTTGGAGATAATGCAATTCCTAGCCGCAGCTCAAATGGACTGCGCTGTCAAAAATTTATCAGCAAAAATGCGACAAAAATGGAATAAAAAAATAAACCTTCAAAAAGAGCGCTCTCTGGCAATGTGTCCAAACGTAAAAGTAGAAAAGATAAAAAAGGAAAAAAGAAGGATCCGGAAAAAGTATTCCCGCCGAATCTGATCCAATGCGTCGCGATCTTTTCACTTACGGAACAGAAAAGGGGAAAAACTTTTCCTAGGCTTCCGATAAAAAAAATTCCATCTTCTAAAATAGGATTCACATTATTTATCTACCAAATATTATTTAATAATATAACCTTAATAATTTTAATAAAACTGCACTATCATCTTATAATAATAACTAGCGGTATACCCGTTCTTCGTACGGAATATATAATACAAAGAAACTTGAAATTCACGATCATGTGCAAATTCCTATAGTATACTAAATGATATTTCTAATCAAAATATTCTAATAAAATATTTAATTTATTGCTCCTAAAAAGAAGTTTAAGAATGTCTGTTCTCACTATACAAAATTATCTTCACGGGCATTTCTGGAAAAAACATCCTGGTCCCGTTTGTAAACAAGTTTACAAAAAATATGAAATTGAACCAATATATGCAAAATAAAAGTGCTAAAATTGAATGGGACCCGTACAACTTATATTCGCGAATATTAAAAGATATACCTGTGTATTAGTAAACGATAACACGTACTAAAGCATATGAGTTTCTAAAATATTTGCCAAAATAAATATTTGCCAATGATGGCAATTTTTATGGAATGATGGAATTTTATCTAAACTTTTTGCCAATGATGGCATAATAAATTGAAAATGAAAATATCATTAATCCCTTATGGGATTAATATAATCTTTAAACCCAAAGGCCGTATTTCATTCTAATATATGTCAACATATATGTCAATATACCTGTACTACTTATATTCTTGTAGATTAGAAGATATACCCGTGCATTTATAGAAGATTGCCCGTACTAAGTACAATATATGAGTTTCAACAGTTTTTGCTAAAATAAAACAATGACGTAATAAATTGAAAATATCAATAATAATAATAATGTTTAAGCCTGAAGACCGTAATATATACAATCCAATCAAAAATGCAATATCATTGAAATTTATTTTATATACACATCTTTATTATTTAAATCGGAAAAAAATTAATAAACATCGTCTACTACATAAACACATTGGATTTAAATCCGTTGCTAAGCGACATAATATAATTTTCTTCAATTAAATTGGCGGAAAAAATATCGCCTGCATAATGCTATATTTATGGAAGGTTTAATTGTGCGTTTTTAATTAATATCTAGCTAGACAATCCCTGGTCTTAGAAACTCGAAAACATGGACCCAATTTTAAGTGAAGCTATTTCAAGGCTACCCACAAAATTTCATTAAATTCGGTTTTGTCGTTCTCCCGTAATGATGAGACAAACGTACAAACAGACAAATTTTCGAATTTATTTATATAGATAACACAAAATTCCGATAATGCAATTGCCAGAAATATCCACCCTCTGAAAAACCGCTGACTTTTCATATACCATAAGCCTTCCGTTTTTCACACCCTAGCGCCCATTTGATTCATTTTCAAATTGTCACTGTATGAGTTCGGCAGCGAGGGTAAAAGATGGCACTTCAATTGCATCATTCATTTCATCCTCGTCACGTTTCTTTCGTGATTTACGCAGTACTCAGACACTGACGTATTTTCACTATTCACTTTACATGTAAACAACCCCCACTAAACAATAACCAGCGTATATACCACCTTTTGAAAGTTCCAGAAGAAGCACGTAACTCGGGAAGTTCTTGGTTAATCTACAAAATTCGATACATTACCGAAACTTACCAAATGCCGCCGAATGGGTAATATTTCGCCAAATGAGTCGCCAAGGTGATCGAATGCGTCACCAAGGTCACTCGATTCGAGCGTTCAAATTGTAATAATGGCTTCCTGTTAGGTATCACTACGGTGGCACTTTCGTTACGTATTTCCATTTCATCCCCGTCACAATTTTTTTCACTGTTTACTCCATACCCACGCCCTGCAGTGTTTCATATCAGTATTATCTTCTACATGCCTATCTTAAAATTCATACGAAGTCTAAATTATCCTAAGCTACATAGGCATTTATCAGAAGTCTGCCATCCTCGAGGACATCGACTGGAGACACAACAAAGTACCACGATACTTAATTTGATAAACTATGGAGAAGAACACTGTGATGAACTGAAAGTACGAAAAAGCCTTTCCGCAAAATGCACACGCTATTCAAATGGATACTATAAAAACTTCTTCACCTAAGCAATAAAGCTGGATTTACCAGAGTGAGAAAATCGTACATTGCCGAGTGCCATATTTTTACTTCCTCTTATAGTACAGAGAAAGTATCGTTCGTCACGAAAATTTTCGATCTCGATATTTTCATACGGATACATGTTTTAGGACCTCCGGAACACGTTTTGAATATTACTTTCTTCATATATAATAAAGTATAAGGAAAATATTGTGACGGGTTCGAAAATTCGAATTCGAGTTTTCGACGGGAGAGCACGTTTCAATCATCCCTGATCACGAATCGAACATTTTTGAAGTGATGTGTGTGTGTGTGTGTGTGTGTGTGTGTGTGTGTGTGTGTGTGTGTGTGTGTGTGTGAAAGTATGTATGTGTGTGTGAAAGTATGTGTGTGTGTGTGTGAAAGTATGTGTGTGTGTGTGTGTGTGTGTGCATGTGTGTCAGTGAGTATGTGGAGACGATAACAGAAGAACGAATGGACCGATTCGAACGAAATTTGGTACGAACATTACAATCCGTAAACACTGGAAGGTGGTTTTTAAACGCAATCGAATATTCAGAGTGAAATTTTGAAAAAATCGTCAAAAAATCAAATCCTCTAATAAAGTTACGCAAATAGACAATTCTTATGGAATTTTTCATTAGAAAACGATTGACAAATTTTAGAACGCTAACATGAACCGTTCTCGAGATATTGCCCATTTTTCAAAACAATTATCAAAAATTCATAAAAAATAAAAATAAAATATTTCCTATTGAGAAACATGTTCACTTTTCATATGTAATATCATGCGATAAATTGGGTCATATCATTCTCGTGGATTCTAGCGCGTTCCATTCATGAAAAAAAATACTTTGAGTAATAATATTGTATTTGAACGCCAACAGTCATTTATGTGCTGTAAGAATAAATTATTTCTCCGTCCATAACGCTTGGCGAGATTATGGCGACGAATTTGGCGGAATGTCGCCAGTTTGCGACTTTTTTAAATTTTACCAAATCAAAGAAAATCTCGCCAAAAGGATAAAATGACGCTAAATTAATGAAAATAACGACTATTTGACGATAATTCAATATCTTGGAAAAAATATAAGTATCTACTATAAGAATAACCTATTTTGTTTTTACTGTAAAAGTAGTGAATACATTGCATTATATAAGGAAAGTCATGTGCTGCCCACATCAGATTTTTTTTAGAATGATGTCTGTCTGTACGTACGTATGTATGTATGTATGTATGTATGTGGTCGATTTCTTGCGCGCAAGATAGCGGCCACAAATATTAATGGATTTTTACGAAACTTTGTATCCGGATTTGATAACGAAAAATTTAGAAATACACACACTATTTTGAAATTCGAGTGAAAATTCCGAATTTTATATTTCCTTAACAGGGCAATAAAATTTGACATAATTATGCATAAAAGGGCTTATGTGTAACTCAATGATCACGAAATTTAATAGTTTCAAAAATAGCAATACAAAATAGCCACTATACATTCTTTTGTGTTCGTGACGTCATTAGCCTTCTCGGGGGGAGTTAACATCCCCCGGGAGGTACGTTGTCAAACTTGGTATCAATCTAAAGAGATATTTTAAAAATTTTTTGAAATAAAGAGTAACACGCTATAATTGGGCTCATTTGAACCAATAATACATATTTTCCAAAAAATAATTTGATACATATGATACATATATACAATGATATACATATTTTTCTTGTAAAATTTGCACACAGAAAAGCTGCTTAAAAATGGATTCTGGTATGAGAAAGTCGAATGGAGGCACGACTGCATGTCATTCTCCTAATAGTGAAATGAAACTGCGTTTCTTACCTGTTTTAGAACTCAAAAATCCATAACAAGATTACATTTAAGCCTAGTGGCCATTAATAAAAAAATTAATTGATATAGTAATGAAAAAACTGATGTGGGCAGCACATGATTTTCCCTGCAGACTCATATTCACGTTCTCTTTATTTCTTCAATAATTCATTAAATTCAGTTTAATTACACAAAACAGTACCCATAATTATTTTAAATGACACTGAATTGGCACTTTTAATTCAATTTTCGTACTCATTTGTTAGCTGAACTTATTTTCAAAGGAGACGTAACGACAATGCGAAAAAACTAAAATATCTCGAGAACGGCTAATCCTAGTGTAATAGGGTTTATCTTATGATTTTCAGTGTTAAAAATTGTGCATAAAACAAAAATGTTATTGATATATTTGAACATACGTAGTTTTTTATTTTAGATTTAGACAATTTCTGTGGGTCATTTCGCTAAAACAGGCAGATCATTTTTTCTCCGAATCGTACCAAACTCTAATCAGCACCAGGATAACCGACAAGTAACTTATTTACCAAATTTTGAAAATTTGATCTACTAGTTTTACAGCTAGAGTAGATACAGACAATTTTTGAGGGCCATTTCGCATTAAACGGTGAGTTCTTTTATCCCGAATCGTACCAAAAACTAAACAGCACCAGGGTCACACACAAGTGACTTACCTATCATATTTTATGAAATTCGGTTCATTAGTTTTTGAATTAGAGTGGATACATACATTGCACAGACAGACAGACACACAGACGTCACGCTAAAAATCGTTTTTCATATTCTAGTGGTGTCAAAACGTGCAGATCCGAAAACTCGAGTTGCGATTTTCGACATGATTCCAATACTTTCCTTATACATTACCAAATATTGCAGGAAAAGTAAAATTCTGATATGGGCATCACATGACTTTCCCTGCATACTTATATTTACGTTATCTTTATTTTAATTCAATTTAATACACTTTTAATTCAATTTAATTCAATTTTCGTTCTCATTTGGTAACTGGAGGCATTTTCAGAGGTGGCGTAGAGAAAATGCGAAAACTAAAATATCTCGAGAACGGCTAGTTCTTGTGTAATAGGATTAGTCTTCATCTTTTTATCGTTAAAAATTACGTATAAAATAAGCATTTAATGGATATATTTAAGAATACGCAGTTTTTACTTTAGATTTTAATGATTTTTGCGGGCCATTTCGCAAAAAAAGGAAGGTTATGTTTAACCGAATCGTACCACAATCTAATAAGCAGCAGGGTAACCCACAAGTGACTTATTTACCGAGTTTTGTAAAATTTGATCTATTAGTTTTGCAGCTAGAGTGGATACAGACAATTTTTGTGGGCCATTTCGCGGGAAAAAAAAAAAAAAAAAAAAAAAAAAAAAAAAAAAATTCTGTTATCCCGAATCGAACCAAACACTAATCAGCATCTGGGTCACCTACAAGTGACTTACCTACCAAATTGTATGAAATTTTGTCCATTAGTTTTTGAGTTAGATTGGATACATACATTGCACAAACAGACAGGCACCCACCCACACACACACACAGAGACGTCACGCTAAAAATAGTTTTTTCGTATTCTAGAGGTCTCGAAACGTGTAGATCTGTTGAGAACACGAGTTGTGATTTTCGGTATGATTCGAATACTTTCCCTGCACATTACCATGTATTGCAGAAAAAATCTGATGTGGGCAGCACATGACTTTCCTTGCAGATTTATATCCACGTTCTCTTTATTTTAAATAAATTTAATTCACTTTTAATTTAATTTTCGTTCTCATTTGGTAACTGGACTTATTTTCAAAGGTGGCGTAGAGAAAATACGAAAAAACTAAAATGTCTCGCGATCGGCTAGTCCCAGTGTAATGGGGTTGGTCTTATTCTTTACTTCGTTAAAAATTACGTATAAAGCAAGCATTTAATAGATATATTTAAGCATACGTAGTTCTTATTTTAGATTTTGACGATTTTTGAGGAGCCATTTCGCAAAAAAAAGCAGGTTTCTTTTTATCGAATCGTACCAAAATACCAAAATCTAATCAGCACCTGGGTGACCCACAAGGGACATATCTACCGATTTTTGTGAAATTCGGTCCATTGGTTTTTCAGCTGGAGTGGATAAAGGCAATTTTTACGGGCCATTTCGCAAAAAAAGGCGGGTTCTTTTATCCTGAATTGTAGCCAAAACTAATCAACACTAGAGTATCCCACTAGTAACTTATCTACCAAATTTTGTGAAATTTGGTCAATTAGTATTTTAGCTAGAGTGAATACAAAATCTGCACAGACAGCAGACACACAGACACTCACACACACAAGTCACGCTAAAAATTGTTTTTTCGTATTCTAGAGGTCTCGAAACGTGTAGATCCGTCGAAAACTCGAGTTGCGATTTTCGGCATGATTTCAATACTATCCTATTTTACTTTCCCTGCAATACATTACCATATATTGCAGGGAAAGTAAAATATCCGATGTGGGCAGCACATGACTTTCGCTGCAGACTCAAATTCATATTTTCTTTATTTCTTTAATAATTCGTTAGATTGAGTTCAGTTGCACCATATAATACTAAATTTGCATTTTTAATTCAATTTTTATTTTTATTTGATACTTGGACATTTTTCCGAAATTGGCGTAACAAAAATGCACGATATCTAAAATATCTTGAAATTGATTAGTCCTAAAGCGCAATGGAGTGTGTTATATTCTTTTCCTCGTCAAAAATTGCGTATAAAACAAGAATTTAATTGATATATTTCAGCATACGTATTTTTTTTTTAATTTTGGCGAATTTTGCGGGCCATTTCGTAAAAAAGGCAGGTTGTTCTTTTCCTAATTGTACCAAAATCTAATCAGCACCAGAGTATCCCACAAGTAACTTATCTCCCAAATTTTGTGAAATTCGGTCAATTAGTATTTTAGCTAGAGTGGATACATGACATTTTACGGGCCATTCGCAAAAAAAAAGCGGGTTCTGTTTTTACGAATCCTACCCAAAACTAATCAGCACCAGGCTCTCACTCAAGTGACTTCTTTACAAAATTTTATGAAATTAGGTCCGGTAGTTTTTTAGTTAGAGAGGATACATATATTGCACACACAGAGACACACACAGGAAACAGACACACACACAGACGTCAAACTAAAAATAGTTTTTCGTATTCTAGAAGTCTCGAAATGTGTAGATCCGTCAAAAACCCGAGTTGTGATTTTCGGTACGATTCCAATACTTTCCCTATACATTACCATGTATTGCAGAGAAAGTAAAAAGAGATCAGTCTGTTTATCTGTTGGTCGCGTAGCAGAAAATGAAAGCGACCCACAGCTACAAAATTTGATACAGTGACACTTCCCTCCAGACTCGAAAACACCTTGTTGAGATTTTTTTAATATGAATTATTTTTTATTAAATATTAAAGTCATTATGTGTGGTTTCCATTCCTTATAGCGATCGAAATATTATGGCAAAGTTTCCACTTTGGGAGCCTTTGGAAAGATCGAAGAGCGATCTCTTTTCAATGAATTTTAAACCGAATCTGTAAGTTAACTCCTTTATATTTAAAAAAAAATTAAATTTATTAATATATGAAAAGTTAAGGAAACTTCATATGTATTATACTGTTGTATCCAAAAATTGAAGAGTCGCACACTTCCAATGTGTGACATAAATATTACGCTATATCTTCGCATTCAAATAAAAATAATTTAATTACTCTTATGAGACCGGGAGGCAATTATGCACTTTGATATTTACACAGAAACAAACCGCAGACATTTAGGCACAGTTTTATGACAGTCTTGACCCGGAAAGTCATGACTCCAATAAATTCACGTCACAGAAATTGCAGGTGTGGTTGGAACAAAGATCTCATAGGGCCAAGACATAAATTAAGATTCATTGGAAACTGAAAGAGGCTAAAGAAGACAATGATGCGAAGATGCAACATCGCACCGAGGAGCAACCAATGAGGTCAAGGAGGGCGTATCTGGACCTCAGACAAAATGATGTGGCGACAGGGAGAAAAATCTGATGTGGGCAGCACATGACTTTCTCTGCAGACTCAAATTCATTTTTTTCTTTATTTCTTTAATAATTTATTAAATTGAGTTTAATTGCACAAAATAACACTAAATTTATATTTTTAATTCAATTTCTATTTTTATTTGGTAATTGGATATTTTTCTAAAAGTGGCATAACTAAATGCGAAAAATCTCAAATATCTCAACGGTTAGTAGTAGAGTAATAGAGTTGTTTTTATTTTATCCTCACCAAAAATTACGTATAAAACAAGCATTTGATTGATATATTTGAACATACGTAGCTTTTTTTCAGATTTTGGCAATTTTTGAGGGCCATTTCGTAACAAAAGGCAAGCTGTTTGTTTCCGAATAATACCAAAATCTAAACAGCTCCAGAGTATCCCACAAATAACTTATCTACCAAATTTTGTGAAATTTGGTCAATTAGTATTTTAGCTAGAGTGGATACTTGAAATTTTTAAGGCCATTTCGCAAAAAAGGACGAGTTCTGTTTTTGCGAATCGTACCAAAAACTAATCAGCACCAGGGTCATACTCAAGTGACTTACCTACCAAATTTTATGAAAAATTTCATTTTGATTAAGTCATTTTTACGGCAGTTATCGTACTAACGGACAGACAGACAGACAGACAGACAGACAGAATGAACAAAGTCATAAACACTTTTCAACTTTGTTGTAAAGTGTTAAAAAACTAAAATATCTTGAGAACGGATAGTCCTAGTGTACTGGGGTTGGTCTTATTCTTCTCTTCGTTAAAAATTAAGTATTAAACAAGCATTTAATGGATATATTTGAGCATACGTAGCTTTTTAGTTTAGATTTTGATAATTATTGCGGGCCATTCTGCAAAAACAGGCAAGTTATTTTTCTTTGAATCGTACCAAAATCTAATCAGCACCGGGGTGACCTATACGTGACTCATCTACCGAATTTTGTGAAATTCGATCCATTAGTTTTTCCGCTAGAGTGGATACAAGCTTCTGCGGGCCATTTCGCAAAAAAAGGCGGGTTCTTTTATCCCGAATCGTACCCAAAATTAATCAGCACCAGATTCGCCAGCAAGTGACTTACCTACAAAATTTTGTGAAATTCGGTGTATTAGTTTTTTGGTTAGAGTGAATACAAAATCTGCACAGACAGACAGACACACACACACACAGACACACACACAGACGTCACGCTAAAAATGGTTTTTTCGTATTCTAGAGGTCTTGAAACGTGTAGATCCGTCGAAAATACGAGTTGCGATTTTCGACATGATTCCAATAATTTCCCTATACATTATCATGTATTGCAGGGAAAATAAAAATCTGATGTGAGCAGCACATGACTTTCCCTGCAGACTTATATTAACGTTCTCTTTATTTTAATTAAATTTATTTCACTTTTAATTCAATTTTCGTTCTCATTCGGTAACCTGGCTTATTTTCAAAGGTGGCGTAGGGAAAGTAAGAAAAACTAAAATATCTCGAGAACGGCTAGTCCTAGTGTAATGGGGTTGGTCTTACGTATTATATCAGCATTTAATGGATATATTTGAGTATACCCAGTTCTTTAGTTTAGATTTGGACGATTTTTGCGGGCCATTTTGCAAAAAAAGGCAGGTTATTTTTTTTCGAATCGTACCAAAATCTAATCAGCACCAGAGTAACTAATAAGTGACTCATCTACCGAATTTTGTGAAATTCGGTCCATTAGTTTTCCAATGTGTGACATAAATATTACGCTATATCTTCGCATTCAAATAAAAATAATTTAATTACTCTTATGAGACCGGGAGGCAATTATGCACTTTGATATTTACACAGAAACAAACCGCAGACATTTAGGCACAGTTTTATGACAGTCTTGACCCGGAAAGTCATGACTCCAATAAATTCACGTCACAGAAATTGCAGGTGTGGTTGGAACAAAGATCTCATAGGGCCAAGACATAAATTAAGATTCATTGGAAACTGAAAGAGGCTAAAGAAGACAATGATGCGAAGATGCAACATCGCACCGAGGAGCAACCAATGAGGTCAAGGAGGGCGTATCTGGACCTCAGACAAAATGATGTGGCGACAGGGAGAAAAATCTGATGTGGGCAGCACATGACTTTCTCTGCAGACTCAAATTCATTTTTTTCTTTATTTCTTTAATAATTTATTAAATTGAGTTTAATTGCACAAAATAACACTAAATTTATATTTTTAATTCAATTTCTATTTTTATTTGGTAATTGGATATTTTTCTAAAAGTGGCATAACTAAATGCGAAAAATCTCAAATATCTCAACGGTTAGTAGTAGAGTAATAGAGTTGTTTTTATTTTATCCTCACCAAAAATTACGTATAAAACAAGCATTTGATTGATATATTTGAACATACGTAGCTTTTTTTCAGATTTTGGCAATTTTTGAGGGCCATTTCGTAACAAAAGGCAAGCTGTTTGTTTCCGAATAATACCAAAATCTAAACAGCTCCAGAGTATCCCACAAATAACTTATCTACCAAATTTTGTGAAATTTGGTCAATTAGTATTTTAGCTAGAGTGGATACTTGAAATTTTTAAGGCCATTTCGCAAAAAAGGACGAGTTCTGTTTTTGCGAATCGTACCAAAAACTAATCAGCACCAGGGTCATACTCAAGTGACTTACCTACCAAATTTTATGAAAAATTTCATTTTGATTAAGTCATTTTTACGGCAGTTATCGTACTAACGGACAGACAGACAGACAGACAGACAGACAGAATGAACAAAGTCATAAACACTTTTCAACTTTGTTGTAAAGTGTTAAAAAACTAAAATATCTTGAGAACGGATAGTCCTAGTGTACTGGGGTTGGTCTTATTCTTCTCTTCGTTAAAAATTAAGTATTAAACAAGCATTTAATGGATATATTTGAGCATACGTAGCTTTTTAGTTTAGATTTTGATAATTATTGCGGGCCATTCTGCAAAAACAGGCAAGTTATTTTTCTTTGAATCGTACCAAAATCTAATCAGCACCGGGGTGACCTATACGTGACTCATCTACCGAATTTTGTGAAATTCGATCCATTAGTTTTTCCGCTAGAGTGGATACAAGCTTCTGCGGGCCATTTCGCAAAAAAAGGCGGGTTCTTTTATCCCGAATCGTACCCAAAATTAATCAGCACCAGATTCGCCAGCAAGTGACTTACCTACAAAATTTTGTGAAATTCGGTGTATTAGTTTTTTGGTTAGAGTGAATACAAAATCTGCACAGACAGACAGACACACACACACACAGACACACACACAGACGTCACGCTAAAAATGGTTTTTTCGTATTCTAGAGGTCTTGAAACGTGTAGATCCGTCGAAAATACGAGTTGCGATTTTCGACATGATTCCAATAATTTCCCTATACATTATCATGTATTGCAGGGAAAATAAAAATCTGATGTGAGCAGCACATGACTTTCCCTGCAGACTTATATTAACGTTCTCTTTATTTTAATTAAATTTATTTCACTTTTAATTCAATTTTCGTTCTCATTCGGTAACCTGGCTTATTTTCAAAGGTGGCGTAGGGAAAGTAAGAAAAACTAAAATATCTCGAGAACGGCTAGTCCTAGTGTAATGGGGTTGGTCTTACGTATTATATCAGCATTTAATGGATATATTTGAGTATACCCAGTTCTTTAGTTTAGATTTGGACGATTTTTGCGGGCCATTTTGCAAAAAAAGGCAGGTTATTTTTTTTCGAATCGTACCAAAATCTAATCAGCACCAGAGTAACTAATAAGTGACTCATCTACCGAATTTTGTGAAATTCGGTCCATTAGTTTTTCAGCTACAGTGGATACAAGCTTTTGCGGGCCATTTCGCAGAAAAGGCGGGTTCTTTTATTCCAAATTGTACCCAAAACTAATCAGCACCTGCCCCGGCCACAAGTGACTTACCTACAAAATTTTGTGAAATTCGGTCCATTAGTTTTTTAGTTAGAGTGGATACAAAATCTGCACAGACAGACACACAGACAGACACACAGACAGACAGACAGACACACACACAGACGTCACGCTAAAAATGGTTTTTTCGTATTCTAGAGGTCTCGAAACGTGTAGATCCGTCGAAAACTCGAGTTGCGATTTTCGGCATGATTCCAATACTTTCCCTATACATTAGCATGTATTGCAGGGAAAGTAAAAAGTCAACGAATAAATTCAATTGATAATCCAAAGGCGATGAGAGAGGGTCGTGATTACACAGAATGATAATGCAAAAGTTCACAGAATCGTATTTTCAAGCACTGTAGGGAGTCGCTATTTTAAATATCAAAATGTTATAGAAAAAGTCCGATTCCAAATGTCCGAAAGAGAATCGGTAAAGAGTCCAGTCATGCTGAGCAACGCATTCGAAATACAGAGGTATATGCTACTCTCCGTATATATTAGGTCGATTGTTAATTTGGAATAAGGTTCAAACGACTGGTCTCACACGGTGCTTTTCTCCTCCTTAAGCGTAATGAATGAATTGGTGTAACTTTAATCATAATAATAGGTGTGAATAAATAATATTTATTTTAAAAGTTGAAATGTGGATTTTAAATGTGTAGTATTTTTAATTAATGATTATGTTATGGAACTCGTGCAAAGAAAAAATCGTGGGTTATAGCGGGATTTTAAGCTTTATTCACCACAACTCTATTCCTGAATTTCCTAAGAATCTTAATGTGAAACATCTCATTATTTTTCAAACTTGATGCAGAAGCCTGATTCCAAAAAAGCTTTCCTGTGACTGTAAGTTCGCTGTGTGCAAATATCGCAGCTAAATTTTCGTCTGCTTGCTGCTTATTTTTCATATTTCACTTCACTTCCACGACCCATCGTTTCTTTTATATTGCTTTCGGACACGCTTGGTGAAACACCCGGTATATACATTAAAGATAAAGCAAAGATAAAATATACCTTTGTAGACGAAGTAATAAAGTATTTCCAATAAAAGTCTTCGACGTAACTATTAACATTAATCAATAAATCCGATAACTCCCAGTATAAATTACTTTTCAAAAGGAGGAGAAAATAGAATTTCTCACAGAGATGTGATGTGATGTGATATAGAGAAAAGCACTTTCAAGAAGCACTTATCGATATCATTAGGTCCCAAACTGGAAATCGGTTTCATCTTTCACTGAGGGCTCATCATGTTCAGTCTCTCTACAACCATGTAGAACACAAACACCCGGTATATACATTAAAGATAAAGCAAAGATAAAGTATACCTTTGTAGACAAAGTAATAAAGTATTTCCAATAAAGTCTTCGCAACTATTAACATTAATCAATAGATCTGATAACTCCCAGTATAAAATACTTTTCAAAAGGAGGAGAAAACAGAGTTTCTCACAGAGATGTGATGTAACATAGAGAAAAGCACTTTCAAGAAGCACTTATCGATATTATCAAGTCCCAAACTGGAAATCGGTTTCATCTTTCACTGAAGGCTCATCATGTTCTGTCTCTCTACGATCTTGTAGTACAAAAATATAAATAGTTCAAAATAGAGAAGAGTACAATTTCTGATGGTACAGTTAATGTTACATAGACATAATACAATTTACTCTTAACTTTCATCATGCGGTTAACTAAATGATCTATTATGAATTGGTTACGGAATCAATATAGTATGAGGTTCCCTTATTATATGTGCTTATGTATCCCTTTAAATCCCTATGAATTGGTTAAGGAAGGAATATACAAGGAATGATCAATTATGGATTGGTTAAGAAAGGAATATGCAAGGAATGATCTATTATGGATTGGTTAAGAAAGGAATATGCAAGAAATGATCTATTATGGATTGGTTAAGAAAGGAATATACAATGAATGATCTATTATAGATTGGTTAAGGAAGGAATATACAATGAATGATCTATTATGGATTGGTTATGGAAGAAAGATACAAGGAATGATCTATTATGGATTGGTTAAGGAAGAAAAATACAAGGAATGATCAATTATGGATTGGTTAAGAAAGAAATATGCAAGGAATGATCTATTATGGATTGGTTAAGAAAGGAATATGCAAGAAATGATCTATTATGGATTGGTTAAGAAAGGAATATGCAAGGAATGATCAATTATGGATTGGTTAAGGAAGGAATATACAATGAATGATCTATTATGGATTGGTTATGGAAGAAATATACAAGGAATGATCTATTATGGATTGGTTAAGGAAGAAAGATACAAGGAATGATCAATTATGGACTGGTTAAGGAAGGAATATGCACGAAATGATCTATTATGGATTGGTTATGGAAGAAAGATACAATGAATGATCAATTATGGATTGGTTAAGGAAGAAAGATACAAGGAATGATCTATTATGGATTGGTTAAGGATTATGGATTGGTTAAGGATATTTATTATGGATATTATATTATGGATTGGTTAAGGATATTTATTATGGATTGGTTAAAGAAGGAATATGCACGAAATGATCTATTATGGATTGGTTATGGAAGAAAGATACAATGAATGATCCATTATGGATTGGTTAAGGAAGGAATATACAAGGAATGATCAATTATGGATTGGTTAAGGAAGGAAGATACAATGAATGATCTATTATGGATTGGTTATGGAAGAAAGATACAGGGAATGATCTATTATGGATTGGTTAAGGAAGAAAGATACAAGGAATGATCAATTATGGATTGGTTAAGGAAGGAATATACAAGGAATGATCAATTATGGATTGGTTAAGGAAGGAAAATACAATGAATGATCTATTATGGATTGGTTATGGAAGAAAGATACAAGGAATGATCTATTATGGATTGGTTAAGGAAGGAATATGCACGAAATAATCTATTATGGATTGGTTATGGAAGAAAGATACAAGGAATGATCTATTATGGATTGGTTAAGGAAGAAAGATACAAGGAATGATCAATTATGGATTGGTTAAGGAAGGAATATACAAGGAATGATCAATTATGGATTGGTTAAGGAAGGAAAATACAATGAATGATCTATTATGGATTGGTTATGGAAGAAAGATACAAGGAATGATCAATTATGGATTGGTTAAGGAAGGAATATGCACGAAATGATCTATTATGGATTGGTTATGGAAGAAAGATACAATGAATGATCAATTATGGATTGGTTAAGGAAAGAATATACAAGGAATGATCAATTATGGATTGGTTAAGGAAGGAAGATACAATGAATGATCTATTATGGATTGGTTATGGAAGAAAGATACAAGGAATGATCTATTATGGATTGGTTAAGGAAGAAAGATACAAGGAATGATCAATTATGGATTGGTTAAGGAAGGAATATGCACGAAATGATCTATTATGGATTGGTTATGGAAGAAAAATACAATGAATGATCAATTATGGATTGGTTAAGGAAGGAATATACAAGGAATGATCAATTATGGATTGGTTAAGGAAGGAAGATACAATGAATGATCTATTATGGATTGGTTATGGAAGAAAGATACAAGGAATGATCTATTATGGATTGGTTAAGGAAGAAAGATACAAGGAATGATCAATTATGGATTGGTTAAGGACGGAATATACAAGGAATGAACAATTATGGATTGGTTAAGGAAGGAAGATACAATGAATGATCTATTATGGATTGGTTATGGAAGAAAGATACAAGGAATGATCTATTATGGATTGGTTAAGGAAGAAAGATACAAGGAATGATCAATTATGGATTGGTTAAGGAAGGATTATACAAGGAATGAACAATTATGGATTGGTTAAGGAAAGAAGATACAAAGAATGATCTATTATGGATTGGTTATGGAAGAAAGATACAAGGAATGATCTATTATGGATTGGTTAAGGAAGGATAATACAAGGAATGATCAATTATGGATTGCTTAAGGAAGTAATATGCACGAAATGATCTATTATGGATTGGTTATGGAAGAAAGATACAATGAATGATCAATTATGGATTGGTTAAGGAAGGAATATACAAGGAATGATCAATTATGGATTGGTTAAGGAAGGAAGATACCATGAACGATCTATTATGGATTGGTTATGGAAGAAAGATACAAGGAATGATCTATTATGGATTGGTTAAGGAAGAAAGATACAAGGAATGATCAATTATGGATTGGTTAAGGAAGGAATATGCACGAAATGATCTATTATGGATTGGTTATGGAAGAAAGATACAATGAATGATCAATTATGGATTGGTTAAGGAAGGAATATACAAGGAATGATCAATTATGGATTGGTTAAGGAAGGAAGATACAATGAATGATCTATTATGGATTGGTTATGGAAGAAAGATACAAGGAATGATCTATTATGGATTGGTTAAGGAAGAAAGATACAAGGATAGATCAATTATGGATTGGTTAAGGAAGGAATATGCACGAAATGATCTATTATGGATTGGTTATGGAAGAAAGATACAATGAATGATCAATTATGGATTGGTTAAGGAAGGAATATACAAGGAATGATCAATTATGGATTGGTTAAGGAAGGAAGATACAATGAATGATCTATTATGGATTGGTTATGGAAGAAAGATACAAGGAATGATCTATTATGGATTGGTTAAGGAAGAAAGATACAAGGAATGATCAATTATGGATTGGTTAAGGAAGGAATATGCACGAAATGATCTATTATGGATTGGTTATGGAAGAAAGATACAATGAATGATCAATTATGGATTGGTTAAGGAAGGAATATACAAGGAATGATCAATTATGGATTGGTTAAGGAAGGAAGATACAATGAATGATCTATTATGGATTGGTTATGGAAGAAAGATACAAGGAATGATCTATTATGGATTGGTTAAGGAAGAAAGATACAAGGAATGATCAATTATGGATTGGTTAAGGAAGGAATATGCACGAAATGATCTATTATGGATTGGTTATGGAAGAAAGATACAATGAATGATCAATTATGGATTGGTTAAGGAAGGAATATACAAGGAATGATCAATTATGGATTGGTTAAGGAAGGAATATGCACGAAATGATCTATTATGGATTGGTTATGGAAGAAAGATACAAGGAATGATCTATTATGGATTGGTTAAGGAAGAAAGATACAAGGAATGATCAATTATGGATTGGTTAAGGAAGGAATATGCACGAAATGATCTATTATGGATTGGTTATGGAAGAAAGATACAATGAATGATCAATTATGGATTGGTTAAGGAAGGAATATACAAGGAATGATTAATTATGGATTGGTTAAGGAAGGAATATGCACGAAATGATCTATTATGGCTTGGTTATGGAAGAAAGATACAATGAATGATCTATTATGGATTGGTTAAGGAAGGAATATACAAGGAATGATCAATTATGGATTGGTTAAGGAAGGAAGATACAATGAATGATCTATTATGGATTGGTTATGGAAGAAAGATACAATGAATGAGCAATTATGGATTGGTTAAGGAAGGAATATACAAGGAATGATCAATTATGGATTGGTTAAGGAAGGAATATGCACGAAATGATCTATTATTGATTGGTTATGGAAGAAAGATACAATGAATGATCTATTATGGATTGGTTAAGGAAGAAAGATACAAGGAATGATCTATTATGGATTGGTTAAAGAAGGAATGTACAAGGAATGATCTATTATGGATTGGTTAAGGAAGGAATATGCACGAAATGATCTATTATGGATTGGTTATGGAAGAAAGATACAAGGAATGATCTATTATGGATTGGTTAAGGAAGAAAGATACAAGGAATGATCTATTATGGATTGGTTAAAGAAGGAAGATACAAGGAATGATCTATTATGGATTGGTTAAGGAAGGAATATGCACGAAATGATCTATTATGGATTGGTTATGGAAGAAAGATACAAGGAATGATCAATTATGGATTGGTTAAGGAAGGAAGATACAATGAATGATCTATTATGGATTGGTTAAGGAAGGAATATGCACGAAATGATCTATTATGGATTGGTTATAAAAGAAAAATACAAGGAATGATCTATTATGGATTGGTTAAGGAAGAAAGATACAAGGAATGATCTATTATGGATTGGTTAAAGAAGGAAGATACAATGAATGATCTATTATGGATTGGTTAAGGAAGGAATATGCACGAAATGATCTATTATGGATTGGTTATGGAAGAAAGATACAAGGAATGATCTATTATGGATTGGTTAAGGAAGAAAGATACAAGGAATGATCTATTATGGATTGGTTAAAGAAGGAATGTACAAGGAATGATCTTCTATAGATTGGTTAAGGAAGGAATATGCAAGGAATGATCTATGGATTGGTTAAGGAAGGAAGATGCAAGGAATGATCTATTATGGATTGGTTAAAGAAGGAATGTACAAGGAATGATCTTCGATAGATTGGTTAAGAAAGGAATATGCAAGGAATAATCTATGGATTGGTTAAGGAAGGAAGATGCAAGGAATGATCTATTATGGATTGGTTAAAGAAGGAATGTACAAGGAATGATCTTCTATAGATTGGTTAAGGAAGGAATATGCAAGGAATGATCTATGGATTGGTTAAGGAAGGAAGATGCAAGGAATGATCTATTATGGATTGATTAAGGAAGAAATATGCAAGGAATGATCTTCTATGGATTGGTTAATGAAGGAAGATGCAAGGAATGATCTTCTATGGATTGGTTAATAAAGAAAGATGCAAGGAATGATCAATTATGGATTGGTTAAGGAAGGAATATGCAAGGAATGATCTATGGATTGGTTAAGGAAGTAAGATGCAAGGAATGATCTATTATGGATTGGTTAAAGAAGGAATGTACAAGGAATGATCTTCTATAGATTGGTTAAGGAAGGAATATGCATGGAATGATCTATGGATTGGTTAAGGAAGGAAGATGCAAGGAATGATCTATTATGGATTGGTTAAAGAAGGAATGTACAAGGAATGATCTTCTATAGATTGGTTAAGGAAGGAATATGCAAGGAATGATCTATGGATGGGTTAAGGAAGGAAGATGCAAGGAATGATCTATTATGGATTGGTTAAGGAAGGAATATGCAAGGAATGATCTATGGTATGGTTAAGGAAGGAAGATACAATGAATGATCTATTATGGATTGATTAAGGAAGGAATATGCAAGGAATGATCTTCTATGGATTGGTTAAGGAAGGAAGATGCAATGAATGATCTATTATGGATTGGTTAAGGAAGGAATATGCAAGGAATGATCTATAGATTAGTTAAGGAAGGAAGATACAATAAATGATCTATTATGGATTGGTTAAGGAAGGAATATGCAAGGAATGATCTTCTATGGATTGGTTAAGGAAGGAAGATGCAAGGAATGATCTATTATGGATTGGTTAAGGAAGGAATATGCAAGGAATGATCTATAGATTAGTTAAGGAAGGAAGATACAATAAATGATCTATTATGGATTGGTTAAGGAAGGAATATGCAAGGAATGATCTTCTATGGATTGGTTAAGGAAGGAATATGCAAGGAATGATCTATAGATTAGTTAAGGAAGGAAGATGCAAGAAATGATCTATTATTGATTGGTTAAGGAAGGAATATGCAAGGAATGATCTTCTATGGATTGGTTAAGGAAGGAAGATGCAAGGAATGATCTATTATGGATTGATTAAGGAAGAAATATGCAAGGAATGATCTTCTGTGGATTGGTTAATGAAGGAAGATGCAAGGAATGATCTTCTATGGATTGGTTAATGAAGAAAGATGCAAGGAATGATCAATTATGGATTGGTTAAGGAAGGAATATGCAAGGAATGATCTATTATGGATTTGTTAAGGAAGGAATATGCACGAAATGATCTATTATGGATTTGTTAAGGAAGAAAGATACAAGGAATGATCTATTATGGATTGGTTAAGGAAGGAATATGCAAGGAATGATCTATAGATTGGTTAAGGAAGGAAGATACAAGGAATGATCTATTATGGATTGGTTAAGGAAGGAATATGCAAGGAATGATCTATAGATTAGTTAAGGAAGGAAGATACAATGAATGATCTATTATGGATTGGTTAAGGAAGGAATATGCAAGAAATGATCTATTATTGATTGGTTAAGGAAGGAATATGCAAGGAATGATCTTCTATGGATTGGTTAAGGAAGGAAGATGCAAGGAATGATCAATTATGGATTGGTTATGGAAAGAAGATACAAGGAATGATATTTTATGGATTGGTTAAGGAAGCAATATGCATCCCATTAAAGTGTTCTAAAGCTGCAAATGCAGGACCGACTAATAAGAAAGTAACTTAAGAATGATTGCAGCGCCAATCGAAAAAGATGAAATTCCTATCTGAAAAACGAAACAAGATAGGCAAAAATTTTTAAAAGAAAAAGTTGTAGAGCGTTTTCTATTTAGGATGAAAAGACGTACATGTTCTATGCGATTTGCATAGAACGTGTACGCAGACGATAATAAATGATATCAACAAAAAGATATAATTATCGTACTGCATTATTTATCTACCATTTTTGTACAATATTTATTGTTTACTGCAAAATGTATAGTTCTAAATAATTAAAATGAACATAATCACGGATTTCTATTTTTAAATAGTTTATTTCATACAGCAGAAAATATAATTTTAAAACTAAGTTTTATGCTAATAATGGTAGACTCTAAGTTTAAGAATATTTTCATTTACTAACTGTCGCTTTTACCAATTTAGCGACATTTTCATAAAGTACACACGTTGGAGTTATTTTACCCATTTCCTCATCAAAGTCGCCAAATTGTCTCTAAATTTGTCACCGAGCGTTACAGACAAACATATGACGAGGACGTCTCTTATACAGTATTACTATAAAACAGATGGTTTGAATTCCAATCAATAGATGTCTTTTGTCATGAATGGAACAAGCTAGATTCATGGGAATGGTGTTAGTAAATTTGTTCCATACTATTACATATCGAACAACCTATTTAACGATACTTTCTATCTTTTTTTATTTTATGGAAAATTTTAGATGAATTTATCAGAAATCGTGTTATATCCTAGAGTCCAAAAATTGCCATTCGTGTTCTGATCAAAAATTACGTATGAAATAATTGTTATACACTGCTCACAACTGAAATCGCAACACCATAAAGAAATTGATGTAGCCTCATGAAATTTACAGAATATAATTGTAACATGGGGACGTGCAAATGATCAAAATTCATACCTGGAAAATGAAAGCATGTAACTTTACTGACATTAGATCAATATGGAATAGGCCCACTGCAAGCGGCTATGCAGGATTGAATCTGACGAGGTATCCCATCAATGAGATGGCCAATGCTATGCTGAGAAGTGGCATTCCACACTGCATGCAGTTGGGCTGGTAACTGAACATGGTATGCTGGAATTGGGAGTTCTCTTAATTAGCGATCCATGATGTCCCAGACATGCTCAATTGGCGACACATCCGGAGAATATGCCGGCCAAAACAGGATATCAAAACCCTGTAGACTATTCATAGTTAACCGTGCAGTATGTGACCTGGCATTATCCTGCTGAAAAATAAGTGCAGGCCTGGTTGACAGATATGACTGTACCACAGGTCTCACAATGTCAGAGACGTATCATTTTGCCGTGATACTGCCAGAAACGTGGACCAAAGGTGTTCGTCCACCAAGTGTTATACCACCCCAAACCATGGTACCACTTAGGGGGCTGTGTGGCGACTGATAGAATAAGCTTTCTGGTGGCGTTGTTGAAAGCGCTGCCATACGCGAGTACGGCCATCTGGCATGCCAAAACGGACCTCCTTGACCTTGCGCTTTTGTGCTGCTTGGTAAGCAAGGTGTTACGTCACTATGCGTATCGAAACTGGGATCAATTGCATATCTCGCCTTGCTGTTTCCATTGCCTGATTTACATAAAGCTACACCTACAACTTTATGGTGTTGCGATTTCAGTTGTGAGCAGTGTATATTGTTACGAAATTTATCAAGAATCGTGGTCCAAGTTTCTGGATAACCTACGTATATTCACAAGCATGAAGTAAACAGGAACACTATACAATCAAAACACTTAAACGCTCCACTCATTACACAAAATAAGCCATAATATTCTCAAAATACTGGCGCAAATAATTTCACAAAGCAACGGCTATTATTCCCAAAACATTGACAAAAGTCACTGTCTGATCTGCGATAGAGACGAAAAACAAAACGGGGGACGCCAGTGAGAGGCACATTCGCAACAATATTATGGGAAATTCTAATTTTATTTTTTATTTTATTTTTTGTCAAACGTTCTATCACGTTAACAATCAATAGAGTTCCAATATTGACCGATTGTAATAATCGCAACACATGTTATTCGAAGCACTTCATTTATTCGTGAGATATATTGCGTCCATGGACTCACGGACACACCTAAAAAGTATTCGATACCAGTTCAGGGATTCTTATTAAAATATGCTCTTCCCTTGAAAACTTGAATTCTAATTTTCGAATTCGCTCCAATACTTTCTTTATACATTATACTATGCATGTAAAAAAGGCAATAAACATTTACAAAACAAGAAAAAAAAATGGAAAAGAAAAATAATGCCTCTCATTAGGAAATGCAAAAAATGATGAAAAATAGTTAATGATGACCAAATAATTTTTTTCTTTAATCAAAATACTAAAATAATAAAAGTTAAAAGGAGAAAAAATTGTACTAAATAAAGTGTGTATTGTAGTAATGCATGAGAAAAAAACCTTAAATATAATTCCATGTTCATCAATAGCATAAAAGCATGTGGCACAGTTCTCCAAATAAGATTGTTCATGGGTATATACAGGATGATTCAAAAAAGATTGGTCAAACTTTACGAAGTGATAGTACACACCAAACCAAGCATTTTCGTCATAGTTTAGCGGGTTGGAAATGAAACGTAAAGGCGTTACAAGCGGCTTATTCGTTGGGAAGCGGCTGCTCCGAAAACTTAAAAGCATCATTCTGGTTGTTATTTTCTGGTTGAAGGAGAAAACCACGTATGCAAATTTCATCTGGGGAGGAAGAAGAACCCTTAAGCAAAGTTTCGTAACACTGAGTGCACGGCCTTATCAGTTTGCAGTAGTTATTCGTAGCTCCAACTTTTGAGAAGCCGATCGTCCGATCTGTCTTGTCTTAACTTCTTTTTGTGGGGATATCTCATATGTCTCGTCTATATCCCCTTGCATCTGAAGAGGAAAACTCTTCTCCAGAATTTCGGTAGCTGCTGCCGAAGTGCGCGAATAAGCCCGGTCTGTTCGAGAGAGTTCGCCAATCCTTCCATCGCCACTTTGAGACGTGCATTCAGGTTGGTGGTCGCTCTTTTGAACCATTACTGTAATTATTGTTTATTAAATGTCATTTTATAACTTCTAAGTCATTCTTGTATTTCGCCTCACCTCACCGGTGTCACCATTAAGCGCCCATTCGCTCCTTTACGTTTCATTTCCGACCCGGTAAACTATAAGGAAAAATGCTTGGTTTGGTATGTACCTTGTAAAGTTTGGCCCATCTTTTTTAATCACCCTGTATAGAGTAGGTGTATGACTGTATACCTGTAATTAAAACTGTTAGAGGATAGAACTGTATATTAAGAATAATGTTATCTTCATTACTATGAAGATACTGCATTAATTTACTTATTCTCTAAGAGTTTTCACAGATTTGATCAACCCAAAAGTGCCCTTTATTAGTGCCAGTCTTTTTTAAATAAAAGGACACGATGTAGCGAAATTCCATCAGCTTCATTACAAACGCGCACATATTATAATACATTAGAAAATAACTGATACCATTCACGTTAGGATAAAATTCGAGTGACATAGCCATGATCATAAAAACCCAATTGCTTTGTAGTAATATACTTACCATATCTTTATACAAGGCTTATGTAAATTAGCTAGATCAGTAAAAGCACCTTTCAATCAACTTAAGTTGATTTAAAGCTTTATTGAAAGTTATTTGTTTTAAAAAGACAATTCATCCATTTTATCATTATTACTTAAGTGTTCAAATCTTCCTAAACACGACGGCGTGGAATGTAATGACTTATTATATGCGCGGACAACCAGCGCCGAACTTTTAATTTCGAATATTAGAATCTTATGCAATCTAGAAAGTTATTAGAATATTATGCAATACCTTCACGTGGCTGTTGGATACTTTCCTTTGTCAAAGTTCTACTAACATAAACACTCTCAGATAATCAGTGTGACGTCGGTTTCAAAAAACAAATTTATAACACTGGCCAAGCGCATAATTTACAACAGTCTGGAAAGACTCGAAGGAATAGTCTGACTAAGCTCTTGACTACACTTTTTTAGTACACCTACAACTTTGACCACAACGTCAGCATCTATCCCCCCTGTATGTCAATTGGTTGTGTTTGGCCTTACCACATCCAATACCTCTTGATTTTTCCTTCGGAGGCGTTTGTTGCCCCATTACACACGCACACATACCTTGTTACATCACTTTCTGGAATTAAAACCCTCAAGCGATGGCCTGCAACTGCACACCGCTAATACATTTAGGTTTGTAAAATAACGAGTCTGTAGATGAAATACATATTTGGGCCATTATTAAATTTTTGTCTTTTATGGTTTACGCTACCGCCGCCCCCCCCCCCCCCATTCTATCAGTGAATGTTTTACGTCTGCATTGCTATTTCTTTTACGACAATTTTGTACTTAATCACACTTTTATATAGCTTGTATTTCTTGTCGGCATACACATCTTTGAGAAAGACTGGGAGAAATATTCCTGGACAGACATTAACAGGACAGCAGACTGCTGAATAACGTTTTCTCGTAATTACCACCTTCTAAAATGTCTAGATTTTTAATTTAGCCACTTAACTTAACATGGACATAAACAATATTTTCCTTTAGGGAACGAATTTAATAAATTCATTACAACATACAAATTAATTATCATTGATATGTATATACATATATATACTCTTTTTTCACGTGATAAATAGAATGCCACTCCTTGTAGTACACATAAATAAAAAATAAAGACTGTGTCAAACAATGTGCTCACTTATAGTTTGTATAGCCACTTATAGTTTTCCCTGAACTAATGTGATAATGACGTAATATAAAGAGATACGAGAGAGACAAAACCTTAATGTTTAGGTGAACACCAGATATTTAGTGCGGGCAACATATACGCAGCGTATTTAATGTGATTATTTCGCTGTACTCGGGAATTATGCATCCTCGTAGAATGTTAATTGGATCGATTTTCTGAATTTGGGGAGCTTCTTTTTCAAGATAAATCTTAGCTTATATCCCTAACCTTTGGGGCATCAAGATCTAATTTTTATATGCAATAAAATTAAAGATATGCTATGTTATCTACAAATTAAGCCTATCATCAGTAATGCATTTAAGGGGTAAAGAAGAGTCCCAACCCCCTACATTAAACTGACAATTTTCAAGTGAAAGTTTTCTTCAGTTATATTGCCGAAAATATCCCCGAAACCCCTATCAAATAAATGACTCTTCAAAATACAACACTAATATCTCGCAATTTAAAGCGAGAAAGAAAGAGTATTGTTTCTTCAACTTACAATGTACCGCCGGACTGTGTTATTTTACAGAAAATTTAAACGTCTGCTTTAAACTTCCACCACTTTTATAATGAAATAAATTTATTTAAAATAGTACATTCTTTCTTGATGTAATTCGGAATAATATATACTATATATAAGACAAATAACTTAAGCGCAACATAAATGTATGTTTTGGGACAATAAAGTCTTTTGAAAAATGCAAATTCAGTACATCTTAATAAAATAAATATGTCTGTTTGTCTTTAGCGGGAAATTTAAGTTTCATATGATCGTGAAATTGGGTACACAAGTACTTCAGAACCCGAACAAGTGCACCTCTGCTTTATGTTTTTATTTCGATTTTTATGCATTTTATACGCTCGAATTTCCTTTGCAACCGTTACAAAACTCAATAAAACGCGTGGAGAAAAATGTGGCTCGAATTTCATTTGACACACGGTGGCAAGATCATAAACAAACATCTCGATCGCGAAACCAGCCATTCCAGACGGATGGCGCTTCCTATTTATTAGGGTGCATGTGGATTTCGGCGGAATCGCTTGCTTCATAAGATGTTGAATATGCGGTCAATTATAATTCTCATATTTTTTTGGTCTAGAGAGTGCGTGCGATTTAATTCGCAGAATTTTCGGATCGAAACCATTTCAAATTGTGGTCAAATGTATTATTTAAGCAGCGGGTGCTTATTTAATTATTTATACATAGTGGATGTTGATTTAGAACCGGGCAACGCCGTGTCACTCGTTTTAGTTAGTTTATGAATCTTACGTTCCATGCCAATTCGGTGATACAGTCAACCTCGATTTAATTTTCGTTCTATCAAAGCGTAATATAAAACTCCTTTATTTTCCAAAATCCGCCAAAGATCGACTTGATAAGCCATGACGATTGGCTGTTGGATCGCGATCGACAAGTTGAGCGCCTCCAGCTTATATGAATGCGAGGGTTATTTAGTAACTAATATTTCTTCCTATAAAGGATCAATAGTATTTTTTGTCAACCTTCTCAGGATTAAAGATATATTTTTTTCAAAATGAATATATTTTATCTAATCGGTGATTCGATTTCTTCGGCTTTTCTTCCCAAATAAGCTCAATTCAAATGAAGCCCATGTTCTTAATATGGCCGACTCCGTTTCTCCTTCTATACTATATCGCACTATTGCACAAGAAATTAAATATCAAAACGCTGCGCGTTTCCTATTGGTTGGAAATCCTGTGACTTCACGGTTTGATCTTGGTGTGTTACTTGGAGGCAAATATCATACACTATTGCCTGAAGGTTAGCAATTTTAACCTATATGTAAGGAGAAATCGCTTAATCTGATTCACTGTTGCCATAACCTCTGTGAATAGTTAGGAATAGTACTCATAGAGATAAAAGTAAGCAGTTAAAACTTCACATTAAGAAAACGGCCATTACGCGACAATCATTTAGGTGGCGCTGGAGCAGGATCAGTAGTCCTGCATTGTATTGTTACGAAACGTATCCTCTAGAATGGTAGATGTATGCGCAGGATACAAGAACAAGCCCAAGATAACTTACGTTTATTCACAAGCACAACGAAAACAGGAACAATATACAATCAAACAGCACTTAAAAGCTCCACTCATTTCACAGAATAAGTGAAATGATTCTCAAAATGTTGACGAAAGTCATTTCACAAAACCGCCGCTACTATTCTCAAAACATTGACAAAATCCCAGTCCAATGTAGCTCGTGTCACGTCCATTCGTCAACTCCCTCGCAGCAGAGGGGCGAGTCCTTTCTATAGTCTCTCCATAGAAACTTCTGGAAATATCTATATCTCAAGGAATAATCATTCTATCGATAAGTTACTGGAACATTTCAGAAGTCGCCAAATCTGAAATCTCTTCTAACTAGGAAATCCTGGAAACCCTAGGCTCATGTCATCCTTGCGCCATGCTGATGTCATGGACTGTGTTAAGGCTCCTCTATATGCGAGCTGACTCATCAAGCATATTGAAGCCCACCATAGCTGGAAGCGCAATCCATTAGCATTAGCTCTATTCGCATTTTCACTTTAGGAAGTATAATTGAAATAATTGTGGGTGGTTGTTTTGCCCCGAACTGCTCTAATCATTCTAGAAAGGGTTTTGGGCTATTTCGCTTTCCTAGAAACGAAAAAAAAAGAAAGCAATGGTGATAAATAATTGGATCCCTGGTACGGGAGCATACTTGTGCGAGCTAAGTTCTACAATATTCTAATTGAAACTTCTTTTTTTATATAAAATATTTATTTTAAACACTTATTTTATAATTTCTGTAACTGTAGTATGGCACCCTATGGGCTTTAATATGCTTGAGAAGTCAGCCTGACTGTGTTTTCTTCGCCTGGCCTTCGAGACAGACGAAAGAGAAGACGCCAATGAGAGAACATTGCACGTTTGCAACAGTGTACATGTCTATAGCACAAAAGGCCTAAAATATTTATGTAAACTGTCCATTCTGTAAAAATAAATTATGATCGTAATGCAAAATACAAATAAAACAACAAAGAATATTCCTTACGTAATTAAAATTATTTTATATTTTCAATTTATTTTTAACTAAATAAATTGAACATAGTATATAATTGAATATAATAAATAACGTATTCTGCGCTCTAACCTACAGCTATGAAAAAATACTGGTTAATTATATTCATAATTTCGGGGGATAATATTTATAATCGGTAACTTTTCTGCTTCCAACTCCGAAATTTCTTCCAGTTCCTAAGCTAGATAATGACTAATATAAATTCATCATCCAATTCTGAAGCGGTTAAAGGTCCTCACTAAGTATTTCCTCTTTCGATTCTGAAGCTATCACTTCCGATTCAATTATATGCATTTACATTGAAACATTCATTTTTCAGAATCGGCTATAAATAGGGATTAGATGACAGCTGATGTGAATTCTGCATCCAGTTTCAGAGGAGATCACTCAGAATTTCCACTTGTCGAGCTGTATTGTTATAATTCTTTACCTTACTTCGAACATTTTTAACACATTACAACATAGTTGAAAAGTGTTTATGGCTTTGTTCATTCTGTCTGTCTATCCGTTCGCACGATAACTGCCGTAAAAACGACTTTATCAAAATGAGATTTTAGTATGTTTTTGAAACGGTCTGTGGGCCATACGGGAATGTAAATGAATAATATCACCCAATCAGTTTTAAATTGAACCCGGGATGTATTGAACCTTATGTGACCTCATTTTTCAAACATTTTTTAAGCAAACTTAAAATTCACAAATTGCTTTGAAAATTTAAGAAAATATTCAAATTATCCCATATGATATATAAAAATATTTTCAGCAAAATGGGTTAGGCAGTTTTTTTAAATAAAAATTAAAATAATGACACCCATATAATAGGATGAGATTACGTAACCCGCTTCAAAATAAAATAGGGCATCCATCTTTTTTTCCTAGAGTAGAAATCGTGATTTTTAAAGTTCTTTTAAATGTATATTGAGTGTTGCATCCGTCATAAAACCGCTTTATTTTTGCGTATTTTCTGTACATCTATATTCTGCGCCAACGCAATCACAATATTGAGTTTAAATGATCATCCAACTTTGATTATTTCCACGACGAAGCCTCATTTTAATGGATGCAGAATGTAAACAAGTGATTATAAAGATGAGTTGCATAAGAATTGATGAATTTTTTTCATTCCAAATTATTGAACTCTAGAGTCTGGAAGAAAAGTGTATGAATGAAATACTCATCGTTTTTATATAGAGAGCCAGACGATTTATATTGCGATGACGTCTTTGAATAAAGTTCATTTTTTAACACTTTACAACAAAGTTGAAAAGTGTTTATAACGTTGTTCATTCTGTCTGTCAACACGATAACTGCCGTAAAAATAACTTAATCAAAATGAAAGTTTAGTGCGTTGTTCAGACGGACC
Organism: Amaurobius ferox; assembly: GCA_951213105.1. Taxonomy (NCBI): domain Eukaryota; kingdom Metazoa; phylum Arthropoda; class Arachnida; order Araneae; family Amaurobiidae; genus Amaurobius; species Amaurobius ferox. Next base: position 13,463,389 of record OX578137.1, on the reverse strand, counting down.
TATGGGAATATAAATGAATATCACTCAATTAGTTTTGGATTGAACCCGGGTTGAATAAATGAAATACATTGAACCCTATGGGACCTAATTTTTCAAATATTTTTAAGCGAATTTAAAATCCAGAAATTGCTTCGAAAATTTTAGGTAATATTCAAATTACTCCATAAAATATATAAAAAAAAATTAAGCAAAATATATTCAGTAGTTTTTCAAATAAAAATTAAAATAATAATTACACCTCTTATATGAAGCGATCACGTGACCATGATATGAAAAGATCACGTGGCCCACTTCAAAATAAAATATGGCATTCATCTTGTCTCAAAATCGTGATTTTTAAAGTTCTTTTTAATTCATATTGAGTGTTGTATTCGTCCTAAAACCGCTTTATTTTTGCTTACATTCTGTGCATTTACATACTGAAACAACGCAATGACAATATATTTGAGTTTAAATGATCATCCAAATTTGCTTATTTCTACAATGAAGCCCATTTTTCACTTATGTAAAATGTAAACAGCAAAATATGTAGGATAAGTTGTATAAGAATTGCTGTATTTTTTTAACGCAAAAGTATTTAGCTCATGAAGTCTGCATAGCTGATATGAATGAAATATTCATTGATTTTACAGAGAGAAGGACGATTTTTTTTCGATGAAGTTTTAAGCATAGAGTTTAATTACTTGTAGCTACATGGTCTTAATTTTTAAATAAAATAAATTATTTTAGTACTGTGAAGAATAAAATGATTGGGAAAATGTTATGAATAAAATGCTGCTTTTATAGAGAGAGCCAGGCGTGTTATTTTTTCTATGACGTCATTTGAATGAATGTTAGTTGTTTTCGATGAAGTTTTCAAATATAATAAATTATTGTAGTATTATGATGATTTTAAAAATATTACCGAGGAATGTATCGCATTTTAGAGATGTTTAAACCAGGCAATTTATATTTCAATGCCGTCATTTGAATGAAGTTCATTTTTTTCGATGAAGGTTTAAGTTTTCAAATATAATAAATTAATGTAGTATTGTGACAAGTTTTAAAATATTACTTAGAAGTGTATTGCATTTTAGAGATGTTTAAATAAAATTGCATTGAAGTTGGAAAGTGTTTCATAATCAATGCTTTAAGCATGATTGATCTTTCTTGTTTTATGAAGTTTTAAGTTTTGAAGTAAAATAAATTGTTGTAGTTCTGTGATCGTTAAAAAATATCACAGCTGAATGTATCGCATTTTAGAGATGTTTAAAGTTAAATTTGAGTTGGAAAGTGTTGCATAATGAATTCTTTATGCATAATTAATTTTTCATGTTCCAATGGGAGTTAGTCATTTAGGTAAAGAAATAAACCTCGTAACCCTCCTTTTGGAAGCGCACTGTGTAATATGAGATAAAATAAAGAAACATTTAACTTGACCCTGTAGGAATAGCATTTTCCTTCTCAAATCTGATTTCTTTAACTGGGAACAAACAACATTGGTAAAGAAGATGAAAGAAACCCTAACTAAATATGTTTTAAAGTAATATGATGTTTTTAGGAAATAAGAAAAGATCCGATGTTAAGACAAGTACATAGACGGGATAATGGAGACTGATATAAAAAGAGCTTTAAAACAAAGAAATTTTCGGGAAACAATGAACTCGAAAAGGGTGCCTGCTACTGGTGACGAAGGGTGCCTATATGGTAGTGCTTATTCTAGCGTAGATGGAATGGGAAAAAGATATATAACAATTTTCAATCTCATTTACAGTGCGTCGACAAAAGTCATGGACTAGGCCAAGAACTTGAGAAATACGAGTTTTACTGTAGATTTTTATGCAGGTGTCTATACACCTGCATAAAATGGCTAGGTGTTTTTCATCAGGAGTTCCCAATGTTGCTGCACGATAAGACGGCTTTAATAGAGCTACCCCCCCCCCTTTTAGAAGGGTACTGGTTATCTCGCTTCCTGTTAAAGATAGGGGGGAAATCAATTACAGAGTTGTAGAGCGTTACAATATTAGTACTAAGCATTTTTGTCTCCCCTCAAAATAGGGAAGGGAACCCTAAAGTCCAATGTGTAAAATATAACTCCCCTTCTGAAAAAATTGTACATTTAGACAATACAGCAAAATAAAAATAAAATACTATTATACATAAAATATCAAATAGTCGCTTTCAGCAATAATGTACACTTGTAATAAAATGCATCCGCGTCTTTTTCAATCTCTCTACATTTACACTGCTGCATGCAGAGTCATAAAACTGTCTCTTAAAATTGCTACTTATAGAATTATTTTGCAGCTTTCGTTATAGAAGAAAAATGCTTTGAACTCATTTCCCAATTCTTAGTTAATTTTTCCCTTTTTTCTCTAATAGGAAGCAAGATAGTCCCTTGTACTTACCTGAAAAAAGGGGTGTCAGCTTCCTAAAAGTTGTCTCATCGTGTAGCGCCAAAGGGGTTTGCTATACACCTGCATAAAAATATAATTTGCCTGGTCTGTGAGAATCTCTGTACTACAGAAGGTCGTTTGCACTTTATGGAAACGATTTTGATAATTTTTATGCATAAAGGGCGTATGTCTTGCAGCGATTTGCTTCTATCTGATAGCCTTGATTCTTGACTATAGCTCTAGCTCGAATTTTTCATGAAAGTAAAATTTTTCTTAACACCGTCATGTCAATTTTATCCCACTCCTCTTGGTTCGTTTTCCAAAGTCCGCTCAGTGTTCTTGGATGCCGTTTTCCTAAGGCTCGTTTTAACAAACCGAAAGCGCAAAAGTCCATAGGAGAAGCATCGGGTGATTTTACAAGCATTTTATGAAATGGGATACATTTTATTCCTGTTTCTGATTCTTTCTTTGCTAAATATGCGGCAGTTGACTTAGACGTGTGACTAGAGGCTTTGTGCACATGAAGTTCAACTTTATGGATGTCCTTTCCATATAAGGCTGGAATTTCTTCTTCAAAAATTGGTTCTGAAATATTCTGCTGATAGTAGAGTGAATTAATTTTAGCTTTACTTCAGACTTCTTTTAGTTTTAATTTACCGCTGTAACAAAATCCTGTAATCATCATGAATCCCTTTGGGAACTTTTCTGTACATTGACGATGCCATTTCGTACTATCAGTTGAGCAATAGAAAATTGCTCTTTTTTTATTACAGTCACTTAAATACACATAGATCCATGCCTCATCGAGTGTTACTACAAATTTCCATTTATAGCAGCTAGGTGTTTTTCATATAATTTTCTATATTTTGTTTTTCTTTTCGCAATATGCTTTGGCAAAAGCAGATGAACTTTAGATTTTAAACAACTTCTTTAACTTCAAATCTTTATGAATGATTTTACTTACAGTGCCAGAAGACATTCCCAGTTTCGATGCAATGGATCTTTGAGTCGGTGGATTTTCTTTTAGGATCAGAGCCTTCACTTTCCTGATATTTACCCGCGTTTGAACCATCTTGGGATGCGATTTTACGGCCATTGTTTCGTTTTTACGTTCAGCTAGACGCTTTTTCAATTTCAAATTTAATATATTAAAAATACATTTCTTTAAAATACAATAACCTCGATTTTTACCTCACTTTACAATGTGTTGATACGAATATTTTTCCTCTGAAAGCGCATTTACGTAACCTTCGAGCTATCTATCCATTTCAGGAGCCATTTTCAAAATAAATCTTTTATTCTACATTCCAGCCAATACAAAACAGTAGCAGACGATTATATTGAAAATGTCAAATCTTTATCTCAAAATGCTAACGAGAAACATAAATACAAAATCGTTTCCATAAAATGCGAACGACCTTCTGTATACAGTATTCACCTACCAAAATATATTTGAACGCATAAATTGTGCGCATTAGGGAAGTATACATTAACTGTCATTTATACGTTCCCTACAATATACAGGGTGATTAAAGAAAAATGGACCAAACTTTACGAAGTGGTAGTACGCACCAAACCAAGCATTTTTGGTCATAGTTTACCGAGTCGGAAGGCGTTACAAGGCGCTTACTCTTTGGGCAGCGGCCGCTATCCGAAAACTTAAAAGCGTCATTTGGGTTGTTATTTTCTAGTTCAGTGTTCTTCAACCTGTGTTCCGCGGAACCCTAGGGTTCCACTCAAACGCTTTAGGGGTTCCGCGAGTCGATACTACAATTCGTTGTTTTTGTTTTGTTTTTCTTTGCTTTCAATTTCATATAACATATGTATGTATTATACAAATACTTTATATGGAATATTTATCTTCTTGTTTGAATTAATGCAAAGTTATATCTTATATAAAGTTTTTATAACAAAGGCAGGGACGCACTTTGTTCATAACATGTAATACGTAATATGACACATCACCTCTAAACTCAAATCTGGGTGTGTTACTGAACGAAGGGTTCCATAAAAAAAATATCTCAAAAAAGGGTTCCGCGGAATGACAAAGGTTGAAGAACACTGCTCTAGTTGAAGAAGAAAACCAGGTATGCAAATTTTCGTAACGCCGAATGTACGGCCTTATCAGTTTGCAGCAGTTATTCCGATTGATTGGACGAGGTGGTCCCATAGCATGCCCCCCACCCCCACCCCACGATCGCCCGAACTGTCGTGTCTTGATTTCTTTTTGTGGGGATATCTCAAATGCCTCGTCTATGCGCTCCCCTTGAATCTGAAGAGGAACTCGTGTCCAGAATTTCGACCGCTGCTGCCGAAATGCGCGACATGCCCGGTCTGTTCCAGAGAGTTCGCCAATCCCTCCATCGCCGCTGTGAGACGGACATTCTAGTTGGCGGTCGCTCTTTTGGGCCATTACTGTAACTATTGCTTAATAAATGTCATTTTATAATTTCTAAGTCATTCTTGTGTTTTCGCTTCACCTCATCGGTTTTATCATTAAGAGCCCACTGACGCCTTTACGTTACATTTCCGACACGGCAAACTATGAAGGAAAATGCTTGGTTTCGTGTGTCCTACTACCTCGTAAAGTTCGTCCGATCTTTTTTTAATCCCCTTATATAATAGATATAAAGAAAGCTTATTTAAAAGGGGCATTTTAATCTTGTACTATGATTGATTTATATCGTTTAGTATCCCGGAATGCAGATCAACCCTTTTTCAAATAGGTCTAAAGACAAAATATCTCTAATCTTTCGGAGGCAAAGTAAACGTTAGCCCAAAATTTTAAATTATATCCTTCAACGATGTCTTTTATCTCAACACTCTCAAACAGCCAGAAAATTGTGTCAGAAATATTGAAAATTTCTTTATTTGCCAAGTTAAACATACGAGACAGAAAATCTCTCGTTAATCGAATTTTCCCAGAAAATGATGCACGACTATATAGACTCACAGTAATTCACTTATATCTGAATTTTCCATTAAAATCAAGTAACTTGAACAAAGAAAACGACCGGGCCCATTTGTTGAAAAATTCTTAAATACGTGTGCATCATGCTTATAGTATAATTGAGTAAATAAATAGATTCATGCGCAAAGATAAACACAGACTCCTTCCTTTAAAAGATATCAAAATTTTAAATTTTTCTTTTCTAAGTATAGAGTTGCGGTATTATCCGAGAAACCCTGTGCGCATTTAAATTATTGAATTTTCATAATTCGGTATTCCATATAAATGTAAAATATTTACTTGCAAAATAATTTCGTAGCTAAACCACTGTATAATATGTTGTAGGAAAATCTCTGGAATATTTTATAAATATTTTCAATTAGACGATACACTAAAGTTTTGCGCTGCAAAACATGTGATATGTTCAACACGGGATTTTCTCTGCAGATTAACAATTTTTGAAATTGTAGTCAATAAACAACACACATTAGAACTTTCGTGCAATAGCTCGCACTGAATATCAGCATGATTTTCGAGGACGATTAAAATGAGTACATCGAATATCAAGTGATTTGCTTGATTATTTCGGTATTTCGCGCTCCCTGTGGAAGATTAGAGGTTAGTAGAAAAAGGTTCTTCGTTTGGGATGGACGCTGTCCCATCCGTAAGCAAAATGTTAATCTCCTTTATAATCGATAAACATCTGAAATTTATTTATTGGAAAAATATTACTAAATTTCATTAATTTATTCGAGGGATAAATCAATTTGCTTCATGTGGAAAAGCAAAATTTCCAATGCCACGAATGCGGCTCAAGTAACTCCTATACAATTGCGTACATTTATATCTGGTTAAAAATGATTATAAAACATTGACACATTTAATAAGAGTGAATACATTATAATGTTTACGTTCTTTTTCTATTTCAGATAAAAAAAAATGTGCTATAACTCGAGAACGTCGCTTGTTAACATCTGTAGATGATATCATTTTTATTAAGAAATTAAATATAAAATAAATATTTTTGTAAGAATATTAAGTTAACTAATAATATTAAAAAACTAAGAGGAAGAATAATATTAAGAAATTAAATATAAAGTAAATATTTTGTAAGAACTAAACATTTAACTCCAGACTCCAGAATCGCTTTTGCAACCTTCATACTTCCTTACCCCGAAAATAAATCTGAAAAAGTCTGCCTATAAATTTAAATTTTTAAAATAAACAAATATCTCACATTTAAAAATTTCAAAAAATATTTAAAATTGAGATATATTTAAAATTTAGAATCTCTCGCGCATTTCTTTAAAATCTTGTTTCATTTATTGTTATGTATTTACATATATGTATGTACTGTTGAGTATTTACATATATGTTCGGTTAATACAAAAGCATCGCCCTATTTAATCATTCTTAATTACTTCTTATCCGCTCAGAAATACGTTCCGCTCCCTCCAAAAGGAACATCTAAATTTCATTTAAAAGATGGATGAAAATATACACACGTCTCGCAGCATCTAATAGGTAATTTTCACCATTTAAAATGGCCACATTTCAAACTTTTAGACAACGGGAAAGTATTACGCCAGGTTCTCTGGGGACAGTTTAGATTTAGGAGAATTTCCAATCTCTTTTGAATTGGATAGGCGATACTTAATTGATCTTACGAAAATCGGAAAAGTGGGATGAATATTTCCCTCAAAGAATGAAGAATATTCAAATTCTGCGATTTGTTTGGCCTCTGAAAATGCACAGTGCTGCAAAAAAACGTGCACAAATAAGAAATTGAGCTACAGTCGTGGAACTCGACATATATATTTATCATCTGAGGAGATATGCAAATGATTAGAATTTGGGAACAAAAAAAGGCGTTTTATTAAAAAATTGTTGCAAGAAAGAAGACGACATTTTAGTGTGTGGTAAATCCTCCCCTAGTAGCTATACAAGCCGATATTCGGTGCGACATAGAGTCAATAAAGTTGCTTATGTCCCAGCCTAGATGATCCCCTTAGATTCAGCCACAAATGTCGCAACGGATCTTCATCTATTCAGCGGTATTCTATGAAGGCTGAAATTGCCGTCCAACACCTATTCTATTGGTGATATGTCTAGAGACCTGGATGACCATGGGAGGGTAATAAATCATCGAAGACATTGCTGAGAAAGTCGTGCAGTGTGTGATCGAGCGTTGTCTTATTGGTAAATTGGTAAATAGAACCTGGGTGACTGGACAGCATAGGCAAAAACAAACATCTGCAGAATATGTTCAAGTGAGCCGTCAAATTGACTTACAGCACAACTAAAGGAAATAAGCTGTCCCACAAGATGACTTCCCAGACTGTAACGCCACATGTGATGGCTGTATGTCGCTCGATAACAAATGGCTGGTCAGTCTACCTCCACAAACGTAGGCAGTGGTCATCAGCACCAAGAGAGAAACGGAATTCGTCGGTAAAGACAACATGTCTCCAATTAGACACGGTACAGGCTGACCGAGCTCAGCACCAATCCAGACGGCTCTGCCTATGTTGTGGGTTAAGTGGTAGGCGTCTTAACGGATATCGACACCTAATTCCACCTTCTGCCAGTCATCTCCGAAAAGTTTCTGTGGATGCAGGATGCATGAAGGATGGCGAATAGCGACGCCACTAGCGTAGACGTAGCTCCTCCTTTGACTGATCTCTGTGACTTCTCTTTCCTGTCTGTTAGTTATAGCTGCCGAGTACTGTTTCTTACAGAAACTCCAGGTTTGCAATCAGGGTTCTCCAAAATTCATTCAGCCCAGCGTATCTGGTGTAAGTTTGATAGAGAAATGTGAAAAACCGAAAAATATGTACACGTAGGGATTCTATTTTTATGCTCATTGACTTTTGTCGTGGCATATTTAACATACATTGCAATGATTTTGAAATTGAAAACTTGGCGCCCATTTGTAAGGAATGAACTGTCGGTTGCTACTTAAGTGAACAAAAATAAACCTTTTCCCTATATAACTACCAATATAGTTGTATTTCAGTAGTTGGTATATATTATTAAATAATAAATATGTATGTTCAGCTTTCTTTCTTTTAAATAATTTTATCAGCTTCGTAAGCATTTTCTCTTACTTTCAAAGAAACGTCGAATTTTCATTGAAAATAACAATGAAAATAAACATTTAAAAATGAGGAAATGCGTGCATTGCATAATTTATTACGCAATTTTTCTCATTCAAAATGGCTTCTTTTGAAATTTTCGTGTCAGAACTATCTTCTCTCCTTTTGAGATAAAACATTAGACAGGAAATCGTTTTGTAAAGCATCCCTCCGGGCTAACAGAAGTTCTGAAGAATTTACAATCTCTTTGAAATTGGACAGGCGATGCGGTAATTTGCCTTTGAATAGTTATTGAAAAAGATAAATGCGCCCCTGAAAGAAGGGTAAATATTCAAATCTAGAGACTCTGTATAAAATTATTAAATGTTCCCCTTTGAAACTTTACAAATTTCACCTTGGGATGGAACCAGTAGTCTGAAGTAACGTGCTACAAGTAGCAGAACTACGGTAATCACTACTTTTTCTCGTAGTCTGTAGTATAAAGCGCTACTTTTAAAAATAAGTAGTGTACTTTTAAAAATCAGTATCGCGATACATTATATCACTAATTTGTATCGAGTTTGGACGCTACTTTTAACGTTACTTCAGTGAACAAACAAGGTGCCATTCTACATATCGTGGGATCACCCTTTCTTCATTTGTATGAAATTTAATGTTCTGCGCAACGATATACGATGAATGGCTGCAGGTACGCTGCTGGGTTCATGAAATTGATTTTTTATATGAATATATTCAGATGTGTTATTTCCCAAAATATCCTGCTTATCTGATTACAATTTTGAGATGCAAATTCTACTAAAAATAAACAAACATGTTTTTAAATAAATAGTTTTTACGTTTATTTTATTTTTTACTTCTAATAAATAAAAAGAATACACGTCAACTTTAATTAAACTTTAAAATCAAAGACAACCAAAAATAGGTTTCATGTCCGAAAGCGCTTTGGCCGTGTCATTTTTGTACGTCGAAGAAAGGGGATTTTATTAAAGGACTTTAAAACTTATTTTTGGTTGTCTTTGATTTTAAAGTTTATACTTTTATTTTATGTTACTGTTTTCCGAAGTGGGTAAAAGCGTAAAGATTGGTAAGTTGATCAGTAAATTTTAATTATTCAGAATAAGTATGTTAAATGACTACAGCATACCCATATTCTGAACTTTTTGTGGAAATTGAAGCTGTGGCAAAATTCGTCTTATAAAAGTGGTTATTTAGTGACTCCATTTTAAAAGTAGTTTGTAGTCACTACTTTATAAAAAAAAGTAGTTGTAGTTAACTACATTTGTCATAATGTAGTTGTAGATCACTACAATAATAAAGTAGTTTTTCCAACCACTGGGTCGAACTTCACTATTCTAATGGTTCGGCGGAATTTTGCCGTATAACACAAGATATTGCAATGTAATGCAAAAAACTCAAAAGCACATTGGAAATAAATTATAAATATTAAACCATAGTATAATAAATTTAAAAATTCGGGGACATTTTAAACAAAGTACAGGAAATATTTTTTTGAGAATCGATAGTTTAGCAGAGCCCGATTAAGACCTTGTTGCGTAGGCCCGATTGCATTGGAAGACCCTCAGCCCAATAAAATTATTAGATCGTATTGTATAGTCAATGACCTACCAAAACTTTTAAATTAAGATCTAAATTTATCTATTAATTTATTAAATTAATTAATTATATTACAAGACTTATAAATAATTAATAATATTAAATTAATTTAATTAAAAAAATTATGTTATTTAAAAAAATATATCTGAATTTATTTCTTTTATTCATTGATATCATTTAATTCATAATATCAATATATTTAATTTTATCATTATATAATATCATTATCATTTTATTTTTAAACTTTTAGAATTGCAACGCAGAATTGCAACACAGCCAAGGTTGAAAACATAATCCATTTAATATGTATGCTACAAATTTAAAATGGGACAATAGTATAGGACAATGGGACAATAGTATAGTTTAAAATGGGACAATAGTTTCAGTTAAAAATATCTTTATTACATTATAAAGTATTTTTATCACAGTATTTTTTTATATCAAGCATGCAAATAAATGCAGTTGATTCAAATTGTTTAAATTAATGCAGTTGATTTAAATTGTCTAAAAACGATTTAAAATTGTCAAAATATATATTTTCATTTCTATACTAGTAACCAAAATATGTATTATTTTAATGTATAGTTTATTTTTTATTTTGAGGCTCCTAACAAAAACAATTTTTGGACTCCTTAGAGAAATGGAGGGTAAGCCCAAGTGTTAAAGGCCTTTCGGAAATAAGGACCTGATCTCAAACTTTTATGATGAACGTAATGTCTCTTTGAAGGAAAATGGGTCTTCAAAATATTTAAATGAAATAGAACTCAATGTTCTTGCACTATAAGGTCATTAGACCTGTAAGGATTAACAATTTCTATTCATGACAACTTATTTTTTGAACAGTGTCTTCTCCGGGGAAATAAGAGTCTAACTTTAAATAACAGCCGCGGAGATTGCGGACGGCGGTGGGAACTGGCAACCAGGTTCTTAAAATGCGAAGTGCGAAGCACAAGTTGCACGTGACGTGTGTGGCTGCAGCAGACAGTAGAAAAGCCGGTAGAAAGGGTGGACCATGTACATTCTGATTTATTATTTGTAAATTACGTTAATTGATGTTTATTTTATGATTTTTATACAGTTAAGAATAAACTGGTTGTTTTTATTAAAAGATGCCTTCGTGTTCACTCCGCCACCTTTACAGACGTTCTGAATGATGGTGTATTTGTTTCTCACTTTACCTGAAGCATGAATGTTAAAATAAAGAGATAAAAATTAAATGTGTTTAAAAAGTATTTCTAGATATTGTACTGAATGGGTCACTTATTTTTCACGCGACAAGTAACGTTACAAGTTTTAACCGAAAACAGAATACAACTCAAGAATCTAACCGATTAAGCTTTCCGTTCCTTATAACAAAAATTTTAGATTTTATCAGTGGCGACTCGTGCTCAAAGGGCACAAGGCGCGCGACTTCCTCATGAAATCCCCCTACATTATTATTTTTATTTATATAAATGTATTAAACATTTTTGTAAAAAAAGTTTACATATTTTGCAAATTTTTTCAAAACGTCCTTCCACAAAAGTGCAGTGCTGGCATCTTGTCACACATTCAGCAACTAAAACCGACAATCTAGTTGCTGAATGCTTTATAAGATGACAGCACTACAAGAATCTTCTGCACTGTGGTTTCGTCGTAGGGCCGCGAATTCAGAGCGACACAGATAGAACGAAGTTACATAGTTTCAAATACTATTGCGAGTTTGAATGAACGAATATGAACATTGGCTGTTTTCAAAGCATTGTCTGCCACGTATCGTTGAGCGGCCGTCGCCAAAAAATAAGCCAGTTTATCGTGGGTCTTCTACAATTGGCATTATTTCGCTATTGTAGTTGTTCTTAAGAATATGAATTTGACGGATTCTGTTGTTTACCAATATAGTTTTGGTATTTTTAAATAAATCCTTGATTAAAATGACCGTTTATACAAAAATAATTTAGTTTATTTTTAGTTATATATTTAATTTCATTTTTAGTTGTTCAGTAGTTCATATTTTTAAAATATAAAAGTTGATATATAAGTCCGATCAAAAATGTGTTACATTCTCTACATTTATGTATATAAAGAGAAAGTGTGACGGGTTGAATGGTTAAATTTGTCTTTTTGACGGATTTAAATATTGAAAACATTCTTCAACTCAAATTTAACATGATCTACGTGTGTAAATGACTATTTATGCATGTAAAAATCTGTGGACATGATATCCAAATAACGAATTGGGCGATTTGAACAACATTTTGTACGATTATATTGTCTATGAAGTATGAAATGCTCTTCACTTTTAGTACAAATAGACAGAATCCACACATATTTACGTTTTTTTAATATAAAATAAATAAATGGCAGTCATTCATGTAAAATATTTTGATAAAGTACATGATCATTTTCTGAAAACTATTTTTCAATATAAAACGTTTTTTAATATAAAATAAATAATTGTAAGTCAATCATATAAAATCGATATACATGATCATTTTATAAAAGGTATTTTATAATCATCAGAAATCAAATTATACAGTAATTTTATTATTAGTAGTAAACAAAGAATACCGATTTTAAAACCCTGGTATGCCCCGATTTTGAGATGTTGGTAGTTAATTCATGAAACGACTTATATAATAAACTTTATATGAAAAAATTGCAAATTAAATCGGCCAACTCTTTTCTCACTCAGCATTTTCGCATTATGGCACATTTCTCATTATAGCACTTGTTGAATAGCGACGCTATAAATGTAGCCAAAACTGCCAAACACCAATCAAAGTAATACGAAGTCAATATAACCCTGCTATATATTTGTTGTAAGTGCATATAAATGAGTGCGATTATTAAGTTTATTAAGGCGTTGATAACAAAAGAACCAAATTTTATTATATATGTAATTGATTTAACATTGTTCAAAGATTTTTACACGCGATTGTTACAGAAATTAACTTACCTCGGAATGAAACAAATTTATATGCAGCCCACATCCTATATTTTTGACACTTGAATGTAAAAATCTGATGTGGGCAGCACATGACTTTCCCTGCAGACGTTTATATTCACGTTCTCTTTATTTATTTTCAAATTTATTTCACTTTTAATTCAATTTTCGTTCTCATTCGGTAACCGGACTTATTATTAAATGTGGCGTAGAGAAAATACGAAAAACTAAAATATCTCGAGAACGGCTAGTCCTAGTGTAATGGGGTTGATCTTTTTCTTTTCGTAGTTAAAAATTACGTATTAAACGAGCATTTAATGGATATATTTGAGTATATCTAGTTCATTAGTTTAGATTTTGACGATTTTTGCGGGCCATTTTGCAAAAAAAAAGGCAGTTTATTTTTTTTCGAATCGTACCAAAATCTAATCAGAACCAGGGTAACCCACAAGTGACTCATCTACCGAATTTTGTGAAATTCGGTCCAGTAGTTTTTCAGTTAGTGTGGATACAAGCTTTTGCGGGCCATTTTGCAAAAAAAGGCGGGTTCTTTTATTTCAAATCGTACCCAAAACTAATCTGCACTAGACTCGCTCACAAGTGACTTACCAACCAAATTTTGTGAAATTCGGTTCATTAGTTTTTTAGTTAGAGTGGATTCAAAATCTGCACAGACAGACAGACACACAGACACACACACAGACGTCACGCTAAAAATGGTTTTTTCGTATTCTACAGGTGACGAAACGTGTAGATCCGTCGAAAACTCGAGTTGTGATTTTCGGCATGATTCCAATACTTTCCCTATACATTACCATGTATTGCAGGGAAAGTAAAAAACTACGAAAAACGGTAAATATTTCATAGATTGCCTATAAATCTAATATGATTCAACGTTTCTTTTTGCAGCGTAATGCAATATTCAACTATTAAATCTTGAAAACAAAAGTATCAAATTTAATTATAAAACTAAGAAACAATAATTTCCTAAGACATTTAAAATATATAGTAAAAATCACTCCCACAGCAAAATGTTTAAAAGTCTTGAATTTATATTATATGCTTTATTATAAATTCAAGACTTTTATTATAAATTCAAGTTTTAGCAGCCAATTATCATTATACACAAACACATATATAAATAAATTGAAAATATGTTTGTATATGTATATAGTATATAAAACATGCTTTAATCAGCGCTCCTCTCTACGTATTGATCACGAACAGCCACTGGTTTTCATATATTGACTGAGCAATACAGATGCTCTATACAAAAATAAAATTCACTTTGTTTGAAAATGTCTTCATTTTTACATATTTTCTTTCTCAACAACTCATAAAATGTTAACTACACACATTCTTGACCCAAAAGTTTACAAGGCCGTAAACGTGTGGCATCTATAAATATTTAGCACCTTTCCTACTGAACATAAAAAAACATTTTTGGACGGTTTAATCCAGGGATAAACTAGATGTGTTTGAATTTAACGTACTTGGAGTTCACGTCTTTCCTAATATGCTCACTGTACAAGTTTTGCGGAAAGATTATTCTTTCGATAATAACTGCCTAATATAAAGTACCTTAATTCCTCCATTAAGTGCCGCATCCCCTCTTTTCCCAACAATATTGCTAATTTTTACTTTCCCTGCAATACATGGTAATGTATAGGGAAAGTATTGGAATCATTCCGAAAATCGCAACTCGAGTTTTCGACGGATCTACACGTTTCGAGACCTCTAGAATACGAAAAAACCATTTTTAGCGTGACGTCTGTGTGTGTGTCTGTGTGTCTGTCTGTGTGTCTGTCTGTCTGTCTGTCTGTCTGTCTGTGTGTCTGTCTGTCTGTGCAGATTTTGTATCCACTCTAACTAAAAAACTAATGGACCGAATTTCACAAAATTTCGTAGGTAAGTCACTTGTGGCCGGGGCTGGTGCTGATTAGTTTTGGGTACGATTCGAAATAAAAGAACCCGCCTTTTTTGTGAAATGGCCCGCAAAAGCTTGTATCCACTGTAGCTGAAAAACTAATGGACCGAATTTCACAAAATTTGGTAGATGAGTCACGTATAGGTCACCCTGGTGCTGATTAGATTTTGGTACGATTCGGAAAAAATAACCTGCCTTTTTTTTGCAGAATGGCCCGCAAAAATTATCAAAATCTAAACTAAAAAGCTACGTATGCTCAAATATATCCATTAAATGCTTGTTTAATACGTAATTTTTAACGAAGAAAAGAATAAGACCAACCCCATTACACTAGGACTAGCCGTTCTCGAGATATTTTAGTTTTTCGTACTTTCCCTACGCCACCTTTGAAAATAAGTCCGGTTATCGAATGAGAACGAAAATCGAATTAAAAGTGAAATAAATTTAATTAAAATAAAGCGAACGTTAATATAAGTTTGCAGGGAAAGTCATGTGCTGCTCACATCAGATTTTTTATCTATATATATAAAATTGCAAATCTGTCTATCTGTATGTATGTTTGTCTCATCATCATGGAAGAACGTCTGAACCGAATTTAATGACATTTTATGGGTAGCCTTGAAATTCCTCCACTTAAAATTGAGTCCATGTTTCGAATTTCTAAGACCAAGAGTTGTCTATATATTAATTAAAAACGAACCATTAAACCTTCCATAGAGATAGCATTATGCAGACGATATTTTTTCCGCCAATTTATTTGAAGAAAATTATATCATACACTTAGCAAAAGATTTAAATCCAATGTGTTTATGATTAGACGATTTTTATTAAATCTTTTCCGATTTAAATAATAAAGTATATAAAATAAATTTCACAGATACTACATTTTTGACTGAATTATATCAATTACGATTTTCAGGTTTAAGCATTACTATTATTGATATTTTCGGTGATTATTGATTCGGCAGTTAATGATATTTTCAATTTATTACGTATTTTGGCAAAAATTGTTGAAACTCATATTTCACGTAGTACGGATATATCTTCTACGAGAATATAAATAGTACAGATATATTGACATATATTTTGATATATAGTGGAATGAATTACGGCCTTTAGGTTGACAGATTACGGGATCATTGATATTTTCAATTTATTATGTCATCTGTTTTAATTGGCAAATGTTTTAGAAACTCTTATATGTGTTGTAGTACGTGTAATCTTCTACTAATACACGGGTATGTCTTCAAATATTCGCGAATATAAGTAATACGGGTCCCATACAATTTGAGCTTTTTATTTTGCATATAGTGGTTCAATTTCATATTTTTTGTACACATATTTACAAACGGGACCAGGATGTTTTATTCTTCAGATCTGCCCGTGAAGATAATTTTGTATACCGAGAACAGATATTCTTAAAAAAAAATTTAGGAGCTTTAAATTAAATATTTTAATAGAATATTTTGATTAACAATATCATTTACTACACTATAGGAATTATTATCAATTACTACACCATAGGAATTATTACCAATTACTACACTATACTATATGATCGTGAATTTTCAGTTTCTTTATATTATATACTCCGTACCAATAACGGGTATACTGCTAGTAATAAATAAAATTTATGTTTCACAAGTTCTCCAAGGTTAAATACAGACAGGCGCTGTCTAAAGAGGAAAATATGTTAAAATACTTTCAGCCCTGTATTTAAATTTTATGCGTTATTGAAAATTCCCAAACAAAATTTTAATCTGTAATAAAGTGCTCCGTTACTAACAATATAAAAAATTTATTGAAAGTATATCCATAAATTTCAGAGATAGAAAAACAGAACAACCGCGCAAGCAAAAACAAGAATACGTTGGTTTACAATCCTATTCTGTTTATTTTCCTATTCTGAGTCGGAAGACTTATTGATTCCAAATTTTATTGATACTTTTAACCTACTTTTTATACTGTTATAAACGAAGTATTTTTATTGCAGATCATTTTAAACAACAGTTTGATCGAATTTTTATATAACATTTTATATAAAATTTTAATAATATATAATCATAAAAGGAGACTTTTGTCTGTGCGTTCTACAGCAGAAAATCTAAGCAACATTCGGCCATGAAATTTGGTACCGGAGTACCTTGGTTCCCGAGAAGAAATATCTCATCGAGATTTTCTTAAAATTCGAATTAGTTTTTTTTTTTTTAGTTATTGAATATTAAAAATGCCCTTTTGAGTGATATCCGCACATATCGATTCCTTAGCGATTGAAAATAGAGTTTTCATCGTAACATCTTTTGAAATATCGAAAAAATTTTCTTTCAAAAAAGCTTTAAATGGAATCCGTAGTATCAATGGACACGTTATAGAGAATACAAGTGAATCCTTTGAGGCTGCTGACTACGCCTTTTAAAAATTGATTACATGAATGCAATTAATAGCAGCATAAATGCCAGGCACATTTTCTAGTTACTGATATTTGATGCTTTTTATAAATCCTTTTTGACTGTTTTCCCTGGTTATCGTATGCTCCTCTTCAATGATTAAACAACTGTTATACATTTTACCTTTCTTAAAAATGAGTAATCGGCAAAGAACTATTTTTATCCCGTCGAATAAAACATTGCGTTGCCACCTTCTATGGATCATTAAAAATAGCCACATTGCTAGTTCACATATCAATATTTTATTTCCTCTTTTCGAAACTAAAACATAAGGCTGTCAATTTTTAAGTTAAAATCACTGCGAGTTAATATAAATTTCAAAGAATTTCCAATCTCTTCCGGATTTGACGGGCAATTTTTCTTTTGAATAAAGAGTGAGTGGGATGAATATTTTTTTAAATAATAGAGGATATTGAAATACTGCGATTTATTTCGGAAACAATTATTTGTTCTAGAATTTAGAAGTTTATCCAGTGTTAGATCCGTCTCTGCTCTAAAGATTTGACTAAAACCTGAGGCAAAATGTTTTCCATATAACACAAAACTATTATTTAAAGAAAACATATTACAAATTAAACTTAGGACAAAATCAAATAAACGCTTAAAAACTGCTGCAATAACAACACAATAAATAATTTTGTAAATACCGCATAAATATGAAAATGAACTGGTTTACTACGAGTAGTATCAAAAACAAATAACAGCTTTCTTCAGGACAGATAATAAGCACGACCTTAATTACTGAGATGACCAAGGATCGACAAGGACTTCCTTTAGGAGAAACAAGGAGCGTGACTTCACTTACTTAGATGACCAAGGATCGACAAAGATGTTCTTCAGGAACGATAAGAAGCGCGAATTCTCTTATTGAGATAACCAAAGATCGACAAGTATTTTTTCAGGAACAATAAGCGCGACATCATTTACTGAGATGACCAAGGATACACAAAGACTTTCTTCAGGAGTGACAAAAAGCGCTACCTAATTCAGATGACCAAGTATCGACAAAACTTTCTTCAGGAGCGATAAAAAACGAGACCTCACTCATTGAGGTGATCAAGGATCGACAACGGATTTCTTCCGGACGACCTCATTTACGGAGATGACCAGGGATCGACAAGGACTTTCTTGCATACGATGAATTTGCACACGATGATAGTCTACCTCAGTGTCTTTCAAACTCATTTGGTTGCTGAACCCTTTTGAAATTCAATTTGGTGGTGGAACCCCAAACGCCCAGCGTGGTCCAAATTATGTGGCATAAGGTAAAATTGTCCTTATCAAAATTTCCACTATAGAACTTACCTATGATGCCGTCGCTAGGGTTGGAGCATGTAAGCTCCAGGTTCTCAAGCTGGAGAGACGAACACACAAAATATAAATAAATACACTTGACTTAATTGATCCATTTATTTTAATATTTTAAGTTATAGATATCCATTGTATCTTGATTAATGATACTATTATTAAAGCTATTATTATAAGACATATAACACTGACAATATTTCATTAATACATATTTACACACATAATAAAATTGACATATATTTTTAAAACAGTTTCATTTAAGCAATCGACACTCAAAATAGTTCTTTTAGTTCAATATCTAAGAACTCGTTAATATACTCTACTCTTACGAACTGATTGTTCATTATTTGAATAATCGATAAAAGTGTGCCTTCCGTGCTAATTAGTGACAAATTGAAAGTTGATTTACCTCTACTCTTTTGTGTTAAGTACTTATTCGTGCAATCTCAATGATGCACGAAACTGTTGCACATCTCATAACTGCAACAAACTTCCATTTTATCGCTCACATTCGATATACTTTTTGTTTACAAAACCAAGAAACATGATGTTAGCTCGTTCGAAAATTTGAAGTCGACTGAACTTTTTGGAATACGGCTTTGGGGCGCTTTTTTCTTTCCCCCATTGATTCCCTACCACATCTACCATTCGTTGTTGATGCAGACGGGGATGACCACTGTTTATGTATGCATGTGCTGTCATTGGTTCCCTCTGCAGCATTTAGATAGTTCATTATTTTGGTTGGCATCCGTAATTGAAATTACAAAATGTCGTGCACGCCGTACGACATTATGCATACAAAATTTTGCGCTTTTCTTAATTTAAGCAAAGTCATACGATACTGTCACGTCACGGAACCCCTAGAATACTGTCGCGGAATCCCAAAATTCAGTGGAACATACAGGTACTTTGAAAACACTGGTCTATCTAATTCAGGAATTTTCTAAACTGGAACTATGGGTCTATGAACAATCATTCAAGAAACATTGAGTCATGCAATCTTTTCAAAGCAAATTGTATAACTAACAATTGCTGCGAATGACAACTGTGCCCGCAATTCTCGCGAACCGCAATGTGGTGCTCTTCAGAGACTAAAATGATGGTCAAGAGCACATAAAACACTTTCAAAAAACAAATATATCTGAAATTTTATGTTTTGTTGTATTAAAATTTACTCTTCTGATAAATCGTAAAATTATCTGTACAGACACTCGAAATGCAGTCCGTATGTAAAAAAAAATTATCTTTAAATTTTTATAATTTGTGTTCTTTACCATAGGAAAACATATTACATTGTGGCTAATTATTTCTGTTTAACACGAAATACATATTTGTTTATAAGGCCTTTTTGATTTCTTTTGCCTTACCCTAGAAAAAGTTGACGATTGATTTCGATCAAGTTCAGAAAGGTCCAACTATGTTAATGACTAATGTTCATAATTTAATTCCATTCAAATATTTTAATAGATAAGAAGTCTAATAAATTTTTGGTGATTAATATTTTTATGTATTAATCATCTTTTGCAATGTGGAATTAAACTATATATGCTAAAAACCGCTTTCGGAGACAAATTCAGCAAGTTAAATAATGTCAAGTAGAAATTATAAATGATTTTTGTTTGAAATTCATATATTCCTAATGAAACAGTCAATAATTTAAAGAAAACGTTCAGCACTTCCTCTTCTTCAAGAAAGCTGGAATAATGTAACTCAGGTGTAGCGTATTTCGAAAGAAACATAAAATTCACTTTTTATTTTCCCTGCAATACATGGTTGTATAGGGAAAGTATTGGCATCATGCCGAAAATCGCAACACGAGTTTTCGACGGATCTACACGTTTCGAGACCTCTAGAATACAAAAAAACTACTTTTAACGTGACGTCTGTGTGTGCGTGTGTCTGTCTGTGTGTCTGTCCATGTGTCTGTTTGTGTAATGTATGTATCCACTCTAACTCAAAAACTTATGGACCGAATTTCATAAAATTTGGTAGGTAAGTCACTTGGGTATGACCCTGGTGCTGATTAGTTTTTACTATGATTCGGGATAAAAGAACCCGCTTCTTTTTCCGAAATGGTCAACAAAAGTTGTCTGTATCCACTCTAGCTGACAAACTAATGGACTAAATTTCACAAAATTCGGTAGATTAGCCGCTTGTGGGTGACCCTGGTACTAATTAGATTTTAGTACGATTCGGAAAAAATAACCTGCCTTTTTTTACAAAATGGCGCAAAAGACTTCGTCCACACCACGTTGTCCGACAACTTGGCTTTTGTATATACACTCTCAAAAGTTAACCAACAAATCGATGGTAATGGTTCTTGGCAATCATTTTTTACCTGCATACGGTCATTTCATTTGAGTATTTCGGGTTTTCAAATGACCATTACTTCAGTGTTTTGATGATATGTACACTAGTTTCATCGATAACGCTATACCAATTACTTAGATGTTTAATTGAGCTTCTGCTGTCAATTAGGATCCAAATATAATTTATATTTATATTTGACAATAATGCAGGAATCAGAACTTCGTCCATAGGAGTTCAGAGCAATGATCCGGATTATTACTCTTGACCTTAGCAATGTCATCAGCAGACTTAATGAATGTACACACTTCTTGTACGTATTTCCTTACTCATTCATTCTTGCTTCTTTGGGTGATCTGTATAGTGTCACTAGAAATGTTAGTCACCATCTCCAAGTCCAGTTGTCTTGGGTAATCAGGACGTTGCGTCTTTTTATATGTTGGGGAGAGAAAGTCTGATATGCTCCAGTTATTTCATTTCGTTCACGTGTTTATAACATTTACCTATGGAAAAATGGCAACTGAAATTCCAAGAAAATGACGCGCATGCATCACGAGGAAAACATATTAGTGAGATTTCAAACCATAATAACAGTCTAGTTGCATCACCCGTACTTGTGTAAAGCATGTTATACTTCTGAATTTTATGCCGCTCATGGCTGTGGGAAGCCTACCGTTTCCTCTCCCGAATCTCAAAGGGTTAATATTAAATTTTAGAAAAATTGATGATGAAACCCAGTATTTACTCGGGAGCCGCAGTTTGCTCAACTTCACTATAGATATAGTTTAGATTACGACTAACATGATTTCAGCATTAAATTCCGGAGGAAGTACTGATTTCACTAATAATTTTCGTTTCCGGTTCAAAACTTTTCATTTCATTTGAAATATCCGTGTCTCAATAATGGGTATAGAGAGCTTAGATTAGAACTGATATGCAGGGTGTATATAAACTGTTTTGACAAAATAAGAAAGGTGATAGTACCCATCAAGGCGAACAATATTTACAATGGAACCTAGGGTCGCATTCCATTCGAAGTGTCAGAAAAGAAGTTAAAGTTGAACTTTCAACAGTGAAAATAAGGAGAATTAAAGTAATTATAAGGTGCACAATCCCATTTATTTACACCAGAAAAAGACTCAAAGTAGATGCTCAAAGTGACGGCCAAGAGTGCCGTTGCATAATTCACTGGCGCACCTTCTCGAAGACACCGGATGTCGTGTTCATCCTGTCCGCTGCAACAACGATTCTGGCAATAAGATTTTCTACGGAGTCGACAGGCGTCTCGTACACCAAGGATTTTGTGTGCCCCCAGAAGTGCATCTGGGTTGAGGTCCGGTGAGCGTGGAGGCCAAGCCACAGGTCCACTATGTCCAATCCACCGTCTGGGATATGTGGCATTCAAGAAGTGTCGGACCGCACTGGAAAGGTGTGCTGGGGCTCCATCATGCATCAACCACATGGCTCTCTGTGTGGTGAGCGAAACAGCTTGCAATAAACCGAGCAGCACTGGCTCCAGGAAGCTGATGCTTTTCTGACACTCAGAATGGAATGCGACCCCAGGTTCATACTAAATATTGTTCATCTTAATAGGTACTATCACCCCTCTTACTTTTTCAAAACAGTTTATATACACCCTGTAGATATAATATCAAACTTTAAAGAAAGTAGGGCAGTTTACTAAGGATCTTTTTGCAGTGCTTTGTCCACTTCAAAAATTGACACTTGTATTTCGTGGAAGTGGTTATTT
This sequence comes from Amaurobius ferox, assembly GCA_951213105.1. Lineage (NCBI taxonomy): Eukaryota > Metazoa > Arthropoda > Arachnida > Araneae > Amaurobiidae > Amaurobius > Amaurobius ferox. The sequence goes on along the minus strand of OX578137.1, from coordinate 13,440,690 downwards.
ATATATATGAAGATTTATGTAGATTTGGCATCAAATTCTGGAGGGGTTTTAGGGTTCACTAAGTATTTCCACCTTTGGTTTTGTTTCACATCTAATTAAAACAATTTTTCTTGAAACATATATTTCTCAAGATTGACTATAGATAGGGGATGACTGATATGGATTTAGAGTCGAATTTTAAAAATGTAGGTAGAGGTTTTACTCAGTATTTTACTTCCTGTTCTGGAGATATTACATTCAGTCTTCCGAAAATTTGTTGGACTGTACAAAACAAGTGTGCAAAAGAGTTTAAAAAGTCTTCATAATTACATCGAAAATAAAGTTCACACACGACTTGCTATCCTATAAAGGATCTTTCGTAACTGTTTTCCTTTTGAAACTCATATAAAATATTTTGTTCAAAGACTGAGTTTTCGATACGTGAATTATACAAATGGATGTCAGAAAATTTCTATTTGGTCGAATTTTTCAACGACTGTCTTTTGAGTAATTTTTTCTCAAAAAAAATAAAGTTTTTAAATGGTATAGATATATGATTATCGAGATACCCTATTCTGCTGTCAGAAGAACATTATAAATGCAAATCCATTAGTTATGCTCATTTCTTCTCATAGATATCGAAAAATCTTCTAACTGTACTCTCATCGAATATGGATTGTCATTGTAATTTAATACACAATTTCTATGGGTTTTTTGTTCTGAAACCTCTTTCCAATAATATTCGGACAACTTAATTCTGCACTTTAGATGCAGTGCATAACTGAAGTCTGTAAAGCCAAACAATGTTTTCCTTTCCTTTATAACATTTTCTTTCATCCATTTCCTTTATAACATTCTTAATGTAACATTCGGTCATTTTCTTTATAACATTCTTAAAATTACATTCGTCCCTTTCTTTTATAACATTTTTAAGACAACATTCGTTTCTTTCATCCATTTCCTTTATAACATTCTTAATATTAATAACATTCGTTCCTTTCCTTTATAACATTCTTAATATAACATTCGTCGCTTTCCTTTATAACATTCTTAATATAACATTCGTCGCTTTCCTTTATAACATTCTTAATATAATATTCGTATTTTTCATCCATTTCCTTTATAAATTTTTTAATATAACTTTCGTTCCTTTCCTTTATAATATACTTAATATAACATTTGTTTCTTTCATCCATTTCCTTTATAGCATTCTTAATATATGTAACATTCGTTCCTTTCCTTTATAACATTTTTAATATAACATTCGTTCCTTTCCTTTATAACATTCTTAATATAACATTCGTCCCTTTCCATTATAATATTCTTAATATGACATTTCATTCGTTCCTTTCCTTTATAATATTCTTAATATAACATTCGTTTCTTTCATCCATTTCCTTTATAACATTCTTAATATATGTAACATTCGTTCCTTTCCTTTATAGCATTCTTAATATAACATTCGTTTCCTTCATCTTCTTAACTCTTTTACAGCAAGTCACTTACGTCTCTCACTAGGAAATAAACTCACGCCACGCATTTTAACCTTCTCAACAATATTTTATCGCTACAGTAACACTTTTCTTCTTTGACACCAAAGGAAATGCAATAGTTTCATTTAAAAGAGAGATGAAAATAAACAATCATTTCACCGCATCTAATGGCCAATTTTCGCCATTCAAAATGGCCACTTCAAATTCTTAAATCAAAACTATTTCCCTTCAGAGTTGAAACCATAGGCGGGAAAACCTTCTGGTATAATCTTTCCGAGAAAATAGTATTTCTGATTTTATCTAGTCCCTAAGATTGGGCGGGAAGTGTATTTTTGTTTTTTCAGAAATTTGAGTGGAAGGTATATTTTTTTTAAGTATTAAATTCACGCACTCCATGATTTCTCTCAGACAGTTATATTCTACAAGTTAAAATGCCGAGTCTCGATTAAAATAAAATGTTCTAGAGGGGCTGGAGCATTGTTTGTATTAAAGATTTAATGGAGTCTCATTCTGAATTATGGAATTTCTGTATCCTTCATCGTTCTTTTTAATTTATTGGTAAAACGTTTCCATTCTTGTGGCGATTCAATATCATCGATTAGAAACAGTTTTTACCATTCTATGGGTAGTCCAGTTATCGCTGTAATAATTTTTTCCCTCTGTAATAATTTTTCTGTAAGTCCAAGTTTGCGTCCCGTAGCCACTTTTGTTTTATAATAAAATATATATATTAGAGGTTGCGGAGAAAAGTACACAAGTCAAAAATTCAAAATTTTTATAACATACATATTTGGTTTAAGAAATTTATGATCTTTGTTGTGGGAAAAACACGTAAGTCAGTTAAACTTTTGAGATGTCCAAAAAAGAAAAACTTTAAACACCTATTGGACTATATCAATGGGGTAATAAAATATAAATTAAGCAAAATTATTTATTTAGCTTATATATAACAAACTCCATAGAAATTTAACTATTTTCTAAAAACTAAAAATTTAAAATCAGTTCTCCTAAAAGTATCAAAATTTTCATTCCTCGATCATTCAAAATCCTTGTTTTTGACGTAAGTACTTTTTCCCGCCAGCTCTCTATTCAGAATCCAGTTGGACGAGAAGAACTTGTAATCTTATCCTCGATGCTTAGAACATCAGCTGACAAGCTCGAAAATTCGCAATGGAACCCCCTGCTAGGACAGTGATACCCTTGCCCGACAATGGTGCCCGAAAGAAGTAATCCTGCAAGTTCCTGTCCATACTTCAATTTTATTTTCCACTGACTGCGCTACAATCGCTTTTATAGGTGGCATGGTCATTTTACTACAGATATGTTGTACATTTAGTGGGAGCATATGCGCAATCACGGGGGGTGCTAGGGGTGCTGAAGTACCCTCATTACAAATTGCGCAAACACTCCTTTTCACTTAACAACTGCCCCTTATTCCAACAATTTTCAGTCTCTCTCTCTCTCTCTTTATAAGTCGTTATTTTATTTAATTTTTTACGAATTTATAAATCTGAGATCAGATATATTTACGGCTTCTGGCTAGACACAGTTCCCAATGACTGCACATGCGCGAGGCTTCAATACAGAAATCTGTCGTGAACTCGCACCTATCGCAGAAGGATACAGAGACGTTAGTTTCGTATCGAGTTTGACAGAACATTATCAATATTCCATTGGCGTCTGGGCTAGCATGTTCAAATTTCTTCTTATTTAGTATTTTTTTACGAATCAAGACCATGGTTATATCATGCAGAAATCGGTGGACAAAATATAATGAATTAAAGTTCCACAAGTAAACTTATTTGTTATTTTTAAACTATATATGCTTCGCATGAGCACCCCCAATTGTGAGCCCCCCAATGCATAGCACCCCCAATTGTGAAACCCACCTATGAGGGGGGGGGGCTCTTATTCCGAAGTTGTTAAGACGTGCTTAAGGACTTACATAGGAACCCCGTATCAATATATGAAATTCTATCATTAAATATTCTACTTTGAAATACAGCATCGAACTACAACTATCGTCGTGATCTCCTGGAAGCATTCCAATTTCACCTTAAAGATACATTAAAATAAACATCCATACACATTCAATTAAAATCTGGAGTTCTCACGTCAAGATTTTTCCCTCACACTTTCCCAGCTAAAGCTTTAGGAGGAAAAGTATTATGTTAAAAATCCCTCTGGGCCAATAGAAATTCCGATGAATTTCCAATCTCTTTTCAGATTGGACGGAAGATGATCAATTTGTCTTCCGAGACATAGTTGAGCGTGAAGGGTGGTTTTTTTCCTAAAAATAGGGAAAATATTAAAATTCTATGATGTTTCACGAATAATACTCGTAATTATTCGTTCTAGAACTTCAAGCTTCACAAATTTCATGGGGTGTCAGACTTTTGACTTGCAAAGATTTGATGGCGTCTCGTTTTAAATCGTTATCCGAAATCATTGAGAATTTAAGATGAATAGAAAAGTAGATTAAAACTACTGATCGAACCTGTCAAAAACAGGGAAACTAAAACTCTTTAAGAAAATTAAATAGCAACTCTTTTTAAAAAGGCTTTTGATGTGAATAACATCTATGTTTGGGGTATCTCTGGATCAAATCAGAGCGTTACGAAACATGTAAATACTTTGAGAGCTTATATCTATACCCAATAGATAAAAAATTAAATAAATTTGACTTGTTTTGTCGAAAATAATTGTAAATTTGTTTTGTCGAAAATAGTTTTTCTATTTATGAATATATAAATTTTAATATTTTAATATTTCGAACTTTTTATCAAAAAACCTGAATATAAAGTCCTGAAAATTATATTTATTCTAGAAAAATATTTATTATAAAATTCTTGAAAATAATGATATAAAATCTTCCCTACATATAAATTCTTAAAAAAATTTAAATTTTTTTTAACTAAAAAAATTTTGTCCCAATAAGTTTTTTCTGTACTTTCCAATAAAGGCCCTTTGTTGACCTAAAAGTCTAAATCATTATACACCGACAGTATCAACGCCGGGGCAGAACCTAACGGAGACAGATTTTTAATTTCCTGCCCCTTCTTCGACCGAAACTAAGTGGGGAGGCATGAACAGGGACCGTACCTTCCTTCCCTACCACCAACCTCTCGGAAGAACTCACATATTTAACATGAACACTGTGGGAGTTTGGGCAGAAGCGGGAATCGAACTCGGGTCTAACCACTGGGCTATCGCATCCCTCGGTTACCTGCCCCAGAGGGTAAAGAAAATGGATTCTCAAAGAGTTCTTAAAGAGTCCTTCCTAGAAGCCCCTAGTGAATTATAACGCTGAAAACTTTGGGCGCTTACTCAGTGTCGACCATGAGACTAAACCTAGCCTTTTCAAAACAAACGGCTATTTTCGACGCTAATCGCCTTACATTATTAAATAAAACGCCACTTATTTTAATAAAACAGCAACTTTCAAGAGTGTTAATTTCCCTAACATTGATAAGTTTAAATACTAGTATTTTATAAAAGAAAAGTTAATCAAAAAAACGGGGACTACCATTTTTATTAACAAAAAACTATTCAGTCTTTTCAGATGATAATTTACAGCTTTCAACGTTTTGCACCGATCGAAAAGGTACGAACTGTGATAATACGACACAGCATTGGCTTCCCTGAAGACCTGCAAGTCCGCGACGGAAAGAGGATTTGAGCCTATCCGTAAGCAACGGGAAAATATCATAAAGCACTCTTTGGACGCGGATAAAATGCCATAAACTTAAAGTTTATCTAAAATTGTAACACATAAAATAATCGTATAAATTTTAAATAAGCTGATGAAATTAAGATTCTGAATTTTATTTTATTTACAATCAACGACCTTTTAAATCCCAGGTCATTGTGATGTATTATTTTTAACACTTTCCGACAAAGTTGAAAAGTATTGAAGATCCAAACCACTGGACTGATCCAAGCGTTTTCAGTAGCCATTTGAGTGGCCGGAGAGTTGAAACGTGTATATGACTTTGGTCTTTCTGTCTGTCTGTCTGTCTGTCCATTAGAACGATAACTGCCGTAAAAATGACTTTATCAAAATGAAATTTTAATATGTCGTTCAGACGGTCTGTGAGATATATGGGAATGTTAATGAATAATATCACCCATTAGTTTTGGATCGAACCCGCGTTGAAAATGTGAAATACGTTGAGCCCAATGGGACCTCATTTTTCGAACATTTTTCAAGCAAAGTTAAAATTCGCAAATTGCTTTGAAAATTTTAAGAAATATACAAATTATCTCATAAAATATATAAAAAAATTTGAACAAAATAGGTTCATTTTTTTTTAAATAAAAATTTAAATAGTAATAATACCCATATTATATGAAGAGATCACAGGACCCACTTCAAAATAAAATATAGCATCCATCTTGTGTCAAAATCATGATTTTTAAAGTTCTTTTTAATTCATATTGAGTGTTGTATCCGTCCTAAAACCGCTTTATTTTTGCTTAAATTCTGTGCATCTACATACTGAAACAACGCAATTACAATATATTTGAGTTTAAATGATCATCCAACTTTGATTATTTCTACAACGAAGCCTAATTTTAACGTATGCAGAGTGTAAACACATCAAGCTGTAAGATGAGTTGTATAAGAATTGCTGAATTTTTTAACACAAAATTATTTAGCTCTGGAGTCTGGAATATAGGTGATATGAATGAAATATTAATTGATTTTACATGGAGAAGCAGACGGTTTTATAGCGTTGCCTTTTTCAATGAAGTTTTAAGCATGGAGTTAAAACCATTGAGATAAAAGTATTTTCTAAGTTTCCAAGTAAAATACATTATTGTAGTTCCGTGATAATTTAAAAAATATCACCGCTGAATGGATCGCATTTTAGAGATGTTTAAATAAAATTGCATTACAGTTAGAAAGTGTTTCATAATCATGCATGATTTTGCTTTATGCATGATTGATCTTTCTCGTTATAAAGATGGAGGGTATCTCTGATTAATTTATATAATTATCTAACTTCTTTACGTCTTTCCAGACCCTACAGAAGCCCCGCGGAGAAATAGAGTTTCCAAACCTGTGGCACGCGTACCCCTGGAGGTACGTAAAAGGACAGAAGAGAATACGCGAAAATATTTTAGCAGTGGCGGACTGATGCAAATTGATAGTTTTTTAAACCAGATTATTTTCTTTAATACTTTGAATAAAAACTATAGTTGAAATTCTACTTATATGACACCAAATCCATATTCTAAATGTAAAAGCAAATACAAATAATTGAATCGTTTTTCCTCTATTCAGGTTTCAAGCATTTCATTTCAAAATTTCGACGAATCTGAAAAGTATTTATCCCTGCGGCGTCTTTTAAATAATGTTTAGCAATAGTTGGTTACTTTCCGTTCCCGAAGATTATATTACGCTCCACAAACTACCAGAGTATTATTTTCAGCCTTTCCTGGGGCTGTTTATAATAACAAACATATTTTGTTTCTTAGATTTTTTTTTAGTTCTTTGTATACACATGCGTACTTTATTAAAATTTTGGAACGTTTTACATTTTTTCTATCTAAGAAATGTCAAAGTAAAAATCTAAAATGTAGTGCATATTTTATACCTAAAATTTATAAAATGTTTGAGTTTTCTCTAAACTTGTAACATGTACTTTTTTTTATTCATGGTGAGAAAATACTGTTTCACAAAGAATATAGCGAGAAAGTATTGTTTTCAAGAAAATTTTCGACTTTCGAGATTTTGATGCCAATATATGTTTTAGGACCTGCTGAACACATTTTGACTATTTTTAGAGTAATGTCAATTTCTTGTGAACACGATGGCTGCCCAAATATTAATGAATTTCCTCAAAACTTTATATCCGACCTTGTTATTAGAAAATCTAGAACTAGATAGCATTTTTTGAAATTCAAACGATAACTTTCTAAATATAGCAAATTTTCTAAATATAACTAATATCTATATATGGTTTATTTTCTAAATATGACAAATATCTTTGGATTGAATTATTATTCTTAATTAATAGGGATCGTGAATTATATAATTGTACATTTGCATCGTAGCCGCAATAACTCATTATTATTTCTTTGTACGAGTTCCTAAAATATAATCATTAATTAATATTGAGTTCCACAATTTTAACTTTTAAAATAAACATTATTTATTAGCACATACTATTGTTACGGTTAAACTTTCATTCATTTTATATACACTCTTAAGGAGGAGAAAATGCACGTATGAGACCAGGATTTTATATTATGCCCAAAATCATATCTGATCTAATATACACTGCTCACAACTGAAATCGCAACATCATAAAGTTGTAGGTGTAGCTTTATGTAAATCAGGCAATGGGAACAGCAAGGCGAGATATGCAAATGATCACAGTTTCGTTACGCATAGTGACGTAACACCTTGTCGAGCAGCATAAAAGCGTCAGGTCAGGGGGGAGCGATATCACAGCTAAACCGTAGTGTCATTGGTTTCAAGTTGTAAAAATCATCACAGTGTGACAATATTATTTACGCTACAGAACAGTCATTGCTTTTGAAGCGCCCTCTTGGACATTCAGGACTCCAATTTACTTAAAACACACTCTTGGACAGTCTGGACTGCAATTCTACTGAAAACAACACATGACTAGCTTCCAATTGAGACTGAAAAACATTACCTTCTAGGACATCCCAAGCCTCCAACTGAATGTGGCAGCACACTCTTGGACTGTCATTGCCTCTCAATTGACTGAATCTATCTTGAATTCTCTCCTTGTTGCCACATCATTTCGCCTGAAGTCCAGATACGCCCTCCGTATCTCTATTAGTTGCTCCTCAGCAGCGATGTAACAACACTTCTGCATTGGCCATCTTATTATCCACTACTACTTGGTTTAAACTTTGGCTCCAAGGAGATTTTTTGCCCCAACCACACATGCGATTTATGTGAACTGAATTTATTGGGGTCATGACCTCCCGATCCAAGACTGTCAAAAATATCGCCTACGTGTCTGAGCTTTATTTCGTTGTACATATCGTATAAATCTCAAAACTGTATAAATGTCTCCTGGTCTCACACATTGTAATGAGAAATAGTCGCGGCACACGTTATTAGTCCCCTTCGGGGGGGGGGGGGATACAAGGTACATTGTGAAACTCGATGTTAATCGAAGATTTTTCATTCAAGCCCTTCAAAATATGGATAACGTGCAACAATTGGGATCATTTTGACCAACAAAACAGATTTAAAAAAATTTCACGAAATTTGCAAAGAAAAAGGGCTATTTATTTAAACATGGATTCTTGTATAAAAAAGTCGAGTTGAGCACAAGAATGCTATTTAAACATCGATTCATGTATGAAAAAAGTCGAGTTGAGCAAAAGAAGGCTATTTAAACATGGATTCTCGTGTAAAAAAAGTCGAGTTAAGCAAAAGAAGGCCATTTAAACATGGATTCTTGTATGAAAAAGTTGAGTTGAGCAAAAACGGCTATTTAAACATGGATTCCTGTATAAAAAAGTCGAGTTGAGCAAAAGAAGACTATTTAAACATGGATTCTTGTATGAAAAAGTCGAGTTGAGCAGAAAAGTCTATTTAAACATGGATTCTTGTGTGAAAAGTCGAGTTGAGCAAAAGAAGGCTATTTAAACATGGATTCTTATATGAAAAAGTCAAGTTGAGCAAAAGAAGGTTATTTAAACATGGATTCTTGTATGAAAAAGTCGAGTTGAGCAGAAAAGTCTATTTAAACATGGATGCTTGTATGAAAAATAGTTGAGCAAAAGAAGGCTATTTAAACGTGGATTCTTGTATGAAAAATGTCGAGTTGAGCAAAAAAGTCTATTTAAACATGGATTCTTGTATGAAAAGTCGAGTTGCGCAAAAGAAGGCTATTTAAACATGGATTCTTGTATGAAAAAGTCGAGTTGAGCAAAAAAGTCTATTTAAACATGGATGCTTGTATGAAAAATAGTTGAGCAAAAGAAGGCTATTTAAGCGTGGAGTCTTGTGTGAAAAATGTCGAGTTGAGTAAAAAAGTCTATTTAAACGTGGATTCTTGTATGGAAAAAGTCGAGTTGAGCAAAAAAAGGCTATTTAAACGTGGATTCTTGTATGGAAAAAGTCAAGTTGAGGAGGAGTCTATTTAAACATGGATGGATTCTTGTCTAAAAAAGGCGAGTTGAGCAAAAGAAGTCTATTTAAGCATGGATTCTTGTATGAAAAAAGTAGAGTTGAGCCCCACTCTAGTTAATTATTGACAGGAAATCAAATTTGTAATAATTGAAATATTTATTAAACCTTGAAGGGGGTCAATTTAAAAATATTGAGCTAATAGGTACAGTTAAAATATATGGACAGATCAATAAGGATCTTCGATTGAAAGAAAAATAATAAGGGGTACATTGAAAAAACTCGACAATCAGAGAGTACTCGGGTGAAAAAGTTTAGGCACCGCTGACCTAGAGGACTAAACTTTGCACACTTATAGAATCGACAGTATCGATCACGATACTGAACCTAACGCAACCAGATTTTCGAGTCCATTCCCCCCAAGTGAGCTGAGAAAATGATTTTATCGAGAAGTCCTTCCAGACCCTCCAGAATCCGCCTGGTGGCCTAGAAGACTGAGTTTTTCCCTTATAGCATGGATATTGACAAAGCACCTATCAGTGCCGTATTTTCGATTTCCTCCTGGGAGACGGAGAAGACGTATATTTGTTTCGAAAAATCTTTCCAAAGTCGACATAAGCTCTCCTCCCTTTTGAAATTACGAACACAAAAATTGTATCTCGCTATTTTTCACTGCAATGATTAAAACTGTTACATTTCTTGCTTATTAAGCCATAAATAACCCCTTTTATGCATCATTATGTCTCATTTCATCCTATTCGCAGTTAAGAAAATATAAAATTTTGAATTCATTCCGACGTTTTCGCTCGATTTTAAAAGAAATTGTAACCAGTTCTAGATCTTTTGTCGTCAACAAAGCGACATATTAAGTTTCTTAAATATCCATGTATATTTGTATCAGCTATCATGTGGGAAAGAGATCGATTATAATCATATTGAAACATCACTCTAAAAATAGTCCAAACGTGTGTGTTCGGGATGTCTTAAAACATGTATTGACATCAAAATCTCGAAATCGAAAATTTTCGCACTTTATCTACACTTTATTCTGTAGTATAAAAAAAAGTAAAAATTGAAAGACGTGGAGAGAGTCCTGCGCTATCACTCAAAATAAGTTCCCAACCACTGAGTCCACACTTAACATTGACTGGTCACATTTCCTGTCTCAACAAGTTCATACCTCACTTTTCTTGTCTGTGACGAGTCAATGCTACACGAATAGTGTGATCTGCTTTTCAATGCTTGAAATTTACCAATTTAAATACTTTAATTAACCTTTTGCTTACGGGTTGGACAGCGTCCATCCCAAACGAAGAATACCTGTCTTTTTGAGAGGTTCTTTGTTTGGGATGGAAGCTGTCCCATCCGTAAGCAAAAGGTTAATTAATAGCCCTTTATTTAACTCTCCCTTACTTTTTATTCCCGCTTATCGAAAACCCTCACCTATCATTTGAGTTTTCTATACGAAATTATTTTTCCCAGCTTTATTTTTCATTTGCCCCACCTGTGAGCAAAAACAAATAATAATGTTGTGAAAGTGTAATGTTCTCCCACTAACGCCCCCTGTCTTGTTTTTCATCTGTATCGCAGACCAAACGGGGCCATCGTAGCGTTTCCTCCAAAAAAAACAGCGGTATGAACATTTTCCCTGATGTAACTCCATGGTTTCAAGAATTTCAAGTCAGAAGAGGGGTTTCCAGATTTGGCGATTTATCGCCTATTTGGCAGCATTTGGCGACCTTACGGAAAGTTAAAGAAACTTCTCGATAGAACGATTATTCTTTGAGATGTAGAGATTTCCAGAAGTTTCTACGGAGAGACTATAAAAAAGACTCACCCCTCCGTAGCAGTGGACTTGACGAATGGACGTGACACGAGCTATAAAAAAAAATACATTGGACTGTGCTTTTTGTGAATGTTTTGAAAATAGCAGCGGCTGTTTTGTGAAATGACTTTCGTCAACATTTTGAGAATAATATCGCTTATTCTGTGAAATGAGAACAGTTAAGTGCTGTTTGATTACATACTGTTCCTGTTTACTTTGTGTTTGTGAATAAACGTAAGTTATCCAGAATCTTGGACTCGTTCTTGTATCCTGTGGATACACCTACGATGCTAGAGGCTACGTTTCGTACCAATAGCAATTGAAATTGCCTTTCATTGATCCACTTTCGTTTTGTCCCATCTTAAGTTTCTATGCCATGATTCATGCTCTGTATTCATTCATTCCCGGTTCTTAGGTTAAAATTTATTTTAAAATCTGTTGAATGTTTAGAATGCGTTTACTTCACTTTCTAAAGAGGTATAGAAGGTTGCATGATAAATTTGATGTTAGTATACACACTACAGTAAGACTCAAAAGTACCACTCGAAAAGGGATACAAATAGATATTTTTTTTCTCTTTGGCACTTCTTTTCCACCTCGTACAAGGTCAGAAACGAGAACAAAATTATTCTTGTACGGAACAAAAATTATATTCTTAAGCTAACAGAACCGAGATATTTTTGATTAGTCGACATTGATTTTCTTTAATTCAGAAAATAAAATAAGGGTATTGATGGTAGCTCTACTGTTCCTAAACAATCCTCGTATTTTGAAAACTATTTAGGCTACATTTTTAACTTTACTAATAGCGCATACGCAATTTAAAGAAGGTGTAGCAACGTAACTCAACATCTAGTTTTCGAATTATGTTCATCAAATTATCTTTGTAGAGTACATACGAGGAAAAACAATCTTCTCTGATAAACAGTTTAAAAGTATTTAACTTTACAAAAAGTGTCAACCATAAAAATGATTGAGATGATGCCAAGTTTATTAAACTTCATAGGTAAAAAGTGTAGAGAACAAAATAATTAATTATATTAATTTTATTGTTAATTTTGGAGAGTAAAACACTGTATGTCAAGTGTAATCATGTGACTTTAAATTATTTTTCAAATAACCCATATTATAGCATCCAAAAGTTCTGAATTCGGTGTAAAAAAGACAAAAGTACTGATGCACGTACTATTACCATCAGCCGCAAGAACACCCATACAAATTGTGACCTACCCTATAAATACACTGTAGAAAATAATTATATGCACTCACAAGAAATTGAGCTACAACCGCAAAACTCGGTATGCGTTTATCGTTTGCGGAGATTTGTAAATGATTAGAATTTGAGAAAAAAAACGTTTTATTAAGATATGGTGGCAACAAGAACATGACAATTTAGTACGTAGCAAATCCCTCCCCCCTCTCTACAGCTACAAAAGCCAATATTCTGTGCGGCATAGAGTCAATTAAGTGACTCATGTCCCTCTGCAGAAGATTCTGCCACAAATGTTGCAACTGATCGGTTAATTTAGTGGTATTCTGAGAAAACTGAAATTGCTGTACCAACACATATCAGACGTATTCTATTGATGATAGGTTCGGGGACCTGAATAGTCATAGGAGGGTATTAAATCCTCAAAGGCATTGCTGAAAAGTCTACAGTATGTGGTCGAGCGCTGTCTTGTTGGTAAATTGAACCTTGGTTGCTTGACAAAATAAGCTGAACAATCGACTGCAAAATACCGTCGACGTATAAGCCTGCCGCTAGATTGGCATGCGGCAAAACTAGAGGAGATCGGCTGTCCCACGACACGACTCCCCAAACTGCTACAACCCGTGTGATGACCATGTGCTGATCGACAACAAATGCAGGATCGGAATGCTGGCCAGTCCTCCTCCATACACATGTGAGGCGATCATCACACAGAGAGAAGCGGCATTCGTCGCTAAAGACAACATGCCTTCAATCAGAAACAATGTCCAGGCTGACCAAGATCGACACCAATCCCGATGGTTCTGTCTATGTTGAGAGGGCACGTGTATGCGCCTTAATGGACGTTGACACATAATTCCACCTTCTGACAATCGTCTCCGTATAGTATTCCTTGATACAGGATGCATGGAGGATACCAAATACCTTCGAATGGCTGATAACGACACCATTGGTGTGGACGTGGTACTTCTAGAACAGTTGTCGATCTGAGACGTCCTGGACCTCAGCGATAGTAACATGTGCCTTCTCTGATCCACAATTTCCAACACCGAGTAACTACCATATCGCTCAGACCAAGAAAACGACTGATACGTATGTTGAACCAACCATCTTACATTAGGCCTATGATGCGACCTCTCTTTACATCCGACGACTGTTCGTAGCGTTGTTGAATACATTGCGAACACATCTTTTTAGGCAACTTGCAGTATCAAAGCAGAAAATCCAGTTCCAATTGCCCATGAGTGAGAACACCGGTCGTTTGAAATGCTGCACGATACGTCGTTGTCATGCACGTTGTAAGATCTCTATAACATCATTGGCGCTCGCAGTTTGATCATTTGCATAATTCTTAAAACGACATTTGTATGCCGAGTTTCGCGGACGTAACTTAATGCTCCTATAAAAAAATGCACCTATAAATAAATAAATAAATAAATAAATAATTTTTTTCAACAGAGTATTTATTATGGGTTTTCTCCATACTTGGTTTCTCCTCCTTTATAGAAAATAATTTAAAAAAGTAAATAATAAATAAGTCGGTAACCGGGACCCTTGATCCCCCTCCTCTCGCACTCAAGTGATACCCCTCTGTGGACGGACCCTATAAGTTGTAAATGCACATTATAAAAACTAAAGTAACTAAGTTCTCGTCTATGAGCTACAATCTATCTTTGTACTAACATCTATGGATAATCAGGTATGAAATGTTTTGCAGAAATTTAAATTGCTTAAAAACCGAAGAGACTGGCCGGCAGACGAGCGGAAGGCTAAATGTGTATTGGATCGTGAGACGAAAATAAAGCCTCCCTTTACAAAGTAAACTCACTAGATCAACTAGTACTCCTGTCGTGTTTTGTTGTGTGGATAATAAATTAAATGTATATTTTTTCAAGATGTAAAAAATTGAGCTTTGATATTCTTTACGTCATTATCTGATCTCCAGAAAAACGATCGATCATAAATTGTATCCCTGGGAAAATAAAGCAATTCCAGAATATTTTCTCTCGTTTTTCCCGCGTTTTTGTTTTTATAAGGTAAAGAACAAGATTGTTTTCTTGGCCAAACATGTGACTAAAAGGTGTTTTTGATAGCTTAACACGATATCTGTGAAAAAAGAAAGAGATGGAAAAAATGTTTTATAATTTTACAAGAAAGATTCTACAGGGAAAAAATATTTTTGCCATCTTGCAAGATATTAGTTCGATAAATAATAAATATAAGAATCATAAAAAGCCATTTAGTATTCTAAAGGGGATTTAAAAAGATGCAACCTAATTCTTTAGAAAGTTATGTAGTGAATTGCATTGAACCTTGGTAAATTTTTTGTAAACTTATTAGTCAGGCAGTGTAACTTGACTCGAGATCAACAGAAAAAATCTGATGTGAGCAGAACATGACTTTCCCTGCAGACTCAAATTCATATTTCCTTTATTTCTTCAATAATTCATTATATTGAGTTTAATTGCACAAAATAACACTAAATTTGCGTTTTTAATTCAATTTTTGTTTCTATTTGGTAATTGGACATTTTTCCGATAGTGACGTAACAAAAATGCAAGAAATCTCAAATATCTTGAAACGGTTAGCCCTAAAGTATAATGGAGTGTGTTATATTCTTTTCTTCGTCAAAAATTGCGTATAAAACAAGAATTTGTTTGATACATTTGAGCATACGTAGGCTTTTTATTTTAGATTTTGGCGATTTTTGCGGGTCATTTCGTAAAAAAAAGCAGGTCGTTCTTTTCCGAATTTTACCAAAATCTAATCAGCACCAAAGTATCTTATCTACCAAATTTTGTGAAATTTGGTCAATTAGTATTTTAGCTAGGATGGATACAAGAAATTTTCGCCTGCCATTTCGTAAAAAAAAGAAAGGCGAGTTCTTCTTTTCAGAATCGTACCAAAATCTAATCAACACTAGAGTATCCCACACCTTATCTACCAAATTTTGTGAAATTTGGTCAATTAGTATTTTAACTAGGGTGGTTACATGAAATTTTTGAGAGCTATTTCGTAAAAAAAGGCTAGTTGTTCTTTACTGAATCGTACCAAAATCTAATCAGCACCACAGTATCCTACAAGTAACTTATCTACCAAATGTTGTGAAATTTGGTCAATTAGTATTTGAACTAGAGTGGATACATGAAATTTTTATGAGCCATTTCGCAAAAAAAGGCGGGTTCTGTTTTTACGAATCCTACCAAAAAACTAATCAGCACCAGGGTCTCACCCAAGTGACTTACTTACCAAATTTTGTGAAATTCGGTCCAGTAGTTTTTTAGTTAAGAGTGGATACATATATTGCACAGACAGACAGACAGACACACACAAACACACAGACGTCACGCTAAAAATAGTGTTTTCGTATTCTAGATATCTCGAAACGTATAGATCCGTCGAAAACTCGAGTTGTGATTTTCAGTATGATTCCAGTACTTTCTCTATACATTGCCATGTGTTGCAGGGAAAGTAAATGTAAATTTATGGAGGCGCCTTTAAATAGTAAGAACGTAGTATATAACATCATTTTGCATTCAAATTGCACTTTTTAATCTCCTCATAAATCATCGTATTCTAAGCATAGTTCGTTGCCACCAATAAAAATGTTTATCAATGTCATCGTAAATAGTATGTTATCGTTGCTAACATAAAAATGTTTATCGAAAAAATATAATCACCTTCTTATAACTACATAAAATGTCCAAGTTCTTATCAGTTAAACAAAGTTTATCATTGCCAACGACGAAAAGTTTATCGTTCTCCTACTTCGCAAAATCGACACCATGTGGCTCTAGCGTTCGTTCCATTTTTGAAAATCGTTCTCATAAATCAGAGTACTCTAGTTATATTTCGTTACCACCGACAAAAAGGTCAGCGTTGCCATTGCAAAAAAAGATATTTAATGTTCTCCTAATATTTTGTTCTTATTAATTAAACCTCATGAGTAATCATATTCTTATTTCATCGCCACCGATAGAAAAGTATTGTGTTACCACCAACAAAAATAGTTTAGTGTTGGCATCAACAAGAAGGTAAAATTTCTCGAAATTCTAAGTTCTTCACAGTATCACCATCTCATGAATCCTCCTGTAATAACTTCGTTGCCACCGATGAAATGGTTGAGTGTTGCCACCTCAAGAACAGTTTGGTGTTAGCATCAACAATGAAGTTAAAATGTCTCGAATTTCTAAGTTCTTATCAGTATCAGCATCTCATGAACTATCGTATTCTTACTTCGTTGCCACTGACAAAAAAAGTTTAGAGTTGCAACTGCAAAAAAGTATAGTGTTGCTACCGCAAAAATAGTTTAACGTTGCCCCCGCAAAATAAGGTTTATTGTTCTAAAATTTCTAAGTTCTTATCAGTTAAACCTTATCAGTTAACCCTCCTTTTATTCTTATTTGGTTACCACCGACAAAAATGTTTAGTGTTGCTACTGCAAAAGTATTTCTAAAAAACAAATAAGAATATCCCTCCTAAAATGGCTAAGTCCTATCTGTCACAAATCTCCTCCTCCTCTTCATAAATTCTCCTCCAAAATGAGGGAATCCTCTTCTCCCAATATCCCCAGCAGGCGGTTATCATTAGCATTCTCATATCTTTATTAATTTAGATGCCTCTTCAAACATGTAATAGCATTAACTCATTGAAAAAAAGCCAAACCTTCTATAAGCAGAATGACGTATGTTGAAATACGTCCTTCTCTTGAAATACGTCCATCACAACAACGCGCAGCCCCGTTCATAAATCGGGTCCGACTGCAACAAGCTAACATGAAATGAAATCTGGTTATGGCAATCGCAGTTAAATTCGAAGTTTCAGAAAAAAGTATTTAAAAAAATTTAAATGCATAGAATTTTGAAAACCCTTTTAATCCTAACCGAAGTCTAAATGAAAATCCGCCAATGGGAATGCACCTATAAATTGTAATGACAAAATACATAAAAAGAAAATCCAGATAAACCATCAAGAAAATTAAAGAGAATGCCATCAAGAAAATTAAAATTGTACGGTTTGGAATTTCCCCATAACCTTAATGAAAAAACTTAGCGAAGCGATAAGGAAGCTTTGTTTATTTTAAGCACCCGTAAATATGCTGATACCAAAAATTTAATTTTATATATTAATCTTCTGGAAAATACCGCTGTTTATTGCAAAACGCGTTATCTGATGCGTAAGTTTTACGGAGTGATTGCATTTGTAAATGTCATCAATGTGTGCATTACATCGGTATCTGAGCGATTTTGATTGGTTGTTTAAAGTCACATTATTTAAAATGGTGTAGAGCATATAGATATGAAATACATAGTGTATTCATTGGAAAGTATATATACTCCCTGTGACTTTTAAACTTCGCATCGTAGCGGCTCCGAAGTAACGTGCACGCATACGGAGGTCATTAAATGCGCTTATAGCACCTCTAGTGGCGAAATACGGAACTTAAGGCACCACCAGAAATAGGAAAAGAAAAATTACCGAAAAAGCGGTGATTAACAAGTACGAAACGATATTTGGTTAAGCAGAAAAACTTACAGGAAAAATCAGCGGTGGTTCCAATCCGATGAAGCCGAAATGATTTTGTCTGAATAGCATTTTGTGAAATAATACTCAACTTTTGTAATATCGAAAAAGAAAAACTATCCAAAAGCTGTTTATATGCATTTATATTCTTGCTTATTTTTATAGCCATCACTTTTAGTTTTTAAGATAAAAGCATGACGAACTTGAAAAACGGAAAATTTTCATACTTCAACTGAACAAGGTAATGAATGAATGACTCGAAAACAACCATAAGAGCTTTTTCTTTTAATATAGATTTAGAAACTAAATTTCCTCATACGTAGTTTTACCCCTTATTACTTATATCTTTATAATTATTATATTTTATAGTTTCGAAGGTATTCGAGTAAAAGTGTGAAAAATGGATAAAAAAACTCGTTCGAGCAAATAATTTTTTAAGTTTCTTTCAAAACAGAGCTTGATTCAAAATCGAATGATATACACTTGCAGGACTTTCAAAGAGCTACGCATTCTTACATATTGTTCAAAGTTAGCTCTTTTAGTTTTTAAATATAAGCATTATAAACTTGAAAAACGGAGAATTTTCGATTTTCTATAACATGGCAATACGATGACTCGAAAAATATAAGAACTTTTCTTAATAAAAAATACAGACTTGCATATTTTTGTCATTTAATATTTATATCTATTTTTTATAATTTGCTATATATTCCGAATAAAGTTTGGAAAAATTAAAAAGAAAACTCACCCTGAGAGCTACCAAAAAAATTAAAAATATTAAAATCTGTATTATATATTAATTATCTAGACCCTAATTTCGACAAAACAAGAAAAATTATTTACATTTTTATTTATTAAGTTTGGAGGGGATTACGTAACGCTTCGTCTCTACACAAGAGAAAGCCGCAATAGAATTTATTCACATCAAAAATCCGACATGTGAAAATAGTGAACATTTATAGAAACACAGACGTAACGAAAATTCGAGCAACACAGTTCCTACTAACCTTCCAAGTTGTCCACGCACCCAAAATGTTCGAAATGTGCACCATCAGCGCTGATGTACACCTGAATTTGGGAAAGAATCGCATCTCGAATATCACGCAGCAAGTTGCAAAATGACAGATAACAATGCATTGATTTACAAAATTTGCTTGAACCAAATATCGTTAACTAATTAAGCTTACATTTCATAATTGGAAATGTTTGCCTTTCTCTGTAGGTTTCCAAATTATTCTTTTCAAATTCCGCATTTCGCCACTAGGGAGCGCTACAGGTACGTTCTTTCGATTGATCGTAATCACTTTCCTATAGATACGTGTTTCTCTTGTACCGTTATGTTACGGGGTTTAAAAATTGGTTGGGAGGGTATACGGACATGCCAAAGAATCTTGTTTATTAATAAGTAAAAAACGCTTTGAGCAAAGGATAATGAAAGCTTGAGCAACGTATTTCATTACTATTTTATTACTATCCTCAAATTGCAATTGCAATTTCCTCCTAAGCTTAACCTTTTGCTTACGGGTGGGACAGAGTCCATCCCAAACGGAGAACCTCTCTGAAAGACAGGTATTTGATGTGCCCTATTGACATACCCACATTGACATACCCTATTTGACATACCCATTGGCGTCCAAGGACGCCAATGCCTGCAAAGGAGGATCGAACTGTTTGGGATAGGGTATGTCAAATACCTGTCTTTTTGAGAGGTTCTCCGTTTGGGATGGACTCTGGCCCACCCATAACAAAAGATTAAGTTCAAATCCAATCTAATGTAACCAAAGGTTTTAAGGAGAGATAGCTGCAAACAATTTTAATAGGACCTTTCGGAAAGCAAAGCTCTTGGAGTAACAACAGCAGCTCTGCTATCAACCAGGAAAATAATCTTGGTAGTTTGTTCATGTATAAAGAGCCGGCAACCAGCTCAATTATTATCTACTGCCGACGAAACAGACTTTCTCGCTGTTCCTGACCACTTACATGAGGCGTATCTATATTTCTCATGATACAACAAAATTCATTAGACCGCGAACCTGCTACAAATAGTGAAACAATTTTGACTTTTTCGTACTACAGAATTATAGTATAGAGAAAATATCATTTTCACGAAATTTTTTGATTTGGAGATTTTAATGCCGCTATGTGTTTTAGGACCGCCTGAATACGTTTTGACTATTTCTATAGGGATGTCCGTCTGTCGCCATCTGTGGCAGATTTCTTACGTACGCGATAGCGGCCACACATATTAATGGATTTTCATGAAACTTTATTTCCGAATATGTCAACGTAAAGTCTACAACTAGATAAAAAAAATTGAAATTCGAGAGAAAACTTCGAAATTTTATATTTTCTTAACATGTCATTGAATAAAACTTGATATAACCAACAAAATATCGGACTTTGAAAGGACTCACGCACATAAAGTACGCCAGCTGTGAAAGATTCCAAATCAGGACTTTATTTAACAAATAATTATGAAATTATGACATAATTATTCAAAATGGCCATTTATGTCTCAATCATCACGAAATTTAACAGTTTTAATCATTGTAGTGAAACATAGCCAAGGTACAATTTGTGTTTGTGATGTCATTAACCCATTCGGGGGGGAACAAGTCACCCCCCCTCCCCCCGAGGGAGTACATTGTCAAACTTGGTATTAGTCGAAAGATTTTTTCAATCCCTTAAAAGTGAAGGGCGAGTTGCTATAATTGGGATCATTTGTACCAAACCAACGATACATATTTTTCAAATTCTTCTTGTAAAATATCACAAGCTACACTTAAAAATGGATTCTGATATGGGAACGTCCAGTTCAGTCACTCCTGAGTCCATTTTAGTCCGTTTAGGTTCCGTACTAGTTGCGAAACTGAAATTATGAAATGGAGTCAGTTCTCAATTCAGTTATCTCTTTTCGAATTTTGTGCACATCAAACGTACCTCCTGAAACACTCAATATCGCAGCACTCATCATGGGACCATGGCACATTTTGTCAGCGCTTTTTGCAAGCGTAAATAATTCTAAAGATTCTTCAAGCATTAAGAATCTGTTGCACCTACGAAGGCAATATTTGCATCCAAAGTGTACGCAAAGCACTTTCATTAAGCTTGCCTCCATTCAAACACTCTATTCCGCATAATAACTGCGATGGGCGTTGATCGGCTAAAATGCAAGTCATTCAACAATGCCTGTAACTTTGAAACTTTCGACTATTCATATTAAGTTAACACTCATTCTTTCAAAACATAAGCTTTCTCCACTGGAGGTTTAACAATAATATCAAAGCTATTTATTTCAGTACCCGAGTATCAAGTGCCGTAACTACAGAATGAAATTTAGTCTAATTAACAACAATTCAGGCAACTGCAAACTGCTATTCTACTTGTGAAAACTATAACGCTGGATCTAATTCCCAAATACTACCCTACAGAGATTTGACTGTTCTGAGGATGTTTCAAGAGGAACCCGACAACTTTTCTCAATTATGTTATCCTCCGGCAGGTTTACCTTCAATAAGCAACAAGAAGAAAATTAACTGTTCGAGAAATTCAAACTCAATTGTAAACCTATTACTATACAGATATTTTTTTAATTGTACTTCACTGCAGTAACCGTATGCAGTTACATAAAAACCCAATGTTAATCCAGCTTCCAAACCCTTTTGGGCGACACAGATAAACTGTAAAATCAATGAAAACCACTAACTCTTACTATCCATCTAGTGTACAAAATAGTGTTACATTTTATAGATGCATTATATACGTTAGCTACCGACACCTTTTAAATTTACACAAACATTTTACCAGTACTGAAAAAATTCTACAATACTCAAAAAATTCTACACTGACAAATTTAGCATATATATCAGACGAAGAGAAGCATGTCAAATTTTCACCTACCTGGATTTCTTTTGGTGCGTTGTTCTTGCCAGTATTGAAAAGATCGGATCCGACATACCGACTCGTTGACGTGCACTTCGAGTCCCAGCGGAGAGCACCGGCTGGAATTTTCAAGGTCAGAAATGGCGTCCATCCGCACAAAAACTTCCTGGAGTCGAACTGTTTCTTTTATTCCACGAGATCGCGCTGTTCTTTCCAACTTAACAAAATAGATTAAAGAAATGTGGCTTTAACAGCATGCCATTGTATATACAGAATAGTTGACCAGCAGCTCGAATGAACTCGTAAAGAGCTCGTGAGCAACTTAATTTAACTCAATCGAAACTGTGGCGATTGCGGAACATTGAATCATTTGCCGCTGACATGCGCACTAACTGCTGTGGACTGTCTAAGCCGGCAAACTGCGTTGTTACGCAGTCAAGGCGACACCCTGTCAGCTATGAACGACCTACAGCTGTAAAATGGCTTAATGAGAAGTTGGGAGCATGATTTTTGGATGCTGTCCATCCAGGTTGTGCTGTCATATGTGTCAAAATATAAAACATTGGGAAAGATGATTTAGCTGAACATGCTCACTGTGTTAAAAACAGTAAACTGTCCACGGCTCTAGCCCAGTATATTATTAACGATAATTTTTATCCTATGTTTGATAAACATTTTCTTTTGATTAACTGCAATAACCTCCCGTAATATTTTATTTTATGAATCCCTTTTTATTAACACTTTACAATATAGTTGAAAAGTGTTTATGACTCTTTGTAAACACTTTACAACATAGTTGTTATGACTTTGTTCATTCTGTCTGTCTGTTTGTCTGTCTGTCCGTTAGCAAGATAACGGCCGTAAAAATAACTTTATCAAAATGAAATTTTAGTATGTTGTTCAGACGGTCTGTTGGACCTATGGGAATATAAATGAATGATATCACCCAATTAGTTTTGGATTGAACCCGGGTTGAAAAAATGAAATACATTGAACCCTATGGGACCTCATTTTTCAAACATTTTTTAAGCGAATTTAAAATTCACAAATTGCTTCGAAAGTTTTAGGAAATATTCAAATTATTCCATAAAATATATAAAAAAAATTTCAGCAGAATTTATTCAGTAGTTTTTTAAATAAAAATTAAAATAATAATTATACCTCTTATATGAAGCGATCACGTGACCATGATATGAAAAGATCACGTAAGCCACTTCAAAATAAAATAGGGCATCCAACTTGTTTCAAAATCGTGATTTTTAAAGTTCTTTTTAATTCATATTCAGTGTTGTATCCGTCCTAAAACTGCTTTATTTTTGCTTAAATTCTGTGCATCTACATACTGAAACAACGCAATTACAATATAATTGAGTTTAAATGATCCTTCAACTCTGATTATACAACGAAACATAATTTTCACTTATGGAAAATGTAAACATCAAAAGATGTAGAATGACTTGTATAAGAATTGCTGTATTTCTTTAACACAAAATGATTTAGCCCATGGAGTCTGCATAGCTGATATGAAGGAAATATTCATTGATTTTACACAGAGAACCAGACGATTTTTTCGATGAAGTTTTAAGCATAGAGTTAAATTTCTTGTACCTCCATGGTTTTAAGTTTCTAAATAAAATAAATTATCATAGTATTGTGATGAATGAAAGAAATTGGAATGTTTATGAATGAAATGCTGCTTTTATAGAGAGAGCCAGCCGATTTATAATTCGATGACGTCATTTGAATAAAGTTCATTTGTTTTCGATGAAGTTTTCAAATATAATAAATTATTGTAGTATTATGATAATGTTAAAAATATTACCGAGGAATGTATCGCATTTTAGAGATATTTAAAGCAGGCAATTTATATTTTAATGCCATCATTTGAATGAAGTTCATTTTTTTTATGAAGTTTTAAGTTTTCAAATATAATAAATTAATGTAGTATTGTGATTATTTTTGAAATATTACCGAGGAATGTATCACATTTTAGAGATGCTGGAAAGTGATTCATAATCAGTGCTTTATGCATGATTGAACTTTCTTGTTTATCTTTACCGTGAGTCAATTTGTAATTTTGATCCAGTTCAGACTCTTAGTTATGCTTGGCGTTTCGTTCTCGACTCACTACGTCGAAATCCCAGACCACTCAACTCACTCAAAGGCATGAGCAGCAAATTGGGTGGCCAATCGACTCACTACGTGTCAAACCTTTATACGATTTTCTGAAACTTCAGTAGTTGCTTCATTTCGTTTTTGACGACATTCCTATTGGTTACCATTTAATTTATGAACTTTTCCCTTTTATTGTAATTTGTGTTTTATAATTAAATTATATTTTGAATGCCTCGTATTTAAAAATGTAAAAACGTGAATAGATTGATATGTGAATTTTGCCTAGCGGTTATGGCCTATATTTAAGCACACGTTGGCACCTTGTTTTCACTTCGCCATTGATGAAGAGCACAATAGTGATGATGGACACAATAGTTCCTGAAAGCGCTATGGGCGTGTGATTTTGTACGTCGTAAACAGAAGATTTTAATAAAAATACTTTTAAACCTACTTTTGGGTTATCTTGGTTTTAAAGTACATTGAAAAAGAAATAAGAAACATTAAAGAGGGATGTCTTACTGTGTCCCTAGGTCTGTTGTACCCCGGTCTTCCCTACTCTTCTGTCACACACTCGATTTCGAACTTTCAACTCCGTTACACTATGTTTCCTCCGACCGTCCAATTAGTTGCTCAAGTCCTCAGGATGAGTCGGACGGTCTGGGTCTTCAACACTATGTTTCCTCCTTCCTGGTCATCCAAACAGTTACCTTACACCTTTCTGGTAGGTCGGACGGTCTGGGTCTCAACAACAACACTATGTTTCCTCCGGCCACACAAACAGCTCCTAAAACCTTTGGGTCAGTCGTGTGATCTGGGTCTTCAACACTATGTTTCCTACACATTATACTATATTTAGGGAAAGTAAGAAGTATTCTTGAAGACATTGTAACTTGTGTCTGAAATAGTTTCAAAGGGTGATAATTCTGAAAACTTCTGCATCTCGAAAAATGCTTTCAAAATAGCTCAATTCAATAATTCAAAACTGCTCAATTCATTGCGTAAATTTTTGCGAATAAGAATTGAACATTCGTATTAAGATACTCGATAGAGCACCAGCCAAGTCGTTCTGTAGTAGTTTAACGTGCAGTGTTGAAGACTCTGCCGGCCGGATGCCTTTGACAGCCATCAAGCGGACTTCTTCACTACCCCTCTCCCCTTGTATCTCAGACACGAAAAGAAGTAAAATGTTGATTTTTAAATTTTCTGGCAGGTAAGCGTGATAAGATAAGAAATTACTAATTTGGTCTATTTTGCCCCAGACAATTTTTTGCATCAGCACTTCAAAGATGTTACATTTTGTTCTCCTATGAAATTTCTCCTTTTGCACCTAAAATCGAACTAATAAAGTTAAAAGTTTAATACTCGTCATGTAAAGTATCCCACTGCTACTCTTAAGGGAAACACACAAAAATTTCTCACTTATCAAATGTAAAGTAGCCGATGCAGTAATTGAGCAGTCAAGGCAAGCGGTTCCTTGTGCTCGCTCGACTGTGGGTTTGAGTCCCACCTGCAGGAATGCTGTGCTGTTGGGCGCAGTGTGTTTCGCCCCCACTGCTGCGCTGGAGCAACGTCATGTGATGGCTAAATCGTTCACGACACTGGCCGATGTATAGGCGAATGATGGTGTATCAAATGCCTAGCAATTTAAAAAAAATGTAAAATAACCGTAAAACTATTCAAAATCTCGCCACTGTCACATCAGTTTTCTCCTAACTACGGTAACTTAAATCAAAATCCTGCAAAAAATATGTTTAAGATTTCAAATTTGGTATGCTACATGTTCTGTAGCAATCTAAAAATTAAAAATTAAATTACTTTTAAAGAAATTTATTGACTATTCGAAAACTCAAAAATGTCGTATTTATTCTTTTTTTTCTCTCAGATAGGTTGACTTAAATCACAATTCTATAGAAAATCTGTTTAAATTGAAATTCGGTATGCTAATTGTCTTGTAAGAATCTGTAAAGGAAAAATTATAAAATTCAAATTTTTTAAACTTTAAGGAACCTTAATGACTATTCAATAAAAACTCGTAAATGTCGTATTAAAAATCTGCAAAAAGAACCGATATCTTATGGAAAAAAAGCTTGTAAGAAACAATTTTTTCCGCTTTACAGAAAGCGTCAATCATAAAAGTGGTTGAGACAGGTTTGTCACCTTCAGGCGCTGTCGGGCGGCGCTGTAAATGACGGAACTGTGGTTCGAAAACCATCCATCAATCTATATGTACCACCCAATTTAGACCGGAACCCAGTGGGGAAGGCATCCACAGGGACCGTACCCTCCTTCCCCTACCACCAACCTCTCGGAAGGACTTACGGATCCACATGTTTAACGTGATCGTACTCCGTGTGAACACGGCGGCAGTTCTGGCAGTGGCGGGAATCGAACCCGGCTCGACCGAGTACAATTCCCGCGCGCATGCCACTGGGCTGTTGCATCCCTATCCAAACAGCTTCTACGGCAGAAAAGAGAATCTACTGTGCAGAAAGTGACTTTAGACTTCTATGAAGTCTCGTCCCAACTGATCTCGACCCAAACAATGCACAGAGAATTGCAGCAAATCGATGTAGCCAGTCGCATGTCTGTGCGGAAACCTATCATTTTAGCGAAGAACCTAAAAATGCGTTTACAGTGGTACCGGGAACAGCGTCACTGGGCCTCCGATCATTGAAAGAAGGTTATGAGATCGGACGAATCATGCTACAGCTTTTTCTTTCCTGACAACAGGCGGGGAGTGTGTCAAGAGAGCCATAAAGCTACGACCCCATCTTGCCTTGTTCACAAAAATCAGTACGTGGTGGAGATATCATGGTGCGGGACGTGTTCTGATGGTTTGGTACTGGTTTTCTGGTGTTTCCGAAAGGTCGGATGCCATCTATGAAGTACTTAAACATTCTTACCGATCACGTTCACCTTGCAATGTTGCATTTTTACCCCCAAAGGCGAGGGGGTCTTTCATGGATTATAATGCTACCATCCACTGTGCAGGAACCGTGCAACGGAGCATAACTCTGACTTCCACCCTACGCCCTGGACACCTCAAAGTCCAGATTTAAACCCTATCGAGAGCGTTTGGAAGCTGTCGGAAAGACATCCGATAACAATCTCCTCTATCATCAAGTGAACAGAAGCAAGCATACGATCTATTTGTCCAACCCCTGGTATTCTCTTGACTTAAATGCACTTCAGCAACTTGTAGAATCCATGTCTAACGACATACGTGCTGTAATTTAGGCTAAAGGCGGTTCAATAAAATATTGAAGCTAGGTTTCTAATTCACTGGCTGTCGTCAGTTTGGTTATATATTGTACGGAAAGTAATTCCTTTTTCTTTTCAAAGAACAGGCAATTAAATGTTCTACTTTGTTCCGACATTAACCGTACTTCATAACAAAGAACTCAAATGTGTTGCAAATGGTTGTAACTCCTCTCTTTCCTAATGATTTCTGCGTGCATTAGATAGGCCAGAAATTGCTTCTAATGCGCTTAAATAACAGGCCATCAAAAATGCTACGTTTATTTCGCTATTCCTTTTTCATATTAAATTATTTATTTGAAATAATGGAGTCGGAATAATACTGGCGATGAAAAGTATCTCCTCCTATTAGTAATGAAAGGTAACGAATAATTAAAATACAGAGAATAAGGAAAACAAGATCAACGTATATAAGCACAAATAACACAATAATGCAAAATACAGTTGTTTCGAGGATACGCTGAATCCCCTTAGTCAGTGAAGAGAACCAACAAACCCGAAGTCACAAAGATGTAATGGACGCAAATAGAAGAAACAGAGCAGGTTATATACCCAAGACCTGGATTAAGGGCTGTAAAGAATCGTGCTGCCCCAACCGGGAATCGAACCCTCAATCTCCGAACTGGTCGGCCGACGCTCTACCATTGAGTTACTGGGACGAAATTGCAAGCTCTCATCGTCGAAGTGGACTCCGTATTCTCAACCCTCTCGTGTCAAATTGTCGGGTAACTGATAATCTGACTGACCACCTCCTGCTATTACTATTTTTACAAAGGTTAGTATCCTGCGTGGTCGTTATTCTCTCAATTTGAAATCGCCGCTCAACCTTACAGAGCCCACTGAATCCGTACTACTCGCACTAGGATCACTTTCAAACCTCCGACATCTTTGCACTAGCTTACAGAGTTGATTTGTTCGGGTGCAAAAACCCTTGCTGCGCCAACCGAGAATCGAACCCTCGATCTCCAAACTGGTCAGCAGACGCTCTACGGTTGAGCTACTGGGACGAAATTGCAAGCTCTTATAGTCTAAGTGGACTCTGCAGAGCTCACCTAAGAGAACAAACAAATCAGAAATCAAAATTAAGAACAGTGCAGCCAATCCGAAACAATAAGTAGCATGCAAGATTTGGGCGAGCCAAAACACAACAGGAATATCTCAACGAGTCAAGTCCAAACAAGAATAAAGGAGAGCCAACAAGACGAAAACTAGGTTAAAACGACTGATAAAAGCCCCAAAGGTTAAGAAATGAAATAAAGAAAGTGAAAAAATTTACAGGACACTACACCAGGGCACGGACAAAAATATCGGGCAAGTCATTAATTAAATTGTAAAAGTTAACTATTTTAATGTGTTTCCTTTCGATTTCAGTTTTTATGTATAACTAAGCAATGCTTCAACACTTTGGAAGCAGAAACTACTCTTGCCTTAATTAAACTGGCTGCTCTGTCTTTTTATCCAGAAAAAGGAGTCTGCTTATTTCCTACGAAACGGATTAAATACCGTTTATCAATAAATTGTTGCACTTCACGAAATTCTCATTGTTCTTTGTGAAATGAATCACTTGTCGAATACACCGGACCGCATTTTTTCATGCCTAGCGCATCTTGGTGGCCATGCAGAACGTGGATGAATTTCCACGGGGAAAACTCTACTTTGACAAGATCCTCGATATAGCCAAAGCAGCACTCTCTGGACGTCTGAGTTCTTGTGGAAATGACACCCACCAGCTTGTCGAATCTGTTGAGGTCTAAATATTTTGGTGAGGTAGAACTATTCATTGATCCCTAAAGGAAAATAAAGTTCGTTTCTATTCAGTTCGTTAAAAAAATAAATAAATTTCGCTTATGGATAAAAACATCCAAATATGAGCACCTGCAGAAAATATATTCAATAACTCGATACTTCTGGAGGTATTGACCTGTACAGTAAACATATGACAATCTTTCTCTACTTCATTAAAAATTTAATATTGCCCACCTAAAATTAAAACTCGGGTTCGTTCGTTTCTTTTCCTGAATACAGAAAAAGAAACGAAACTCAAACATGTTTCATTACTTTTCGTTCTACATACACTTAGGTACATAGTTCCGACGCGAAAATTATGCATAATACATGCCATTCCATATTCCAAACGACTACCCATTCAAAACAGCCCAGGAGAAAAATTAAAAATATTCACAATTCAAAAATTAAAAGACATCTGGCATCGACGTCATGTTCATGATTTTATTCCTTTTATTTCAATTTAGAACAGACGTTGACTCCTGTTACGAAAGTCAAAATTCTGTATCACAATTTTTCTTTACATAATTTTACTTCAGAAACCACCTCTTAAATTTAAATCAGAAAAGTAAAGTTGAAATGGAAGATATTTTTAATAAATAAATGGCTCTGTCAAAAGTAAAATGTTCAGTTCCTGTTTTCTCCTTTAAAAGAAATAAGCTTCATTCGAAATAAGCTTCTTTCGTCAGGAAGTGCCATTGTTATTTTCACTTTCTTACAACACATACTACAGCATAAATAGAAATTTTTGAAATATTATTTTTCAAAATCCGCTGTTTTATTTTAAGAAATGTATTTTAATTTTTCTTAATACATTGTATGTATTTCCCTTTCCTCCCTCCCGAAAAAAAAACAGACTCAAATGTGTGTTCTAAATGTACCATTTATTCATATGTGTCTGTCAAGTCGCCCAAGTACCAGGCGCCTAAGCCGTCAAGCAAACCCGCTAACTACACATGCAGCCACAGTGACCAAGGCTCCTAAATATACATGCTGGCGCAGCAGCGGCTTTTGGACCACGGATGTAAGTGAAGAACCTGTAAAAGACCTTGCTGCCCCAACCGGGAATCGAACTCTGGATCTCTGAACTGGCCAGCCGACGATCTACCGTTGAGCTAATGGGAAGAAATTGCAAGCTCTTAGCGTTGAAGTGGACTCTGCATTCTCCACTCTCTAATGTCATATTGACGGGCAACTGACCATCTGACTGACCACCTCTTACTATTTTTACCTCAGATTAGCCTCCTGCTACTACTATTTTTACCCAGGTTAGTAGTTAGTATCTTGTGTAGTCGTTATCGTCTCAATTTGAAATCGGCGCTCTATCTTCCAGAGTCCACTGAATCCGTACTAGTCGTACTAGGGCCACTTCCAGAACTTCAACATCTTTGCACTAACCTACAGGGTTGATTCGTTCAGACGCCATTGTAATGCACCTCGCTGCCCCAACCGGAAATCGAACCCTGGATCTCCGAACTGACCTGCCGAAGCTCTACCGTTGAGCTACTGGGACGAAATTGCAAGCTCGTATCGTCGAACTAGACTGCTCAGATACTCGTAATAATTAAGAATCTTCTGTAAACTGTATAGCTCTTTTGTAAAAAAATATTTCTGAGCCGAAACATTTAATCTATTCAATTCTAGGACCGAAAGCATCGACTGAAACAAATGTCTTGTTGAATTCTTTATTTATTAACAATATTTTCTGCTCTGTTTTCTGAAGTTCGGTTGATATTTTCCCCCTACAGTACAGGTGTGTGCCTATTCTCCACGTATTTTAAAATATCTGATAGCTTAGCCATGGGTAATCCTCTGTTGTCAATTTTGTTTTTAAGTTGAAAAGTTTAGGTTTCCGAAATAAAATTTCTTAAGAGCAGAATCTGTAAAATGCCAGACATTTGTGTGTATACCTTACTCTTCACGCGTATCAAATCCGTCTTAATCAGCGACGTTCATCGTGTAATTAACCGTTTAAAAATATTTCCCGCGTTCTTTTTTTTTCTGCCTGGGAAATCTGGAGAACACAAAAAGATGAATTATTTTCGAAATGATACTTTTTAATCCTGTTCTAGCGAAAAACAAAATCAGAATGAGAAAATTCTCGTTCATCTTTCATGACGTCATGGGGATAAGGGTGGATTTAGAACATAAAAGTACGCTTCAAAAAAAATGCCGATATTGCTATACTTACATGCAGGGTTTGGTAGTGAGTAAAAGTAAAGTCGTTATTTGCAACCGCTGTTTCTCCTGCAACTAAGGTCCATACGGGTTATATACTGAGCGCATTTTCATCTCAAACATTTTAATCTAAGTCATTACGTATACGCCATATTACATTCTTTACGTACGTTATCTTTAACGAGCTCGTTCTCGGCTCCCAGATCACGTACAGCTGACACTCGGCTCACGTTTTCATCTACGTCATTACGTATACGTCATTACGTTATTTATATACGTCATCTATTACTAGATCATTCATTTACTAGCTCACATTTTAATTCAGGTATACTTCATTTAATTCCTACCCAGATTAACAGCAAACCTATCAAGCAGTATACTCAGCATACTACTTGATTAGTTTTATGGCAGCAGCCGACTCTGCTCCTGCCAAAAGCATCGATCGAAAATGCTAGGAATCAGTTCCCGAATTATAAGTTCAGATCCGAAGCTATCGTTTAGTCTAACCTTATAATGTCGGTCTTGTAAGCTCTAGGTCCGGAGTTCGAGCCTGGCTCGGGACCCAATAGCATCAAGTCTTACAGTATATTGGCACTTGAAAGAGTGGAGAATAAGAAGGTTGCGTGTTCAAATCACGTCCGGGTCACCACTTGTGGAGGTTTGATCCACTTGTAAATGTGACACTAACTTATTCTCTACAAACTTCAGCCGGGATCTAAAGTACCCCCGGTAAGTAATTTACTCAAAAGGATTTAGGCTCATGAAACACACTACACAATTCAGGACCTACATTTTATTTTAACAATGGTAAACATTAAAAACAAAAGAAATCATAAGAAGTACATGCCAACTTGGCATGCAAACATGATAAGTAGATCGTTATACGAAATCGACATTCTGCAGACCTGTTGGTTGAGGAATCTTTAGCAGAATCTGGAATGGAATGTGAAAAGGTCTGTTATCCAGCTGGCAGATCAGTATTTTTATATGCGGATCAGCGCATGCGCAGAACTCTGTGTTGCGAGCGCCGCCACAAAAGCAATCATTTTCAGCACCGGCATATGTAAAAACTAATATGATGGTGCACCTTACAAACATGTAGTGTGCATGGACGACACCCCATAAATGAGCCCCGTAACCAGTGACGACCCATGAGATAGATGGTCGGTCACTCCTTCTGGGGCGTGTACAAATTTTAGTCGAGAAAAACTCTCCACTACTCGGGCTGGACACTTACTCTTAAGATCTCAAACTGATCAGTCGAACCTCCATTCGACTGCTTCGAACTTTTACTGCCCTAGGACACTACTGCTCTAGACTGCACGCAGGGCTTGTCAGCCTGCCGCATAATCGCTCTGCGAATGTTTCTTTAATTATATATATATATTTATTTATATATATATATATATATATATATATATATATATCTTGTAAATAATAAATATTCGTTTCGTTTATGCAAAGACAACTCTTGGTCTACAAAAGAATAACAAATGCCGGGGGATTGTGCCCTCTCGGAAATAATCGGAAGATGAGGGCATTAATACCGCAAGTCATGTTCAGCCCACAACAATCATCGAACCCGGCGGTTTTATTATTGAAAACGATCCTCTTCGGAGGCATTCTTAAGCCGCGTTCGATCCGTCTTGATCAAGGGGTTCAACTTCTAATGACCGGCTACAAAATATCTCACGCTTCATTCGCTTCTGCCTAGCTGGAGAAGGAGTCTGGATTTAACTCAAGAAGATGAATTATTTCCAAAAATTTGTTTTTTAGCCTTTCTGGGTGTAGATAAAACAAGAAAGATCAATCATGCTTAAAGCATTGATTATGAAACACTTTCCAACTTCAATGCAATTTTATTTAAAAAAGTCGAAAATGCAATACATTCCTCGGTAATATTTTAAAACTTATCACGATACTACATTGATTTATTATATTTGAAAACTTAAACCTTCATTGAAAAAAATGAACTTCATTCAAAAGACGGCATTGAAATATAAATTGCGTGGTTTAAATATCTCTAAAATGCAATACATTCCACGGTAATATTTTTAAATCTATCATAATACTACGATAATTTATTATATTTGAAAACTTCATCGAAAACAACTGAAATTAATTCAAATGCATTCATAGAAAAAATAACACGCCTGGATCTCTCTATAAAAGCAGGATTTCATTCATAACTTTCTCCATTTCATTCATCACAATACTATAATAATTTATTTTATTTAAAAATTAAGACCATGGAGCTACAATTCATAAACTTTATGCTTAAAACTTCATCGAAAAATATCGTCCTTCTGTTTATAAAATCAATTAATATTTCATTCATATCAGCCATGCAGACTCCATGGACTGAATTATTTTGTGTTAAAGAAATACAGTAATTCTAATACAACTCATTCTACATATTTTGCTGTTTACATTTTACATAGGTGAAAAATAGGCTTAATTGTAGAAATAATCAAATTTGAATGAGAATTTAAACTCAAATATATTGTCATTGTGTTGTTTTAGTATGTAGATGCACAGAATTTAAGCAGAAATAAAGTAGTTTTAGGATGGATACAACACTCAATATGAATTAAAAAGAACTTTAAAAAATCACGAATTTGAAATAAGATGGATGCCATATATCATTTTGAAGTGGGTCATGTGATCGTTTCATATCATGGTCACGCGATCGTTTCATATAAGATGTGTAATTATTATTTTAATTTTTATTTAAAAAACTACTGAATATATTTAGCTGAATTTTTTTTTATATATTTTATGGAGCAATTTGACTATTACCTAAAATTTTCGAAGCAATTTGTGAATTTTAAATCCGCTTAAAAAATGTTAGAAAAATTAGGTCCCATAGGGCTCAATGTATTTCATTTTTTCAACCCGGGTTCAATCCAAAACTAATTGTGTGATATTATTCATTTATATTCCCATAGGTCCTACAGACCGTCTGAACAACATACTAAAATTTCATTTTGATTAAGTCATTTTTACGGCAGTTATCGTGCTAACGGACAGACAGACAGACAGACAGACAGACAGACAGACAGACAGAATGAACAAAGTCATAAACACTTTTCAACTTTGTTGTAAAGTGTTAAAAATTAAGTAAGCGTAAGTGCCCATTCATCTTTATGACATCTTAAAACAAGGATGGTGTTACACTTTTACTGCGTATTAAAAGTACTATGCATGGGATGACCATAAAAAATAGATATATGTCTTCCTCATGGGCGTACGCAGGATTTTTTCCAGGGGGATGCTAAAATCGATTGCATTGAAAATTTGGAGGGAATTATCAACCATTCATTTTAAGAGTTTCGAAATTATAAGCAGGTATCCTGTTTGCAGATGCCTGTATCAGTCTGTAATCCCCTCCCCCCTATAATTTAAAACCAACCTGTTCATTTAACAACTTTGAAAATTGACATGCAAATTTAGATTTAGAGGTCCAACAACAACAAAGGGAACATTTAAAAAATAAAAATTCGAAACATTTAAACTTCAAGGGAGGGGGGGGGGGGGGTCCATAAAAATCGTTCAAAAAATAAAACATATATAAACATATTTATAATATAAACACCTTGATTTATCTGTCTGTTTATCTATCTATCTATCTCTGGGTAACGCTTGGAGAAATTTTGGTGTCGAAAATGGCGGAATACCGCCAACTTGGTAAGATCTTTTAAATGTCGCCAAATTGATAAAAATGCAGCCAAATTGGTAAAAATGACGACTAATGGATGAAAATTCAATATTTTGGATAAAACATAAGAATCAATTATAAGAATAACCTATTTCTCAGTCTGTAACGCTTGGCGAAATTCTAATGACGAATTTTGGCGACATATTGCCAACTTAACGAGTCTTTTTAAATGCTGCAAAATTGACGAAAATGTCGGAAAATTAATAAAAACAACGCTAAATGGGAGGCAATGCTTTGCAAATTTTTAAGTCCGCCATATGACGGGCATACCTTCTAGTATAATATAGTAAGTTAAAGAAAAAGGCGTATGAAAACATGAAGAAAAATAACAATTTTTTCGGGGGAAGGGGACATAGAAAACGATAAATTGAAAATTTTAAATAGTGATGAAAAAAAATCCTGAAACAGCTTTTAAGAATCCCAACCTAAATAACACGAGTTGTTATATGTAGAAACTTTACTTTATTAGCCACATTGAACAATATTATTCTTTAATAAACATGAAAATATTGAATCTGACATAGAATCTGAACCTAATTTGTGTTGAAACATATTTTTTATCTGCGCCTAAAGTACTAAAACTTCTCCTACTCGTTAAAGACGTAAATGATGGATGTATTTCAAAGCGAAATAGTTCGTAAGATGAGCAATAGATGGCGCAGTCTTTCCGTAAACTTGTCTGCAGACAGCACCATCTATTGCGCATCCTAAGAACTATTTCTCTTAGAAGCAAATCAATCATTTAGATCTTCATTTTATTTGAAGATCAGAAAATTGATATTTGTACAACTTGCGACGTTTAACTGTACACTGAGCGCTAAACATGTATACACGCAGTTTTATTTTCACACGTGGGGGGGGGGGGGGGGGGTTTCGAATTTTTAAACTGTTTCTAGTCCACAAATCACTCTATATCTACTCTAACTATTTGCTATAAATCTTTTAGTATTGCTCGTCGCTTCTAAAATCTTTACATTTTTCATAACGCTCAAATTTCAGATGAAGATACCATAGTGATAGATGCTATTTACATCAAAAACATGTTTTTTAAAACTATTTCTAAGCATTACCGTTCCAACAAATAAAACCTGATGAAAATAATGTACCTAATCATTCTCTATGTGCTAACATGAATTTTATGGGCTAAACTATTATGAACATGGTGAACGGAACTAACGACAGATATAATAGCTGGGTGGATTATAAATGATAGCAAGAAATGTTTGACGACCGAATAAAACACGAGTCGTTATACGTGGAAACTTTACATTTTTACTTTATTATTTTCATTCAAGTATCCCAAAGAATAAGTTTCGAGGATGTTATGTTACAAGATTAAAATATAAAATTCCATAATTTGATTAAAAATAGTTATATTTTTAATTTTATCTAGATCGGTGGTTCCCACACTTTTTCTTCTTCAAACCAGAATGTCCGACCTACAAGAAAGTGCAAGGTATATTTTAGACGGCCAAGATGATGCCACCCAATTTAGACCTGAACCCAGTGGAGACTGCATCCAAAGGGACTGTATCCTCTTTCGCCCGCCTACCACCAACCTCTCGAAAGGACTTACGAACCCGCATACTCTCTTCTCTCTCTCTCTCTCCTTTCTCCTCTCTCTCTCTCCTTTCTCCTCTCTCTCTCTCTCTCTCTCTAGTGGCGCCCGCACATGCTTAACCAAAAAGTGAAATAATTATAGTTTAGATCCGTTTGCTACGTAAGGCAGTATTATAATCCCTCTCGATTTAACTGGATTTCTAATTTTAAAACAATCAGATACTCGTATATAGCATCTTTAGTGCTATGGTAAATCTTATTGTCTATTATTATAACATTAAACGATTTTTTACGTATTTTTCGCAGGTCTTATTACATATTGTTATAAATAATAGGCCTTTTCGAGACTAAAATCAGACATCGTTTTCTGCAATGTCACCCTCCGAAGCATTGGCCACACTCAATGCTTCTCAACTACGGCGATCTTACATGATCTCTATACAAACTTCTGAAGCATATCCATTAAATACTTATCAGAAATTAAATATACATCAAAAATTAAATAGATATCCAATTTAATAAGATCAATATTTTATACTTCATTTTGAGCACTTTCCAATACAGCTGATAAATGTTTATGACTTTGTTCATTCTGTCTGTCTGTCTGTCCGTTCGCACGATAACTGCCGTAAAAATGACTTTATCAAAATGAAATTTTAGTATGTTGTTGAGACGGTCTGTGGGACATATGTAAATGTAAATGATTAATATCATTCAATTAGTTTTAGATTGAACCCGGGTTGAAAAACTGAAATACATTGAACTTAATGGGACATCATTTTTCAAACATTTTTTAGGCGAAATTATAATTCACAAATTCCTTCGAAAATTTTAAAAAATATTTAAATTATCCCATGAAATACATAAAACAAATTTCAGCAAAATATGTTCGGTAGTTTTTAAATAAAAATTAAAATAATAATGACACCCATGTAATATGATAAAATCACGTGACCTACTTCAAAAAAAATATGGCATCTTTCTTTTTTCCCAGTGTCAAAATCGCAATTTTTAAAGTTCATTTAAATTTATATTGAATATTGCATCCGTCCTAAAACCGCTTTATTTTTGCGTATTTTCTGTGCATATATATTCTGCGCCAAAGCAATTACAATATTTTCTAGTTTAAATGATCATCCAACTTTGATTATTTCTACAACGAAGCCTAATTTTAACATGTGCAGAATGTAAACAAATCAAGCTGTAAGATGAGTTCTACAAGAATTGCTGAATTTTTTTACGCAAAGTTATTTAGCTTTGGAATCTGGTATATAGGTGATATGAATGAAATATTCATTGATTTTACATAGAGAAGCAGATAATGTTATAACATTGCCTTTCTCGATTAAGTTTTAAGCACGGAGTTAAAAAGTACTTTTACCTCCATGGTTTGAAATTAAGTAAAATAAATTATTGTAGTACTGTGATAATTTTAAAAATATCATCGCTGAGTGTATCGCATTTTAGAGATGTTTAAATAAAATTACATTGCAGTTGGAAAGAGTTTCATAATCAATGCTTTATTCATGATTGATCTTTCTTATTTATTATTTGAAATGATGTCATTTAAAATATGAAAATATTTTTTATATTTTTCTACGGTACACACATCTAATTTACAAAATATAATTTGGCAACAAACTGAATAATAAATCTATTAACAGTAAAATGACATATTCTGTCCCAAACTCCTTTAATATGTCGACATTTTGAAAAATGAGCTAGAACCCTCTTTAAAAATGAGCGTTTAACAGCACATCTTATATGATATCATACAAAGTAGTACATTTATCAAGTTCTTGAAAAAGGAAAACAACGATGACACTCCATTGAAAATATGTATTATAAAATTATTCTTAACATAAATAAATAACTTAACATAACATTCTTAACATAACATATATTTTAATGCGCAGGGGATTCGTCAGACCTTATAATCAACATACGAAAAACGTAGAGGCATTTATCATTGTGCCTCCTAATATGCTTTTTGGCATCATTTTGTTGAAGGATAAGATGTTTTTCAGTCAGGTTAAAAAAGTTTTCTTGTCCTCGGTAGACTAGAATGAACACTCATTTTGCAAGCAAACTCTCTTGCAGAACAAACAAGTTTTAAGTGAAAGTAAATAAGATTATATGAAAATTCAGCTATACAATCTGAGAAGAGCAGTTTTGTCTCTATAATAATTTTACAAAAAGGTATACACATCCATTTTACTTACAGCGTAAATTTATACGAACTCGTGTAAATAACCGCATAACATGAAAACATTTAAAAATTGCTTCTTTTTTTTTTTAATATAAACTAAAAGTTACGCCCCCTGCTCACTGCGCTCGCTAACCCAGTTGACCTCTTTCGATTGGTTGGTTGATTACAGTTTATTGGCATAAGATCCAAAGAGGATATACTGCTCAAGACAGATGTGAACCTCTTCTGCTTTTATAATAATTTGCATATTATCTTGGTAACAACATAAATGTTGCGACCTTTTTGCAGCTGCTTCAAACTCTGCAGGTCCACACAGATTACATTTGGCGTCCATCTTTCCAACAGTGAACTTCACTGCAGTTATATAAGTTCCAGAAATTATGACTGCTACATATATTTCTGACGGTCTACCAGCAGCTCCGTTTTCGAATTTCATTCCTAGTGCGATAAATTTGTTTTCGCTTTGAGGACATTTTAAATACCAATAAGGAACAGAACTGAGCCTTGATAACCGGATAAATATTTAATTCGCGACCTTGAAAAATTATTTTTCTTAATTCTTTATGAACTTGTATATATAATTAGTCATTTTACTCGCACTTTGAGGGTCGAAATAGCCAGTCGCCAATAAATGTGACACCTACACACTTAATCAAAGTTATTGATAACTTTCCTGAATATCAAAATCCCTTTCAGATTTAAGTATTAAAATAGCGCACGTTTTATAATTCTATTAACACGTTAAATGTATATTAAATCCTATAATAATAAAGACTAAATGTATATTAAATGTATATTAATAAGTAATTAGTAGTATGATAATAAATGAATTACTTCTTAGTGTATATTAAAAGTATATTAAATCTTCCACGCGTGCCCAAATAATTTAATAGTTTCATTTTTCGATTTCAATCGATTCAATTTTCGGGAAAGGATACAAAAATGTGTTTACATTATTTCCATCTTGTGAGTATACACGTGAGTATCAATTCCACACGACAAAATTATTTAATTATTGTGAAACGATTTCTGACAATTAGAAAAACTACATCAAGTTTTATTTATGGACTTTTTTCTATTTTTAATTGCTGGTAAGCGAAAGGATATCCCATTGTTTTAAAGACATAACTACGTCTTGACATAAAGAGGGCCAGGTCATGATAAGTTACACCCAGAGGTTTAGAGGGCCGTTTCAAACAAATCTTCAGTTCCTTTTTGTTAACACTTCCCAACATAGTTGAAATGTGGTTATGACTTCGGTCATTATGTCTGTCGCACGATAACTGTCGATAACTGACGTTCGCACGATAACTGACGTAAAAATGACTTTATCAAAATAAAATTTTACTTTGTTGAGACCGTCTATAGAACATCTGGGAATGTAAATGAATAATATCACTTAATTAGTTTTGGACTGAACCCGGGTTGAAAAAGTGAAATACATTGAACCCTATAGGACCTCATTTTTCAACCATTTTTAAGCTAAGTTAAAATTCGCAAATTGCTCTGCAATTCGCAAATTTTCGAAAATATTCAAATTATACCATAAAAAATATAAAACAAAATTGAGCAAAATAGGTTTGGTAGTTTTTTAAATAAAAATAAAAATAATAATGACACTCATATTATATGAAGAGATCACGTGACCCACTTCAAAATAAAATAGGGTATCCATCTTTTTTACCAGTGTCAAAATCGTCATTTTTAAAGTTCTTTTAAATCTATATTGAGTGTTGCATCGCTCCTAAAACCACTTCACTTTATCGCGTTTTCTGTTCATCTCTATTCTGCGCCAACGCAATGACACTATTTTTTAGTTTAAATGATCATCAAACTTTGATTATTTCTACAAAGAAGCCTAATTTTAACGAATGCAGAATGTTAACACATCAAGCTGCAAGATGAGTTGTATAAGAATTGCTGAATTTTTAACGCAAAATTATTTAACTCTGGAGTCTGGAATATAAGTGATATGAATTAAATATTCATTGATTTTACACAGAGAAACAGATGATTTCACAGCATTGTCTTTTTCGATTAAGTTTTAAGCATAGAGTGAGAAAGCACTTTTACCTTCATGGTTTTAAGTGTTCAAGTAAAATAAATTGTTGTAGTATTATGATAATTTTAAAAATATCGCCGTTGAATGCATCGCATTTTAGAGATGGTTAAATAAAATTGCATTTCAGTGGGAAAGTATTTCCTAATCAATGCTTTCTGCATGATTGATAGTTCTTGTTACGTTATAAACTCAATATTCTCATCTGGTCAAATTCCAAAATTTTAAAATTCGTAAAGTTTCTAGATGTTTATAAAGGGTGATACTAAGAAAATTTTAAATTATCGATAGATACAATGCTGTTCTTACAAAGGATTTTGAAAAATTGCTCTATGTTAAACGTGTTGATTTTCTAAACAAAGCGATCACAAGCCATTCTAATTAGTTTGTGTTTCATAAACCAAAATCGATAGAAATTGCTGTACTGACCGCTTTGAATACTGTTCAGTACTATCTTGATCCTCGGTTCTCAATATTTTTTCTTTTTTAGTCAATTTTTTTTATACCATCCAGCATCTACGTCTCTTATATAAACTTTAGAGAAATAACTAATATTTTATTTAAGCATAGCTTAACTGATTGCAAAAAAATCGTTCAGTTACAAAATGTACAGCCTAATTATGAAACTATCCGTTCTCAGATGTCCCAATAAGCCCCATCTTAAATCCGACTTTTTCTTTGATATATCTAAATGATATTTTCTTATGTTTCTTTTTGTGCTTCTAGAACACTTTTTACTGATAATAAGAGCTTATTATTTTTTTGATGATGATATTCATACTTTTGCCAATCACTTACAGTCGGCCAAAAAATCCTAACACCCACACATCATTCCGGCTCTTCAAGTTGTACACAGTCAAACCAAATGGATCATTAAACTCATAATAATATCTTCTATAAATAAATGAACAATTAGTTTGCATAAAAATGCCATATATTCGTATTAAACTTTGCTCCAACTCGATTTTTTCAGAGCAACATCTACTTTTCATAACAGATTCTAATTCTTCACGTCAAAATACCCTACATTCATATAAAATTTATATATTTCCATAGTGCACTGCCAAACACCTGCGCGGGAAAGATGGCGCAGGTGCTTGGCAGTGCATTCTTATCACATAAATTAGAATTAATTTTCCAATATATTGAATGTTCATTCACTGGCCGACATTTTCGTCAATGAAACAACTGTTTATAGAGTTGCCAAATTCGGCGAAGATCGCAGATTTTTCGTCCAATTTTTCGCCAAGCAGAGTCATCTGAGTCATTATATACAGTATACCCGGATGTTTTATCTCCAATAAAAGTATTAGAATTCTGGTTCCCACACATTGCCGCAATCCTTACAGATAACGCTCAAATCGCACCATAGAAATCATATCCAAGAAAACCAACATTAAAGTTCCGTTCGAGTCCATATATGTTGAAAACTTCGTATTTCATCAAATATCGCGATTTAAAATTTTTGATTCTTCCCTATACATTATGCTATACATTATACCATACAATTTACTATACATTAAACTTTACATTATGACATACATTATGCCATACATTTTACTATACATAATTCTATACATTATTCTATACATTTTGCTATACATTATACCATTTAGTAATACATTACCATAATTTCTTGTACTTAATAATTTGCATTTTAATACATTTTTTTAAATACCTGAGAAATAAATCAGAGTATAGATAGAGAAAATGTATAAACCTTATGCACCAGAAAATTAAATCCTAGAACTCCGACAAGCGCCTATGTGTATCTGTTTCTCAAAATATATGTGTATTTTTTTTTCTAAACACTTTTCTAAAAGTAATTTTACAGACGAAATTGTACCCTCCGCTTTCTGCGTATTGAACTTGCAATTCGAATTTCAAATTTTTAAATAAAATATAGGAGAACGCATATGCTGTCGATCTTAGCGGAATTTTATATCTGCAACTGCATTCCACGAAAAATATACTCAACAAATTTCTCTATTTGTCAACAGAATTCATTCAATGGTAAACATTTGGAAAGTTTACTTTCAAATTTAGAAGTTATATTCAGGGTTACGCTTGAAGAGTATTTATTTTGTAGTTAGTACTGTCATGAATTACGAATTACTAGAAAATGACCCCGGCGCTAACAGCTATTCAAAGCAGAGATTAATAGAATTCATTCATTCAATTGTTGAAAAGGCGTAGTCACGCTCCATCAGCTTCTTGGCAATCCCATCTTTAAGCAGATGAACAGTTTTCTAAAGCATAGTTAGCATATTCATTGAAAATTATGTTTCAAAAAGTATTCTAAGATAGAAATCTGACAAAATCTGACTCTTCAAACCTGCTGCATTTTTGTACTTCATATCTAATCCGGCACCAATGAATTCCAAGTTTGATAATGC
Source organism: Amaurobius ferox (assembly GCA_951213105.1). NCBI lineage: Eukaryota > Metazoa > Arthropoda > Arachnida > Araneae > Amaurobiidae > Amaurobius > Amaurobius ferox. Next base: position 13,397,378 of record OX578137.1, on the reverse strand, counting down.
ACAAAACTTTATCAAGTTGGAAACAGTTTGGTGAAACCGATATGCTATTTAGAAATTATTTACATCCAAACCAATGACTTCCTCCTCCGTAGACAAAATACTAACCTTTGTTAAAAGAATTGTCGTTATTATCTATAGGGAATAATGTTATAAAAATTCTGACATTAAATAATTCAAATACTATATATCCAAATTACTAAAATTTGTATCAACTTCTAGTTTTTCGCATATAGTATCTATACATGATATTTTTAACAATACATGCTTTCAATCTGAAATTATTGTATCCACATACGCACACACACACATCTTTAATCCTTGCGTTGCCATTTAAATGCATTAAATACATTTTTTTCCCTTCGTGTTGAGCTAGAGGAGAGTGTGGTGGTCGTAACTTATACCACTTTTCTTGATATGTTTTAATAGTAGATAAAGGAAACTTTTTACTTTGACCGATGTAGCCTGAGAAAAGTGTGGCAATCGTGATTTAATCACAAGTCACGTTTTCGTCGTATACACTGATGGGGACCTTAGATACCAGAAAATAAGTTTTGTTGGTCTGTAGATGTGCGGGTGGGTGTTAACTCTTCGTAATCCGAAACCAATGAAGTTATTTGGACTCAATTTGATTGACAAGTTTCATATATTAGGTAGATTACAGTGGCGGCTCGCGTATAGGCACTGTGGCACTGCGGGAGCGACAGTGCGCTCTTTCCCTCGCAGCCTCGCGCGCAGCTTCCTATGTGCACATGCGCACAACAGTCAAACACCACGCTTCACAGTTCCAGCGGCGTGGTGTTTGACTGTTGTGCGCATGCGCACATAGGAAGCTGCACGCGAGGCTGCGAGATAAAGAGAGCACTGTCGCTCCCGCAGTGCCACAGTGCCAATACGTGAGCCGCCACTGGGTAGATATGAACTCGAAATAAAAATTGCGAAACATGTAGCTTGTAAAGAGCCTTATCGAACCCTGGATCGCCGAACGGGCTAGCCGGCGGTCTACCGTTGAGCCACTGTGACGAAATTTCAAGTTCTTGTCGTCGAAGTGGACCCTGCAAGCTATGAAACGGAATTTTGTCAAAATCTTTGGCCCTTCGGTATCTCAATTTGTGTGGTATACCGCGTATATTTTCTAGATGTGAACGAAAAAAAAAATTTAATATATATATATAGTTTAGCTACAAAACGAGATATTTTTCAACATCATTGACCCTTCGAGTGTTCGCATTTAAGACTGAGATCTCTAAAATTAAGATGTCTCTTGTCTCTAAAAACTTTATCTCCTAAAGACAAACTGACTTTTTTCGAAAAATGTTTTTTTTTCCTTCTAATAAAAAAAAATCTCCGAAATATTTTAGAGTGTACATGTCTGAAACAAGTAGTCACAACAAAAACGCATATAACAATCTGTAGGGAAAACCGCGTGTTGCTGGATCCTCGTCAGGCCTTTTCCTAATTACTGTTCCACTGGTTTTCTGAAAGTATACCTCACATGAAAAGCATTCACATCAGCCGACTCTGCTTATCCTTCAGATCCCCGCGAAATCGTGCCATCGACTATCGCTGAGCGCGAGAAATAAATCCCAGCGCGATTTCATCCAATAGAATACTCGTAAGTATGCTAATGTTAATGGCGTTGATATGAATGTAAATTCGAACCAAATGCTAAATGGAACGCCGTATAGGTTGTCTAACGAAAGCGTGCGTTTTACTTCTCCTGTTCGCCATGAATAATTCATTTCTGCATGCAGACCATTGAGTCAATTCAACGAGTGGAATCGCATATTCGGATATTCTTAAAGAAAACAGACAGAGGTAGAATGATATCTGTATATAAGTGGGGGGATATTTCCCTACTTAACTTCTAATTGCGTCCAGGAGCGAATGTATCATTTTGCAGATAGAGGGGAATAAAATTTTATGCAGTCCATGGAGGTAAAAGTAAGGAGTTAAATCTTCATATTGAGAAAACGCCAATATCGTTTGAGACAATAATTCAGGTGGCGCTGGGATAAGATAAGTAGTCCTGTATTGTACGCATTTCTATGGCGAAAGACCTAAAATATTTATTTAAACAGTCAATTCTGTAAAAAATCAATTATTAGTACAACGCAAAGAACAACTGAAGCAATAAAGAATATTCCTACGCATTCAAAACTATTTTACTTTCCAATTCATTTTTATCTCCACATATTCTGTACTCTATCCTACAACCATGAAAAAATACTGGTTAATTATACTCATAATTAAGGAATCCTTAATTTAAAAATTATTAAAAATACATGTACTAAATATGACGCCTTTCTATAGTGTCAACTAACAATAGCAACTACTTTACAAACACGAGCGACACCTAGATATAATTCTCAAAGCATTATGGCATTTTCAAGCTTTTCATCCATAGGAGTTTTATCTCCTCCTTTCTAACTCCATGATGCAGTCATTTCTGTTACTTAAGAACGGTGATCGCTCAACCTGTCGATCGCGACTCTGTAGAAAACGATCGACATTTTAGAAAAAGTCTGTAACCACATTTTTGGCATTGTTTTTAACACTTTACAACATAGTTGAAAAGTGTTTATGACTTTGTTCATTATGTCTGTCTGTGTCGTTATCGTTAGCACGATAACTGCCGTGAAAATGACTTTATCAAAATGAAATTTTAGTATGTTGTTCAGACGGTCTGTGGGATTGAACCCGGGTTCAAAAAATTAAATACATTGAACCCTATAGGACCTAATGTTTCAAACATTTTTAAAGCGAAGTTCAAATTCACAAATTACTTCGAAAATTTTAGGAAATATTCAAATTATCAATAAAATACATAAAAAAATTTCATCAAAATAGTTTCGGTAATTTTTTAAATAAAAATTAAAATATTAATGACACACATAATATGAAGTGATCACGTGACCCACTTCAAAATAAAATAGGACATCCATCTTTATTTCCGAGTGTAAAAATTGTGATTTTTAAAGTTCTTTTAAATTCGTATTTTGTGTTCATCCGTCCTAAAACCGCTTTATTTTTGCGTATTTTCTGTGCTTTTATATTCTGTGCCAACGCAATTACGATATTTTTCGGTTTAAATAATTACAAAATTATGTTACGCAATTACAATATTTTTGAGTTTGATTATTTCTACATCGAAGTCTAATTTTAATGGATGCAGAATGTAAACAAGTGATTGTAAGATGAGTTGTATAAGAATTGTTGAATTTTTTTCACTCAAAATTATTTTACTCTGGAGACTGGGATAAAATTGCTTTTACATAGAGAGACAGACGATTTATATTTTGATGACGTCATTTGAATAAAGTTATTTTTTTTTTCAAATAAAGTAAATTATTGTACTACTGAGATAATTTAAAATATATCAGCTCTGAATGGATTTTTAAATAAAATTGCATTTCAGTTAGAAAGTGTTTCATAATCAATGCTTTATGCATGATTGATCTTCCTTGTTTTGTTTTTTTGTATTTATTCAATATTTATGAATGACACCACGTTTTCAACACGAAGAGAAGTGCCATTACTTTGAATCAAGGTTTCCTATTCTATATACCTATTACCTATTCTATAGACCCTTAAAAAGCAGTTGATGCCAGTGGCGAAGCATCAGGGAAGACAGAGTAGGCAGTGTCTACCCAAATAAGTTCAGTAACACAGTAACTTTTATTTTAATTATACATTATTCGAAATAAATGTATCTGTGTAAATAAACGACGAGAGATGTAAACGTATATTTGTTACGACAGGCGTCTAACTTTCTAAACACGACGGTATGGATCGAGAAAAACCTGTCTGCAAATGTCTCGTCTCCTCCGTCAGGAAATGTTGCATTGGAAAGAAATCGAAAGAAAATGCGTTCGCACCTTCTATCCATTAACTGCTGTAGTTCGTGTAAGCGTGCCTAAGAGGCAGAATTTCGCTGTTTTACTTAATCGTTTCGTTTTTGCAAACATAGTGTTTATTGTCTGGGGATTCTGGATCAGTGGCAAAACCTCAGAAGACTAAAGGGAGACATCGTCTATATAAATAATTTACAACCAGGAAACTTTTATTTTAATTGTATATTATTCTAAATAAATGAATTAAAAAAATTTATGTAAATAAACAAAGTAGTTTTGCTCCATCTGGCTCAAAGCTCAATGCAGGTGCCAATCTTGTTTCCTCTAAGCGCCAGGCGAAATTGTCAGAACAGACGTATCTCTCTACGTCTCCATTGGACTGGAGTCACCGCCGATTTTTAGATCAATTTGAGCATAGTGCCTTCACGTCAAACAAACCTCCTTCTTGAATCGCTCAAATCAAGATATCTAAGTATACTTGCATTTCTACAAATCAGATAAAAGTTCAAAATTGATGTTAGATTGCGAAACAAACCCGCTTATAACATGGCACATAAAAGACGTTGTAATAACTCCATCTTTGAACAAAACTTGATATTATTTGGCTGAGTAGTTTCGGAGACATTGCTATGTACAGAATGATTTTAGTTTTAGTATACCTTTCCGGTGCCTTCTGAAGACTTGTCTATAACAACCGAACCTCAGCAAAAATCTTGGTAGAGATCATTAAAATAGAGTTTTCCGTACTTTGCGTTTTCCCGTATATAGCGTTTTTGAATCGGTTCCACAGAGAAACGCAAAACCGGAGTTCCACTGATCCCCGCTAATCTTGATGTTTTTTATCCATCGAAAATGGCTTTTAAAAATCATTTGTTGTAAATATGTTATATTTTAATGCATTTATTTATTTGCAGGTGCTTTCGAAAATTATGTGTTGTCAATAATTTACATTTTAATGTATTCTAATATTTTAATCTGTATGTTTTGTATTGTATTTTATCTGGCACGCTGTTACTGGGACTTTGTCCTGTAGATTGCATTCTTTTAAAATAAATAAATAAATGAAATACAAAAATTGCAAAATGTCATTCAAATACTTTCATCGTAACTCAGTTGTTATATTTTTTTATTTTATTTTTAGTCTCGGTAAAATATACAGCGTGAAACTTTTTGCTTGCTCAATTTGGTGTTTGGTCTGCCCAAATCATTTTACCGCGCTTCGCCGGTGATGGATGCTATTATACATTCTCTTAAAATTCTCTTCAGAATCCCACAACTGCATTGCGTAAAACTTCATACCTAACTTCATTTCACTATCTTTGGTTATACTACCACAAAGAGTGCAAAGATTTTGCGTCTTATGAAACAGAAAACTGCTCCCGAGAATCGCATTTGCTATTTCTCCCTCATAATCTCAAAAGACAAAAATTTGCATAATAGCTCATAGGATCCATCTTTAGATGAAAATGCGTCAGACGGCTATCTTTTAAATGCAAAACTATATCTTCCTTTGATGTTCCTCAGGTCTGCATCATTTATAAATGCCGCATTTTTGCTAATTTCTAGAATCCTAATTCTAGAAACGTGCAGTCTGCGTAATATTCAGACAACTTCTAGAAGTTCCAATAATAAACATTCAAATCCTAGCGGAAGTTTAAAAGACTGTATTAAAAAGAATACTTTGATCTTAAGACGCGAGAGATATACAATCTGGAACTGAATTTTTCAGTGGCTGGAAAGAAGCTTGTTTTTCGACAAAATAATTCCGTTTTAATCCGTTATAATTCCGTTGCAAGTCCGCTAAAATTGTTTTCGTTAAAAAATTTCCATTATTAAAATGATCGTTAAAATTTTAATTATATAGTTAGGTTTGTTTCTTGTCGTTAAATTTTAATTTCGTCATTTGCGTCAATCCTGTCCATATTACGTTTAACACCACGGCTCATTTATTTAAATCAATAAATTTTCTTTTAGTCGTTTCAATTAAAAACAACTGGACTGGCATTATAGTGTTGTTCCAATCGCATTTTGAGGTCACTGTGAACTGCAATTTAATTTTGACGTGAACAGCATCGATGGTTGGAGTTTCTTTGGCGAAAAAGCGGAGCGTTACGAAAAATGTAAAAATTTTTAAAGCTTATAGCCCCAAACCTAATAAATAAAAATGTAAATCTTGCTTGGTCGGAAAGAAGGTCCAGATTATGAATATATAAATCTTCTTTTCAATATTTTAAAATTTTGAACTTTAAAAAGAAAACTAAAAAAAGAAATTCTCCAAGCGAGTGTTTTTTTTTTTTCCTCCAATTTTCTAACTTTTACTCGAATTAGATAGTGTAAACTATAAAAGATAGATATTAATAGTAAACAATAAAATGTGTACCAGAAAATTTAGTATTAAAATCTATATTTATTATTAAAAAAGAACCTTATAGTTTTGGAGTCATCGTCTTATCAAGTTAAAAAAGATTGAAAACTTTCCTTTTGCAATGTTTATACAAGATAGGATCAAAAAGTTCGGAGACTGGACTGATATCTCCAACCCTGATTGGAATGAAGGGAAACTATTTTACCGTGGCGTAGAGGCACATATGACGCGAGATGTGAAAAGAAAGAAGCAGATCCGCAGTGCAGGGTTTTTCCAGACAATGCATGTCAGTGAACTGTAGTCGTTCGCGTTCGTCGAAAACGGAAATGGCGTTTGAAAAACAACGTGCGATTATCAAATTCGCACGACTCACTGACACGCATTGTCTGGAAAAACACCTGCTTCTTCCTTTTCGTATCTCGCGTAGCATGTGTCTCTATACCACAGTAAAATAGTTCCCCTCTCCTCCAATCAGGGTTGGAGATATCAGCACAGTCTCCGAACTTTTTGATCCTACCTTATATATCAAAATGCTTATATCTCAAGAAGTTTGTAATGCTTATATCTCAAAAACTAAAAGAGCCATCTTTGAACAATAAACAAAAATTTGAGCTCTCTGAAAGCTCTACGAGTGTATATCATTGGATTTCGGATCGAACTATTTTTTGAAAAAACTTACTATGTGGCCGATCGATTTTTTTTTTCCTACTTTCACTCGAAATATCTTAATATAATAAAATATAAAAGATAATAAACTATAAAAGATAGATATAAATAGTAAACGACAAAAATATGAACGAGGAAATTTAGTTTCTAAATCTATATTTATTTATTTTTTTAAAAGCTCTTAATAGTTTTAGAATGATCGTCTTGTCAAGTTAAAGAAATATGAAACATTTACGCTTCTCAAGTTTATAATGCTTACATCTTAAAAACTAAAACAGATAGCTGTAAACAATAAACAAGAATTTGTAGCTCTTTGAAAGCGCTATAAGTATATATATAATCAGTTTTTAGATAGAGTTATTTTTTTTCGATATTACAAAAGTTGAGTTTTATTTTACAAAATCTTCTTCAAGCAAAACTATTTCGACTCCATCGGACTGGAGCCACTGCCGATTTTTTTAAATCAGTTTTAGCATGGTTCCTTCACGTTTCATTAAAACAAACTTTCTTTTGAAATCGCTCATATCGAGATATCTAACTGTACTTTAGTATAAAACAGATAAAAGTTCAAAATTAATATTAGAATGCAATATACGCACGCTAGTACTATATGCAAGGCACATGCCAAATTGTTGTAATAAAATCCTGACTATGTTCGCATGTAAAACTCCATCTTTGAAAAAAACTTGATATCATTTGGTTGAGTGGTTTCAGAGACGTTGCTATATATAGGATGATTGCTATATATAGCCTTCTGAACACTTATCTAGCAGCCGAACCTCAGGAAAATTTGATAGCGGTTATTTTGTAAACATCAAGAAGCAATCAATGTCTGAATAAATATGAATAAATATTATTTCAAAAATTTCCAGATATTCATTAACTGTTGCGATTCTTATAACAACGTAACATCAGTCTATCCAAATCATCTTAATAAGAGATACATTCGATAAAGGTTGCAATATGCTTATACATTTTAAGGTCGTCCAAAAATAATAACCACTCCAAATTATCCAAAATACTATAGGTACAAATTCATTGATGAATAAGTTAAATAAAAAATCTGATGTGAGCAGCATAGGACGTTCCCTATTATTTCTTTAATAATTCATTAAATTGAATTTAATTGCATAAAATAGCACGCATAATTATTTAAAATTCCACTTTTAATTCAATTTTGGTTTTTCATTTGGTAATTGGGCGTACTTTTGAAGACAGAGTAGCAAAATTGCGAATGACTAAAATATCTCCAGAAAGGCTATATCTAGAGTCTTATTCTTTTCGCCATTAAAAATGGTGTATAAAACAAGCATTTAGTGGATACAGTTGAGCAGACGTAGTCTTTTATTTTAGATTTTGACGATTTCTGCATAGCCATTTTGTAAAAGAATGAAAATTCTTTTTTTCCAAATTGTACTAAAATCTAATCAGCACCAGAGTAACTCATCAGTGCCTTATCTACTAAATGTTGTGAAATCTGGTCAATTCGTTTTTAAGCTAGAGTGGATACGTACAAATTTTACCGGACATTTCACAAAAAGGCAGCTTCTTTTATCCCGAATCCTACCAAAATCTAATCAGCACCAAGGTAGCCCATTAGTAGATCCACTTATAGATCCATATATAGATTATTAGTAGATCCAAAAATTAGTAGATCCACTAATTTTTGAGTAAGAGTGGATACACACATTTCATAGGCAAACAGACACACACACACAAGTCACTCTAAAAAAGTTTTTTGTATTCTAGAGGTCCCAAAACGTGTACATCCATTGAAAACTCGATTTGCTATTTTCGACACGATTGCAATACTTTCCCTATGCATTACCATGTAGTGTGAAGAAAATACAAAATCCCCGAATTCTTTAAAAGTTAAATAAAACTACCATTATCATGTATATGGTAGGAAAAGTAAAAAATCCCGGTTCCCTTTAAAAGAGAAATAAATCTTCCCCTACATTTTATCAACTTGAATGGCCAGTTTTCTCATTTCAAACCGTCCCTTTCCGAGTTCTCGTAACTCTTTTCTTCCCGGTCTGTAAAGTTAATCACGTTGGGAATGAAAATATTATCTCGGGATCTCTCCGGGCCAATAGAAATTCGGAGGAATTTTCGAACTTGACGAGTGTAGTGCGGAAATTCTCATTTCACGAAATGGAGGAGCAATATCAGATTCTCCATTTAAGGCATTCATGACCCGCCAACTTCCATCTTTATCGATATATTTATTTAAGACAGCCATTGCCATTAATAGCGCAATTTTGCTTTTTTTTTTTAACTTTCCCTACAATACATGGTAATGTAGAGGGGAAATATTGACATCGTTTCGAAAATTGCAACACGAATTTTCGACGAATCAACACATTTCGGGCACGCTAGAACCCCCCAAAACACTATTTTTAGCGTGACGTCTGTGTGTGTTTGTGTGTCTGTGCAATGTATGTATGTATCTAAGACATCCAATATTTGGTCTAAGACATCCAATATTTGGTGCCGTGACCAGGATTGAACCTGGCATGTGCTAATTTAACTTTACACTGGTATATTTTTAATGCTTATTTTGAGTAAGATACCTTGGATAATAGAAATAAATATTTAAATTAATGTACTCCGCGTGAATACGGCGGCAGTTTTGGCAGTGGAGGGAATCGAACCCGGACCTACCGAGTGCAATTCCCGCCCCCGCTAACCACTGGGCTACCGCGCCCTATTGCGTACCCCGTGGAAAAGTAATATATATATATGTATAATATATATATTATATATATATATATATATATATATATATATATATATACCGGGTGGCCATAAAATAACGCGAGGTGTTCAGGGGCCTCTAGCGAGTAATGTATTAGACGAAACGTAACAAAATTCGGTGGTGGACATACACAGTTGAACATGCGGTTTCGATGTCTAAAAAAAAAAAAATTCCAAAAGTCGCCAAATTTTGGCGCTGCAGAAATATAGTAGCGTGAATAATGAATGAGTAAATGCCAAATGAGACAGTACACATCCATTTTGTTAACAATGCATGACAACGTTTATATCTAATTACAAATGAGGTCCAATATGGCCTCCATTGTGATGTTCCAAGAACTGCATACGTTGCATGACATTTTCCATCGGTAGTTTCAAATCATTGAATCATGTTTCGTAAGTTTATTAGACTCATCAGTCCTCGTCGTAACTTCTTAAACAGCCGTCATTCACGAAGGGCAGCATTGCATTCTCGTTCCGCTGATAATACAGCTTGACTAACAAAGCGCGGTGATGGAAGGCAAGAGCCATCGAAAGGTACTTCGCCTCCGAATAATGAGAATTCTATCCTTTTCTTTTATCCACATGATCGCTACCCGGAACGCGATTATGCAAATTAGTACATTTTACTCGGTAAACAGTGCCAAATATTCCCCTGGAAGCGACTTTAGGAACTATTTTTTTTACGAAATTGAAACCGCATATTTCACTGTGTACGCCTACCGAATTTTGTTACATTTCGTCTAATACATTGCTCGCTAGAGGCCCCTGAACACCTCAAGTTATTTTATGACCACACGGTATATATATATATATATATATATATATACCGGGTGGCAATCTAAGTTTCAATCTTCTAAGTCACCGGGGGGGAGGAGGTCTGAAAAGAATTTTTGAAGTAAAAAACATTTTCTCCCCCCCCCCCCCTCAAAACTCCGGCACCACAAATTTGTGTCTCGTGGACGTTAGGTGTTGTTGTTGAGACCCAGACCGTCCGACCTACCAGAAAGGTGTAAGATAACCGTTTGGACGGCCGGGAAGTGCCACCCAATTTAGACCGGAACCCAGTGGGGGAGGCATCCACAAGGATCGTACTCTCCTTCCGCTACCACCAACCTCTCGGAAGGACTTACGGACCCACATGTGTTAACGTGGTCGTACTTCACATGAACACGACGGCAGTGGTGGCAGCGTGCAAATCCAGCGCGCAAACCACCGGGCTACCGCGCTCGAAATGTGCCAAGAGCACGTTGTGTTCCCAGGTGGTCACCCACCCAAGTACTAACCGCGCCCGATGCTGCTTGACTTCGGTGATCTAACGAGAACCGGTGTTTTCAGCACGGTAGGGCCGTTGGCGTGAACGTTAGGTGTGCAAAGATTCAGCGTTCTGGACCACCAGGTGGTATGATAACTGGGAAAACAAATTTTTAAAGATACTTTTTTTTTTCACCCGAAGGAGGTTCAAAAATCCGTCCCCCGTGATCGATACGACAAGATTTATCCCTTTAGGTTATTGACAGACATCTGGAGGGTCTGGAATTTTTTCTAAAATAGACCCTTTTCTTCGCACACTTGGGAGAAATCTAATCGCACCTCCAACTCCGTTAGGTTCTGTCCTGTGGTCCATATTACACGTGTCGAAAAGAACCCAGACCACTCGACTGGCCCTAGGGCTTACAGTAGCAGTTTGAGTGGTCGGGAACGAATATTATACGTGCGAAAATATTCAGCCTTTTGGGTCTCCAGAGAGTTTAAAGAGCCACAAACACATTAGACAATTATTTCATAGAATACTTTAGACCGCATTTGGGGATGAAATTTTATAGCTAGAAATTAATTCCACCTTTTGAATCTCCAGAGAGTTTCAAAAGACATAAATACATTAGACAATTATTACATAGAATATTTTAGACAGCATTTGAGGGGTGAAATTTTATAACTAGAAATGAATGATCTCCTTTTAGCTTTGACCTTTTTTGATCTTATCATTTGTGTGAATTGAACGCTCATCAAAAACTTTCTTTCCAACCTGTCAGAAAAGTGGGATGAAAATTCTTCCTTTCCACGCTTCATACGCGGATTATTAAAAGCGATTCGTCTTATGCGCTCTTCACAGCTCTTCTCATAGGGACTGGTGCGGAAAATCTTCGGATAATTGGATGAGGGACTGACTGTTCCTAAGACATGGCGTAAAATAGGGCTTACTCTCGAAAATCTATTTATACTTTATCTACAGGATTAACTCGGAATAGAACATTACGTTTTACTTTATTTGAGGCATAGGCGTCAAACAAAAAAAATTGAATGTGGCGGATGCATAAGGCTTTATCTATAGGCTAACACTCCATTTCAATAGCGAATCCAGACATTTTTGACAGGGGTACAAAATATTTCGTTAAATGCTGTTGGTTATTAATAGGGGTAGCATTTTTATGATTTAGCATTTTGGGGCAACAGTGGAGAGTTATCGTAGTGTATACAAATGCGTTTAAGCTGATTTAACTATCTTTATTAAGGCTCTTTTTCTTTTAGGCGATATGGCACTTTTCAGTTTTTTTAACACTTTCCAACATAGTTGAAAAGTGTTTATGACCTTGATCATTCTGCCTGTCTTTTCTGTTCGTTCACACGATAAGTGCCGTAAAGATGACTTTATCAAAATGAAATTTTAGTATGTTGTTGAGACGGTATGTGGGACACATAGGAATATAAATGAATAAATATCATCCAATTAGTTTTGGATCGAATTCGGATTGAAAACGGGAAATACATTAATCCCTATGCGACCTCATTTTTCAAACATTTTTTAAGCTAACATTTTTTAATAACATTTCTTAGTTAAAATTCGCAAATTGCTTTGAAAATTTTAGGAAATATTCAAATTATCCCATAAAATATATAAAAAAATTTGATCAAAATACGTTTGGTTGTTTTTTTAAATAAAAATTAAAATAATAATACCACCCAAATTATATAAAGAGATCACGTGACCCATTTTAAATTAAAATAGGACGTCCAACATTTTTCCCAGTGTCAAAATCGTAATTTTTAAAGTTCTTTTAAATTTATATTGAGTGCTGCATCCATTCTAAAACCGCTTTATTTTTCCCTATTTTCTGTGCATCTATATTCCACGCCAACTCAATTATAATATTTTTGAGTCTAAATGATCATCAAACTTCGATTATTCTACAACGAAGCCTAATTTTAACGTATGCAGAATGTAAACACATCAAGCTGTAAGACGAGTTGTATAAGAATTGAATAATTTTGCGTTAAAAAAATTCAGCATCTCTGAAGTCTGGAATATAGGTGATATAAATAAAATATTCATTGATTTTACGTAGAGAAGCAGACGATTGTATAGCATTGCCTTTTTCGATAAAGTTTTAAGCATGGAAAGTACTTTTACCTACATGGTTTTAAATTTATAAATAAAATTAATTATTGCAGCACTGTGACAATTTAAAAAATATCACTGATGAATGGATCGCATTTTAGAAATGTTCAAATGAATTTGCATTTCAGCTGGAAAGTGTTTCATAATCAATGCTCAATGCATGATTGATTTTTCTTGTTTATTTTTGAGCTATTATTTTGCATATTTTGGTATTTTCAATGAAAAGAGCATTTTGGGGTGAATTTTTGTAAAATCTCTATACTTCCTGAAACCCAGAAAGAAGACTGAGAAAATTGGGAAGGGGAGGTATGTATGCTTGTGTTTAGAAAATTTGTACACGCGTCGTAGAAAAAAAACAATGGTGCCATGACGCGACGGTGAAACCATTCCAACCCATCTCCTATTTCTTCCTTCGGGCCGTTGGTGAAATGAGTTTTTATCGGCAAAATTCAAAGATTCAATTCAGCACAGAAGTTGCCAGAAAATATAAGTTGCATTTTAATATATTTTTCGTGTCTTTTTTTTTTATAAAGAATGTTTTTGTTAACAAAAGTAAGACTTTCGGTTTGACACAGAAACTGTAAAAAATTGAATTGTATTTTCAAGGGATATTTTTTTTATCTTATAAGGCATGTTTCAGGGCAATGCATTTTACTTCCCCCGCAATACATGGTAATGTATAGGGAAAGTATTGGAATCATGCCGAAAATCGCAACTCGAGTTTTCGACGGATCTACACGTTTTGGGATCGCTTAAAAACGAAAAAACCATTTTTAGCGTGACGTCTGTTTCTCTGCCTGTGCAATGTATGTATCCACTCTAACTCGAAAACTAATGAACCGAATTTCATAAAATTTAGTCACTTGTGAGTCACTCTGGTGCTGATTAGACTTTGGTACGATTCGGGGAAAAAATTAACTTGCCTATTTTTGCGAAATGGCCCTCAGAAATCGTCAAAATAAAAAATAAAAAACTACCTATCCTCAAATATATCAATTCAGTGCTTGTATTATACTTAATTTTTAACGACGAAAAGAATGAGAACAACACTATTACACTAGAACTAGCCTTTCTCGAGATTTTTTTTTTCTCTTTGCATTTTCGCTTGAAAATCCTTTCCATCTTTGAAAATAATTCCAACTACCAAATGAGCGCGAAAATTAAACTAAAAGTGCGAATTCAGTGTAATCTTAAATAATTATGGATGTTATTTTGTGCAATTAGACTCTATAATAAATTATTGTAAAAATAAAGAGAAAGTGAATATGAATCTACAGGGAAAGTCATGGGCTGTTTTCACATCAGATTTTTTACTTTGACACAGAAACTGTAAAAAAATGTATTTCTTCTTAATTCTTTGTTGTGTGTCATAGGTTACATGTTGGCTAGTCAAATAAAAAATGTCAGCCACCACAGCACAGCAATAGTCAGTAGTTTAAATTATATTTTTACTTTCCTTATATACATAATGTATAAGGAAAGTATTGTGACGGGGTCGAAAATTCGAATTCGAGTTTTCGACGGGAGAGCACGTTTCAAGCATCCCTGATCACGAATCAAATATTTTTGAAGTGATGTCTGTGTGAAAGTATATGTGTGTTTGTGTGTGTGTGTGTGTGTGTCAGTGAGTCTGAGGAGACAATAACTGATGAACGAATGGACCGATTTGAACGAAATTTGGTACAAAAATCACAATCCGTAAACACTGGAAACCTATTGTTTTTATACGCAATCGAATGTTCAGAACCTCCCTAAATTTTGGAGTGAAATTTTGAAAAAATCGTCAAAAAATCAAAACCGCTAATAAAGTTACGCGAATAGACATGTCTTATGTAATTTTTCATTAGAAAACGATTGATATAAATTTTAGAACACTAAGATGAACCGTTCTCGAAATAATGCACATTTTTCAAAAAAAATTATCAAAAAGTCACATAAAATAAAAAATAAAAATTCTATTGAGAAACGTGTTCATTTTTCATATGTAATACCATGGAATAAATTTGGTGACATCATTCTCGTGGATCTAGCTCGTTCCATTCATGGAAAAAGATACTTTTAGTAATACTTTTGCATTTGAACGCCAATAGTCATTTATCTGCTGTAAGAATAACTTATTTCTTCGTCCATAACGCTTGGCGATATTTTGGCGACGAATTTGGTTGACGAATGTCGCCAACTTGGCGACTTTTTTAAATGTTGCTACATTAACGAAAAACTCGCCAAATGGATAAAAATGACGCTAAATCAATGACGACTCATTGATGATGACGACATGGAAAATGACTCTTCATTGACGAAAATTCAATATCTTGGAAAGAATATAAATTACTACTATAAAAATAATCTATTTTGTTTTACTGTAAAAGTAGTAAATTCATTGCATAATATAAGGAAAGTCATGTGCTGCCCACATCAGATTTTTTAGATTACTTTAAAGAAATAAAAAAAATAATTGTCAATATTTTGTGCAAGTTTTTGTTTTTCTTATGCAAGTTTTTGTTTTATAGAATATTATTTTAGTTTTGTGGGTCATAAATGCATTTTTATAGGGCATGATTTTCTATCCATTTTTAAGTTATAAATCTCATTATCCTAGTTATTAATAATTATTATGTATTCACTGTGATTAATAGTTAAAAGTAATTGATAAATTACTTTATTATCTATCTATATATACCAATTACCAAGTGTCCGTCTGTCTGTCCGTCTGTCTGTCACGCTTTTTTAGGCCCTTCCCGAATAGATAAACACTTGCAATTTGGTACACTGTTCGATCGTTCGATAAAACTCCCTGGAAAAATCGAATTTTTCGAAAATGTTGTCTAGAGGGAGTGTTTCACACCAAAACGTTCGAAAAGTGAAATGATAAGAAAACACACTTCAGGGCGAGATAGAGATTTGAAATTTGGTGTACGGGTAGATAGTTTGGAAGTAAGTAAGCAAGTGTGCAATTATAGTTTTCAATATTTTCTACTTTAGGGGGTGTCGCACACAGAAATGTTCGATTTTCGAAATGAAATAGCAACACCCTTTTAGAACGTGATAGAGGCTTGATATTTGGTATATGGGCGAATCATTTAATATAAAACCAAGAAGAAGAGTTTTTCAAAAATGTATATTCAAGGGGAGTGGGTACATCACAGAAAAACATTTGAAAGATGAAATGACAGAAAAAGCATGCTTCGCGATGAGTTACAGACTTCAAATTTGGTATACGGATAGATAGTTGGAAAGGAAGAAAGAGTGCAATTTCAGTTTTCCAACATTTGCTATTATAGGGAATGCCGCATATTAAAATGTTCGATTTTACGAAAAAATGGAAAACGTCTCGTTTACAATGTGATAGAGGCTTGAAATGTAGTATATGGGCTATTTATTTGATAAAAAACGCTAAGATTATTACGGTTTTTCAAAAATGATCATTTAAGGGGGGTGCAACTCAGAAAAATGTTCGAAATATGAAGTGATAGGGAAACATGCTTCACAATAGGATAGAGACATCAAATTTGGTGTGCTGGTAGATAGTTTGAAAGGAAGAAAGTGTGCAATTTCAGGTTTTCAATATTTGCTACTTTAGGGGGTGCCGTGCACCAATATTTTCGATTTTCGGAATAAATGAGACACGCTTCCTCTTAAATGTGATAGAGACTTGATATTTGGTATATGGGCCAATTATCGGATAAAAAACCCAAGACGAACAGAGTTTTTCAAAAATGTTCATTTACGGGTGTGCTCCACAGAAAAACGTTCGAAAGGGGAGATGATAAAATAGTATGCTTCAGGATGAGTATGCTTCAGACTTTATTTTGGTGTACTGGTAGATAATTCTAAAGGAAGACGTGCGCAATTCAAATTTTTCAATATTTTCTTCTTTAGGGGGTTCTGCCCACTAAAATATTTGATTTGACTAATAAATGTGAAACGGGAGTTATTTAAAAAAAGACAATATTCAGGGGTTGCTTATTGCGAGACCGTTGATTTTCAACGGGTATTCGGCTAGTTATTAACTATTACTTAACTATCAATCGGCATTAATTAATCTAATCCATCGTAAAAACTACTCACAGATTCCCTAGGCCTCCTACATACCTACATCATCCACTCAGCCTAATCTATATCACCAGCATGTAAATACTTCAACCACATTAAAGCCTAGTTGCCTACTTTCTTTATATGAGGTCCCACCTGCTTCCTCATATAGAAATATTAACAGAGTCATTAATAAAAAATAATCAAAATTCGAAAGTTTGTTCGTGGTAATGAAACAGGCAGCGAGTAAAATAAAAAAAAAATAAAATAAACAATAAATTCACAAAAATAGAAAAGCGGAAAAAAAAAGATTTTTACTGACGTAATCGCGACATAAAAGTCGTCTGCGAGTTATTCCGTTCAAATCGTTCAGTTCAAATCGTTCGCTCAAATCAGCTTCTTAATCAGTGTTGCATAAATAATTGGCAAACTATATATGAGATTATAATGAATATTAGTGATTTAATCCTAGAAATTAAAAATACATGTTGTAATCCCAACACATAGTCTGCCCCAACACATAGTCTGCCAACACATAGTCTGTCCAACACATAGTCTGTCCTCTTTGGACTAACAACTTTTTGTTTTCTAGATTAACAATAACGAAAATGGTGGTATCTTTTGTTAAATAAATCTATGTGAAAATCTATGACTACTTCTAACTGCTGATAGAAGTACACCTCGTTAAATAGAGTTCTAGTATTCACTAATTGCGATAAGAGTACAAAAAATCCACATGAAAAGATCCATTCATTCATGAGATATCTGGTTCATTGTGTACCTAGTATTAAGCGTTGTTGTTGTTATTGAGACCCAGACCGTCCGACCTACCAGAAAGGTATAAGGTAACCGTTTGGACGGCCGGGAAGTGTCGCCCAATTTAGACCGGAACCCAGTGGGGGAGGCATCCACAGGGACCGTACCCTCCTTCCCCTACTACCAACTTCTCCGAAGGACTTATGAACCCACATGTTTAACGTGATCATACTCCGCATGAACACGGCGGCAGTTGTGGCAGCATGCAAATCCAGCGCGCAAACCACCGGGCTACCGCGTCCGAAATGTGCCAACAGCACGTGGTGTTCCCAGGTGGTCACCCAGCCGCGCCCGATGCTGCTTGACTTCGGTGATCTAACGAGAACCGATGTTTTCAGCACGGTAGAGCCGTTGGCCTTAGTATTAAACGTGGTGGAGCGATGCGTAAAGGCCCAAGAAACAGAGAGGCCCAAAGTGAGCTGAAATATTTGCGGTACCCAGACGTAAAAAAAATGTTTTCCTCAAAAATGTTATTGAAAAGCCAGAGTCATTTTTTGTTATTTTATGTTCAATTATACGTATAAAGTTATTTCATGACTCATTAAACTGGTTTGTATGATCCATTCGAAAACAATTTCACACAAAATATCCATAACTTGTTACATATAAATAAAAATGTTTCTTAATGTATGGGAAACGCGTGGCGGGAGCCAGAACGAGGCCATGTGTTTAACGATTTGCATTTCGCACTTCACAGCAGGGAATAGCACACAAAGCGTACATTTAAGGTTTATTATATATGCTGAAACTGTTAATAGTTTCTGATTAAAAACAGTTTTCATTTAACTACCGATGGTTGACAAAAATTTAAGTAGAGCTTAAAAGCTAGTGGTGCTTTAAAAAGCAGAAGAGCAAAAGAAAAAAAAATTAAATAAAGTACCAAAAGTTTCAAATTTATTAAATTAAATAAAGTACCAAAAGTTTCAAATTTTATTTATGAAAACGGCCCCAAAAATAAAAGCATTTTCTAAAATCTGTTTTTTTTAAGGGACCCAAGCTAAACTTGAGGGGGGGTGGGGGGCTCATACATATTTTTATTGAGGACTAAAATTGCACAGCCGCTATTTCGCGTTCAGTTTTTCACGGCCACACGCACATATATACGCACATATCACGGCCACACGCACATATATACATAGACACGCATACATGCAGACAATATTTCAAAAGCGTTCGATTCGAGTTCAATCATGCTCAAAATGTGTAAATCCATCGAAAATTCAAATTTTTGGCTCCTACACAAGATTTTCCCTATATATTGTATTATGTATATAGGAAAATTAATATTATTGCTACAACGTATCCTCTAAAATATTGGGTGTATGCTCAGGATACAAGAATGGGTCCAAATTTCTGGATAATTAACACGTTTATTTACAAGCACATAAACAGGAACAATATACAGAAAATAGCTCGATAACTATTTCACAAGATAACTAAACAGCTGTTAGGTACAGTAAAACAGCAGTTAAGTGCTCCACTCATTTCACAAAACAGCAGATACTACTCTTTAGACATTTACGCATGTCATAGTTCAATACAGATCGTATCTCGTCAACTACTCTCCAACTGAGTAATAACTTCTTTTATATACTCCCTGAAGCTTCTATAAGTCTCTCGTATCTCATAGAATATTCGTTATTTCGAGTTGGTTCTCGAACTTTCAAAAAGTCGCCAAATTAGCGACCCATCACCCACTCTGGCAAAACCCCTCCCCGTTTGAACCTCAGCATATGGCAACCTTAGATTCAGGTCATAGGAAAGATTGTATATACGGATATTTTCTCCGTCTGGTTTGCAAAAGAGACTCCCGTAGGGGCATTTCACACATTTGTAACATTATTGTACTTCTAAAAGATCTCAGTTTATGATAAGTGCTTTGAATAAAAAAAAAAATCTGTAATTAAACCAGAAAATCTGAACCATTTTAGTTGAAATTTTTGCAATCCCAAACCACACTCGTTTTATATAAGAAAATTTGCTACAAATGAATTTAGGAGAACTTAAATAGAATAGTTTCTAAGAAGAATTCCAAATTCTTAAATTAACTCAGAAAACTCTTTAAAGAAAGCAACGAAAAGGGAAATAAAATATTTAAAAGTGAATTAGGAAAGCGAATTCTTAAAAAAAAACTAATAAAAATTGAAGACATCATAGTTTTAGAAAAGTTTTCTCTAGAAAAGTTCTCTTAAATCTAGGTCATATTGTTCTTGTTTCAAAGTATCAAGTTTTAAATACAGTTTCTTGTAGAAATATTTTAGTTTTATATTAACGTTTGGTACGATATTTTTAATCATGGTGAAACTGTGGCGTGATTGACATCTAAAATAATTTTTAGAGATACTTCAACCCAGTCCAAGTATTGGGAAAATAACGCAGATGCTCAAGTTGATTGTAAAATGAAAGAATAGCGTAGTGGGATATCAGAAAGATGGACTCTCAAAAAATTGGGCTCATCAAGACAAGAGAAATTCAGCAACATTTTCCTTCTCGGTATTATTCACTGGGACAATTGAAAAAGTCAAATGTTCCTTATCTTTAGAGATAAGCCAAATAAAAGGACGTCTATCAAATCAGCCTATAGAAGCACAGCAAAATTAGTCAATTTTATAGTTCTAATAACATTTGCCTATTCTAAATAGAAAAACTCTGGTGTGGCCCGCACATGACTTTCCCTATATAATGCAAAGAATTTACTACTTT
Source organism: Amaurobius ferox (assembly GCA_951213105.1). Taxonomy (NCBI): domain Eukaryota; kingdom Metazoa; phylum Arthropoda; class Arachnida; order Araneae; family Amaurobiidae; genus Amaurobius; species Amaurobius ferox. The sequence goes on along the minus strand of OX578137.1, from coordinate 13,376,788 downwards.
TACAGTAAAAAAAAAATAGGTTATTCTTACGGTAGAGACTCATACTTATGTTCTTTCCACGATATTGAATTTTCGTCAATAAGTCGTCATTTTCATTGATTTAACATCATTTTTATCCATTTGGCAAGATTTTCGTCAATTTGGCAACATTTGAAAAAGTCGACAAGTTGGTGGCATTTCGCCATATTCGTCGCCAAACGTTATAGACGAAGAACGAAATAAGTTATTCTTATAGCAGATTAATGACTATCTCTCGTTCCAATATAAAAGTATTACTCAAAGTATCTTTTCTCATGAATGGAATGAGCTACATCCACGAGAATGACGTCACCCAATTTATCACATGATATTACATATGAAAAGGGAACATGTTTCTCAACAGTTAATATATTTTGTTAATTTTAATCTCCAGAATTATCTATATCTCCTATACTAATCGTTATTACGTCAAGTTTCTGGAACATTCCGGAAGTCGCCAAATTGGCGATAAATCGTCAAATCTGGCAACCCTTCGTATGATATGAAATAATAGCAACTATGGAGTGACTTCAGGGATAGAATGTTCGCACCGCTGCTTTCTGGGGAAAACACTGATGGACCGTTTGGTCTGCGATAGAGACGAAAGACAAGACGGGGGACGACAGTGAAAGAATAATGCACTTTCACAACAATACGTTACCATACATCAGCAAGACGAGGGATAATTGTTGTTTTCCATTCATTGGAAAGAGAAGGCAGTAAAAAATGCCCAGTATGTATATTTTAGTTGACAGAATTTCTGCAACACTATTTTGTTTTTCATCAAAAATATTTTTTGAAGCAGCTATTTCTTAGAATTTGTAATAGAGCTTAGATGATGACTGATTCAGCATCAAATTTCAGAAAAGATAGGAGGGTTCAAATAAAGATTTCGGCTTCCAGTTCCTTTTCCGGTTCAAAAAGTTTCCATATTTTTAACCATCTATTTTTCAAAATTTGATGTAAATAGAGCTTAGATGAAAACGGGTAAATTTAGTATCAAATTCTGGAGGAAGTAGGGTGGTTCACTAAACATTTCTCTTCCGGTTCAAAATATTTTTTTTAAACATCTATTTCTCAGGATTGGCTATAGATAAAGCCCTAATAATGATGAATGTATATGCAACATCAAATTCCGAAGGAGATATGGGAACTAAATATTACCACTTTCGGTTCAGGAGATGTCACTTCCTATTAAAAATTTTACGTTTTCCCTTGCAGCATCTATTTCTCAAAATAACTATAAATAAAACTTAGAGGATGACTGTTATGTATTCAGGATTCAATTCCGGAAAAGGCTGGTAGTTCACTAAGAATTTCTTCCAATTCTTTTCCTAATTCTGATTTAAAAAAATTACCTTAAAGCATCTATTTCTTAGTATTGACTACAGATAAAGCTAAAATAATGACTCATATAGATTCAGCATTATATTCTGGAGGCGAATGGAGATTCACTAAGAATTTCAACTCCTGGTTTAAAAATTTCCCTTGAAACATCTATTTCTCAGAATTGACTATAAATAGACTTTAGATGATGACCCATCTGGATTCAGCACCAAACTCCAGATGAGTGAGAGGAGTTCGCTAAGAATTTTTCTTCTAGTTCATTTCCAAATTCCTTCTAAAAAATTTTCCTCTTCCTTCAAAAATCCTATGTTTAAGTATCAGTTATGGATACAGTTTCTGATGAGCTTATGATAAAGATTCAGCATTAAATTCTTTATGGGGTTGGGGTATTTACTAAGGATTTCAACCTCCGTTTTTTCCCACTACCGGTTCAAAATACATTCTTGAAACATCTTATTTTAATAGGCTATATCTAGAATTTAGATGATGGATGATATAAATTTGGCATCAAATATTAATCAAGGTAAGAGTGCTACTGAAAATTTCCACTTCCGGTTCCAGAGATGTCACGTTCAATAAAAAAAAATTAAGTTTTCCTTGCAACATGTATTTATCAGGATTTATTATAGATAGAGCTTTGGTGATAACTGATATGGATATATAGGTTTAGCCTCGAATTTAGGAATTTTCATTTCCAATTCTGGAAAATCCACTTCCTGTTTTTCGAAAATTTGTATTACCCACCGAAAAAGTGCACAAAAGAATATAAAAATGCTTAAGAGTTCCATCGAAAATGAAGTGTACCACATGAACACTGAACATTTTGAAAGATAGATGAAGCTATGCAATATAAAACAAAATTAAATCGAGTGAGTGGGAGGAGGCTCATATAAAAAGTACCAGCGAGATGAAAATTTTTATTTAGATAACCTCAAAATTACTTTAATTTAAAAGTGTCTCTGTTATTTTTCAGAAAAAGTGTAATATTTTTGACTAAAAAGTTATGTTTATTTATATAATTGTGCAATAGATGGCAGCACCAACTATCAAATAATACATACTAATACTCTCAAATAATTTCATATTACAAATGCATTTTTCCATTCAAAAATATTTTTAAAGTCTCCAGATCAAAAAGATGCAAGTGCATCACCTTACACCTTCTTTTCTGGAGTCCATAGACAAGAGTAGAAATTTTATTTAGATAACTTCAAAATTACTTTAACTTAAAAAAGTATCTCCGTTTGTGTTTCTTGTTTTCAAAAAAGTGTAATATTTCTAACTAAATAAGTTATGTTTGTTTATATAATGATACAATAGATGGCAGCACCAACTCTGAAATAATATAATTTTTATCATTATTGCTCCAGTCTGACTGAGTTTATTTGACTCAAGTTACTCAAGTATTTTGAATTTACTCCATTCCCAAACTCAATGTCATGCAATACAAAGAGTAAAAACTCACTTGGAGTTACACAAGTTCCTCGTGAAAAGCAGGCATTGGTGTCAGTTAGATGCAGGCATATGCAAGGGCCAAGCAACCCAAACGATCGCTTGGAGCCTCAAAATTTTGTACACTATTTTTATTAAACTTATCTTTCATTTTTTAAAGATTCTTTACTATATTATACATTATACCTAATCCAACGTTTTCTAGGTATTTTAAATAATTCTACATTTTATGATTAAGCATTTGTATATCAGTTTATAGTGTTTTTTTACAACGTTTTGGAGTGTTTATAGAATTGTAGTTGAGAATATTAAGGTCATGATACTTAATTCCCATGGTGCACTTTGTTATTTAACCAGGATCGGATAATCCATTGGGACAAAGTTGTTTCGAACCAGGAAGTATTTTATATCATACAAAGACCTGCAAAATAGTGTTGACTAGGGGTCCTTCTATTCCAGAATCTAAAGAGAAAAGGCTAACGCATACGTTAGTATTTTAATGTATCCGTATTTTATTACTATTTTCTTAAATATGTAAAAACAATATAATTAAATTGTTGGTTAATCTATTTTTCGGATTACAAATTTTTGGATGTGTGACGTGTTTCTGCTTTTATTGTTCAGATGAGGCCTTTTTATGAAAGTTCTCTTGGGATCTCAGAAAACCTCGCGACTCTACTGGGCAGATGCCTGCTTATGGGCATTAGTGTTAGATGCAGTGGAGAACTGAGGTCTCAATAATACTGAAATTAAAATTTTCCCTAGACCCTACTACAGATAGCTGCGATCGATCTACAACAGAAAAACGCAGGTTTTACTTTAAAAATAGAAGGAGGAAAATAATAGTCTTATCTTTTGGACTATATTTGAAGAAAAGTCTTATTACCATCATTCTATCAAATTTGGAAAAAATATATATATATATATATATTAGAAAAATATTATAATAATAATAACCAATCCCAAGTAATCATGAAATATTAAAATCACCAAAGCAATCAAACCATGGCCGTAATGCTGATAATAGAAATAAACAGCACTGGCCCAATTTCGAAGATTAACCAGAATTAAATTCCGCTTCAGGTCTGAGCACCTAATTCTAATTATCCCGAACAAATGCCTGTTTCAGATTTGGCAATAGTAAGTTACTATAAATGCCAAAACTCAGACTACAGACACTAAAAAGGGAAGAGTTGAAAACAAAAGAAAACTTAGGAAATCAAGTATTACCATGAGGCAGGAACCATCGTCTACGTGTAAGTGCGATAAGCCGCAACGGAATGAAAAAAGTCGAAAAGCACCGGGAAGAAGATGACGAAATATATCCGGGGAGTAGAACAAACGGTTAAAGTCTCCTTCCCAGACCCGTCCAGTGAGTTAGAATACGAGACAGGACAATTACCCAAATAAGGAGAACAGAATATGAACATGAAACATAGATGAAAATTCTTACTAAACAAGTGATTCATAGAAGAAATGAATAAGCGAGAATGCCACTAACACCATTATAAGGGGGATCAAATCGTAGTATTAAACTGGTTAAAGTTACATATTTTTAGCGAAAATAAAATTCAAGACATTAAATGTTAATGTATCTTATTTTCCGATATTATTATTTTTCAAATTTTTTAGTTTATTTTATTATTTTTCAAATTTTTTTAGTTTATTTTATTATTTTTCATTTTTATTTAATTATATAATTAATAAATATATTTTTTTTCTTCCTATTATTAGCCGTCATAATTGGGAAAGTTTTCTTGAATGTTATAGAGTAGTAGTTGATACACCGAGTTGATTATTTAAATTACGAAATTGAGAGGATATGCATTATTAGTCGCTGTATTTAATAATTCTATAAAATATGCTAATTTATAATTTTCATCACAAATTTTATTGATTCTAAGAACCTGGTTTGATATAATATTTCTAAACACTGAGTTATGTAAACAAGAGTCAGTGTTGAATTTTTTATGTATTAAAATTAAAATCTTGTCTTTTATAATATAAGTTTATAGCCAAATTACAATTTTGTAAATCTAAATTTAAATCTAAAACGTTTGCAACATTATTACTTGCAGTTAATTGTAAATTATTAGGATAAAAGGTAAATACTATAGGATTATTATTATGGGATACACATAATATGTCATCTAAATATCTAAACATGTACTTATTATGCAACCTTGGATTAATGTTCTTTTCATAGAAGAATAAATACATATTAGCCAATAATGATGAGGCACACACCAAACTTTTGCTTAATACCAAACTGTTGCTTAAAAAAAGAATCACCATGTTGAATACAATTCTTATAGAGTGAAATTAAGTAATTTTTTAAAAAGAAATGTTGAATATTTCAGGGTGATATTATACGTTTTACAAATGCTTCTAAAATAATTCTATGCAGATCATCTATATCAATATTATTAAACAAATCTTTGAAATCAAAAGTATAATTACTATGAATATTAGTAAGATTTTTTAATTTTTTAACTAATTCAAAACTGTTTTTCACAATATGACAATTATTTGAGATCTCATCTGACAAGGATACTTTATTTAAAATTTTTATTAATAATTTACCAGCATTAGTAATGTAAGAATTATGCCCACTAGTAATAGTTCGAAAAGGAACAGGGGATTTATGAAACTTGGGTACAAGAACAATATATGGAATGTTATTACAACTATTTTTTAGATGGATTTGCTTATATTTGGCTGATATTCTATTGGATAAGATTTTAAGGTTAGTATTATGTAAATTATAGATTCCATTATTAAGTGTGACTGGGGGGTACTTATATAGTAATATTTACAAATGATTGAGTAGTTACTACTAGCCTTATCGACATAAGTAATAACAAAATCATTTTACATTTCTTTAATATCCTTTTTAATTGAATTAAGTTTATATGATTTATCAATTTTCTAAACGCAAATACTATAGAGATTTAAGTATTGCTCTATTAAGGCGCTCCAGGGTTTGAAGGCTTCTTCAAGAATTTGATATTTATAGCTGATTTTATAGATAAACTTATTTAAGTCAAGAAATAAATCTTTACCAATTGATTTATGTTTAAATTTAGTAGGCAAACGGTACTTAATACTTAGTAACATCGGTGATCTCAGTGCATCGCAATTAATAACATTTAGATTTCCCGTTATTACATGCCCATGGTGTTTATCTACGTTGTATTTATCTAATAGACAGTGGCAGTAAGACTCTATCCAATTCATAATTTTCATTAATATCTATCGATTTCGCTATTTGATTATAATTGAAAAAAATCTGATGTGGGCAGCACATGACTTTCCTTATATAATGCAATGAATTTACTACTTTTACAGTTAAAAAGATCTGATGTGGGCAACACATGACTTTCCTTATATAATGTAATGAATTTACTACTTTTACAGTAAAATAAATAGGTTTTTCTATAGTAGATACTAATATTCTTTCCAAGTTATTGAATTTTTCACAATTAGTCGTCATTTTCATTGATTTAGCGTCCTTTTTATCCATTTGGCGATATTTTCGTTAATTTGGCAACATTTCAAAAAGTCGCCAAGTTGGCGACATTCCGTCAAATTCGTCGCCAAAATATCGCCAAGCGTTATGCCCAATGAAATAAGTTATTCTTACAGCAGATAAATGACTATTGACGTTCAAATACAAAAGTATTACTGAAATTATCTTTTTTCATGAATGGAACGAGCTAGATCCACGAGAATGATGTCATCCAATTTATCGCATGGTATTACATATGCAAAGTAAACATGTTTGTCAATAGGAAATATTTTTTTTTATTTTATACGAGTTTTTGATAATTTTTTTAAAAATGCGCAATATCTCGAGAACGGTTCATTTTAGTGTTCTAAAATTTATGTCAATCGTTTTCTAAAGAAAAATTACATAAGAAATGTCTATTTGCGTAACTTTATTAGTGGTTTTGAGTTTTTGACGATTTTTTCAAAATTTCATTCGAAAATTTAGGGGGATTCTGAACATTCGATTGCGTATAAAAACAATAGGCTTCCAGTGTTTACGAATTGTGATTTTTGTACCAAATTTGGTTCGAATCGGTCTATTCGTTCGTCAGTTATCGTCTCCACAGACTCACTGACACACACACACACACACACACATACTTTCACACACACACACACACACATACTTTCACACAGACATCACTTCAAAAATGTTTGATTCGTGATCAGGGATGCTTGAAACGTGCTCTCCCGTCGAAAACTCAAATTCGAATTTTCGACCCCGTCACAATACTTTCTTTATACATTATGTATATAAGGAAAGTAAAAATGTTATTCTTATAGTAGATACTTATTCTGTTCAAGATAATTTTCTTCAATGAGTCGTCATTTTCATTGATTTAGCGTCATTTTTATCCATTTGGCGAGATTTTCATTAATTTGGCAACATTTAAAAATTTCGCCAAGTTGGCGACATTCCGCTAAATTCGTCTAAATCCATCTGCTAAATTCGTCCGCTAAAATCGCCAAAAACTCGCCAAGCGTTATAGACGGAGAAATAAGTTATTCTTACAGCAGATAAATGACTATTGGCGTTCAAATACAAAAGTATTACTCAAAGTATATTTTCTCGTGAGTGGAATGAGTTAGATTCACAAAAATGATGTCACTAAATTTATCGCATGATATTACATACAAGTATAAAAAGTAAACATGTTTCTTAACACTTAATATTTTTTTCATTTATGGGATTTTTTGATAAACTTATTTGGAAAATATGCAAGATCTCGAGAACGGTTCAAGTTAGCGTTCTGAAGTTTATATCAATCGCTTTCTAAGGAAAAATTACATAAAAAATGTCTATTTGCGTAACTTTATTAAAGGTTTTGATTTTTTCAAAATTTAACTCGAAAATTTAGGGAGTTCTGAACATTTGATTGTGTTTTAAAACAATAGGCGTCTAGTGTTCATGTATTGTGATTTTTGTACCAAATTTCATTCAAATCGCTCCATTCGTTCGTGTGATATCGTCTCCACAGACTCACTGACACACACACACAGAGACATCACCTCAAAAATCTTCGATTCGTGATCAGGGATGCTTGAAACGTGCTCTCCCGTCGAAAACTTGAATTCAAATTTTCGACCCCGTCACAATACTTTCCTTTACCTTACACCTTTCTAGTAGGTCGGACGGTCTGGGTCTCAACAACAACAACAATACTCTCCTTATACATTATATATATATATAACGAAAGTAATATAACGTCCTAGCGATTTGTCATATTTAAATGCAATTTTGGGATTTACATGTTGAACTGGAAAGAAATTGGAAACAGATTTTAAAAAATTATTTATCTTCAGATTATTTATGATAGAATTAGTGAAATTCTTGGTACAATATTCATTTATTTTAGTATATTGTTTTGATTCATCAGATTCATCATTTAAAGTTAAGTCAGTGACGTATAAATAAACATTAAGAATTTTACTTCTGGTAATAAGCAAATCATAGAATAAATGTTCAAAATGAATGTTATCAAATACAGTAGTAATAAAAATCTGATGTGGGCAACACATGACTTTCCTTATATAATGCAATGAATTTACTAATTTAACAGTAAAAACTACAGGTTATTTCTTATAGTAGATATATTCTTTCTAAGATATTGAATTTTCGTCAATTTCATTGATTTAGCCTCATTTTTATCCATTTGGCGAGTTTTTAGTTAATTTAGCAACATTTAAACAAGTTGCCAAGTTCGCGACATTCCACCAAATTCGTCGCCAAAATCTCGCCAAGCGTTATGGACGAAGAAATAAATAATTCTTACAGTAGATAAATGACTATTGGCGTTCAAATACAAAAGTAATACTCAAAGAATCTTTTTTCATGAATGGAACGAGCTAAATCCACGAGAGTGATGTCACCCACTTTATCGCATGATGTTAGATATGAAAAGTGAACATGTTTCTCAAAAGGTAATACTTTTTTTTATTTTACATAATTTTTTGATAATTTTTTTAAAAATATGCAATATCTCAAAAACGGTTCATGCTAGCGTTCTACAATTTGTGTCAATCGTTTTCTAATGAAAAATTACATACGAAAAGTCTATTTTCGTAACTTTATTAAAAATTTTGATTTTTTAATGATTTTTTCAAAATTTTACTAGAAAATTTAGGGCAGTTCTGAACATTCGATTGCGTATAAAAACAATAGGCTTCCAGTATTCATAGATTGTGATTTTTGTACCAAATTTTGTTCGAATCGGTCCATTCATTCGTCAGTTACAGTCTCCACAGACTCACTGACACACACACACACACACATCACCTTAAAAATGTTTGATTCGTTTGATTCGTGAATTTTAGAACGCTAACATGACCTGTTCTCGAGATATTGCACATTTTTCAAAAAAATTATCAAAAAGTCATATAAAATAAAAATAAAATATTTCTCATTGAGAAACATGTTCACTTTTCATATGTAATACCATGCGATAAATTGGGTGACATCATTCTCGTGGATCTAGCTCTTCCATTCATGAAAAAAGATTCTTTGAGTAATACTTTTGTATTTGAACGCCAATAGTCATTTATCTACTGTAAGAATAATTTATTTCTTCGTCCATAACGCTTGGCGAGATTTTGACGACGAATTTGGTGGAATGTCGCCAACTTGACGACTTTTTTAAATGTTGCTAAATTCACGAAAAACTCGCCAAATGGATAAAAATGATGCTAAATCAATGACGACTCATTGATGATGATGACGACATGGAAAATGACGACTCAGTGACGAAAATTCAATATCTTAGAAAGTATATAAATAACTACTATAAAAATAATCTTTTTTTTTTTACTGTAAAAGTAGTAAATTCATTACATTATATAAGGAAAGTCATGTGCTGCCCACATCAGATTTTTTAACAATGTTATAATGATTAAATAATTGATTGAGTCCATATGAAAAAATAGTTTTGTGTGTACATGTGAATTCATTTTCAAGGAATAATAATTTTTTTTGTCATAATATTTTTTTTTGAATAGATGGAATACTAATTTCAATGTTGTCGAACCCATGCATAGAAAAATGTTTGCATTCGAATTTTGATTCATTAAGGGTAGTTGCATTATTTGAAATAAATTTTATATGATTCCTGTGTACGTTTAGTCGGAGGTGCAGAGGATTGCTGGTTCGGCCTATATATGACATATTACCTTTTTAAATACAATTTTGTAAATGCAGTTCTAAATTTTACAGAAAGCTAGATTATTGCTACAATTGATCTGGTTACGATTAGCAAGCGGACATGTTTTACATCTATAAGAATAACAAGTTTTAAATTTAAGAGTGTTATTAAGTGATGGATGCTTTGAAGATTGATAGTTATATGAAGAGAACAAAGAAAAAAAATAAAGTCCTTTATTTTTTTTAATGTTGTAAAAATAGAATTGATATTGATATGCTTTAATAAGATCAAAGCCGGTTGAGAGATTCAACTGTTTACATTTGAACACAATTTTAAAATTTAGAAGTTACAAATTACAGTAATTTAAAAAACTTGCTAAACAATGAGTAACTATAAATTTGGAACTACTTTAAAAAAAGTGGTACAAATTGCAATAATGAAAAATCTGATGTGGGCAACACATGACTTTCCTTATATAATGCAATGAATTTACTACTTTTAGTTTAAAAAAATGTTATTCTTATAGTAGATACTTATATTCTTCCCAAGATATAGAATTTTCTTCAATTAGTCGTCATTTTTATCAATTTGGCGAGATTTTTGTTAATTTAGCAACAATGAAAAATGTCGCCAAGTTGGCGACATTCCGCTAAATTCGTCGCCAAAATCTCGCCAAGCGTTATAAACGGAGAAATAAGTTATTCTTACAGCAGATAAATGACTATTGGCGTTCAAATATAAAAATATAACTCAAAGTATCTTTTTCCATGAATGGAACGAGCTAGATCCACGAGAATTATGTCACCCAATTTATCGCATGGTATTACATATGAAAAGTGAACATGTTTCTCAATAGGAAATATTTTGTTTTATTTTAGATAACTTTTTGATAAATTTCTTGAAAAATGTGCAATATCTCGAGAACGGCTCATGTTAGCGGTCTAAAATTTATGTCAATCGTTTTCTAATGAAAAATTACATAAGAAATGTCTATTTGCGTAACTTTATTAGCGGTTTTAATTTTTTGACGATTTTTTCAAAATTTCACTCGAAAATTTAGGGGGTTCTGAACATTCGACTGCGTATAAAAACAATAGGCTTCCAGTGTTTACGGATTGTGATTTTTGCACCAATTTTCGTTCGAATCGGTCCATTCGTTCGTCAGTTATCGTCTCTACAGACTCACTGACACACACACACAGACGTCACTTCAAAAATGTTTGATTCGCGATCAGGGATGCTTGAAACGTGCTCTCCCGTCGAAAACTCGAATTCGAATTTTCGACCCCGTCACAATACTTTCCTTATACATTATGTATATAAGGAAAGTAAAAATAATGATAAAATAAAGACTGAACAAACGTTCGCCACGTTGAAATTACATCCTCGTTCAGAACGAAGATGAGGTCAGTTCGCAACAAGACCACTTAAATATTTAGAACCATCAAAATATGTATTTATTTAAAAAAATTCCAGATTAAGAATAACTGCCTTAAACTATCAGCTTCCTGTATTGATTTATATCAACTACTACCATTGCCTCATGAAATGTAAATAATACTATTAAAATTTTCAATTTCGAATAACTAGTTTTCTAATCAAACTGATTAGAAAATATTCTATCTGGTTCTAAATTTGTTACAAAATGCATCTACATATAAAATTCTATGGCAAGATGTTTATTCGTTCTTAATTAATTGTATCCACACCTTACAGATACACACTCAATGTTGAAAATATTTCCGAAAGTGTTCGAAATTAATTCACGATATCTTTAAATGTGCTTGTCTACATCTCTAATTAAAAAAAATTTCGGGAACTTTCTTGTCTATATCATAATATGATAAAATAATAAAATTATACCTTTTTACTTTCCTTATATAAATAATGTAGAAGGAAAGTATTGTGACGGGGTCGAAAATTCGAATTCGAGTTTTCGACGGGAGAGCACGTTTCAAGCATCCCTGATCACGAATCGAACATTTTTGAGGTGATGTCTGTGTGTGTGTGTGTGTCAGTGACGATAACTGACGAACGAATGGACCGATTCGAACCAAATTTGATACAAAAATCACAATCCGTAAACACTGGAAGCCTATAGTTTTTATACGCAATCGAATGTTCAGAATCCTCCTAAATTTTCGAATAAAATTTTGAAAAAATCGTCAAAAAATCAAAACCGCTAATAAAGTTATGCAAATAGACATTTCTTATGTAATTTTTCATTAGAAAACGATTGGCATACATTTTAGAACGCTAACACAAACCGTTCTCGAGATATTGCACAGTTTTCAAAAAAATTATCAAAAAGTCATATAAAATAAAAAAATATATTTCCTATTGAGAAACATGTTCACTTTTCATATGTAATACCATACGATAAATTGGGTGACATCATTCTCGTGGATCTAGCTCGTTCCATTCATGGAAAAAGATACTTTGAGTAATACTTTGTACGCCAATTGTGATTTGTCTGCTGTAAGAATAACTTATTTCTTCATCCATAATAACGCTTGGCGAGATTTTGGCGACGAATTTGGCGGAATGTCGCCAACTTGGCGACTTTTTGAAATGTTGCCAAATTAACGAAAATCTCGCCAAATGGATAAAAATGACGCTAAATCAATGAAAATGACGACTAATTGTCGAAAATTCAATATCTTGGAAAGAATATTAGTATCTACTATAAGAAAAACCTATTTTTTTACTGTAAAAGTAGTAAATTCATTACATTATATAAGGAGAGTCATGTGTTGCCCACATCAGATTTTTTTTTATAACAAAGCCGGATAAAGTTCTGTGAAAATGCATTAATATTTGTAGCCGCTATCGTGTACGTAAAAACCGACCACAGACAGACGGACATTACTCCAAAAATAGTCAAAACGTGTTTAGGAGGTCTTAAAACATATATTGGCATCAAAATTTGGAATTCGAAAATTTTCGTAAAAATAATACTGTCTCTATACATAGTATGAGATAGTAAATATGTGTTCTTATGTTATAAAGCTGATTATGATAGAAGTAGATCTCAGTATTGAATATTAGCTGTTTCTGTCTACGATTTGCATGCGTTCAAATGTAAGCGTAATAATAGCACACATTTTAGTTCTTTCAACGTGGAAGCTTCACTATGTAAAACAATATTGCATCACCGACCACTGTATGTTGCTTTGTTTTCAAAGTTTTCAGACATTTTAATCTAAACATCAATTATAAATGAGAAATATCTTCAACAGTTTGATTAGAAGGATGGAATCTGAATTTGAAGAATAATTCTGTTACTATAGTCACAAACGTAATGAAAAAAATCTGATGTGGGCAACACATGACTTTCCTTATATATTGCAATGAATTTACTACTTTTACAGTAAAAAAAAATAGATAATTTTTATAGTAGATATTTATATACTTTTCAAGATATTGAATTTTCGTCAATGAGTCGTCATTTTCATTGATTTAGAATCATTTGCATCCATTTGGCGGGTTTTTCGTTAATTTAGCAAAATTTAAAAAAGTCGCCAAGTTGGCGACATTCTACCAAATTTGTCGCAAAAATCTTGACAAGCGGTATGGACGGAGAAATAAATTATTCTTACAGTAGATAAATGACTATTGGCATTCAAATACAAAAGTATTACTCAAAGTATCTTTTTTCATGAATGGAACGAGCTAGATCCACGAGAATGATGTCACCAAATTCATTGCGTGGTATTACAAATGAAAAGTGAACATGTTTTTCAATAGGAAATATTTTTGTTTTGTTTTATATGAATTTTTGATAAATTTTTGAAAAATGTGCAATATCTCGAGAACGGTTCATGTTAGCGTTCTAAAATTTAGGTCAATCGTTTTCTAATGAAACATTACATAAATGTCTATTTGCGTAATTTTATTAGAGGTTTTGATTTTTTAACGATTTTTTCAAAATTTCACTCGAAAATTTAGGGGGGGGGTTTGAACATTCGATTGCGTATAAAAACAATAGGCTTCCAATGGTTACGGATTGTAATTTTTGTACCAAATTTCGTTCGAATTGGTCCATTCGTTCGTCAGTTATCGTTTCCACAGACTCACTGACACACACACACACACACACACACACACACACACACACACACACATCACTTCAAAAATGTTCGATTCGTGATCAGGGATGCTTGAAACGTGCTCTGCCGTCGAAAACTCGAATTCGAATTTTCGACCCCGTCACAATACTTTCCTTATACATTATATATATAAGGAAAGTAAAAACTGTAGAAAAATTAAATTATAAAATATGATAAAAAAAGTAGTCTGCTATAACTATAAATTAAAACATCTGAAGAACTGTTGGGTTAGATTTTTCTAAAATTGTTTGAAATGGATTCTAGGGATTTTAAAATGTGCTTATTCGTCCAAACCTATAAAATTGTTAGATGGGGGGGGGGGGGGGGGGGGGGATTGCTTAACACTCTGTTAGGCTTCCCTTAGAAAATACAATCCTACCCGACATATAAATCTCCCTCTTCTACTGTAAAACGGTCTTTTGGGCAAAGTTTGTCTTGCCGCAAGAAAGACAAAATACAGCCATGAGTGGTTATGAAATAACAAAATACGTAGGGAGGACGAATTGGTACGAAATAGACACAATAGATTCTATTGTCCTGGGTCAAAACGACATGAAAACTATATTTTCTGGGGTGGGGGCTTTGAAATCAGAAAACAAATCAAAAATCAATCTTTTTGTTTTATAAAATCTAGTGAGACCTGTGGGCATTATGTCCTATAAGTAATTTAAAAACCGGTATATTCATGGTTATATGTCTACAATCGTTACCACAGAATCAGGTTTTTGTTTTCAGAAAACGGCGAGAGGGCTATTGTTAAATTTCGATCTGACTTTGATTTCGATCCGAATACTACTTTGATTTCGATCTGAATACTACTGCAATTTTGATCTAAATACTACTTCGATTTCAATTCGAATTCTACTTTGATTTCAATCTGAATACTACTTCGATTTCCATCTGAATACTACCTTGATTTCCATCTGCATATTACTTTGATTTCCATCTGCATACTACTTTGATTTCCATCTGCATACTACTTTGATTTCCATCTGAATACAACTTTGATTTCCATCTGAATACCTTGATTTCCATCTTAATACTACTACTTTGATTTCGATCTGAATACTAATTTGATTTAGATCTGGATACTAATTTGATTTAGATCTGAATACTACTTTGATTTCCATTTGAATGCTGCTTCGATTTCGATCTGAACACCACTTAGATTTCGATCTGAACACCACTTAGATTTCGATCTGAACACCACTTAGATTTCGATCTGAATAATACTTTGATTTCGTTTTATGTTTATAAAAAATAATACTAAACGTTAAAACAACATTTTTTAATAAAGTTTAAAAAATCAGTCTGTAACTCGTGCAGCTTGGTATCTCCTGCAATAAATAGGCTACATAAGAGATCAATCTATGAAGGAATATAGTAATTAGGCTATATAAAAGAATAAATAGTCTACATAAGAGATCAATCCATGAAGGAATATAGTAATTAGGCTACATAAGAGAATAAATAGGCTACATAAGAGAATAAATAGACCACATAAGAGATCAATCCATGAAGGTAAAGAGACTTATCTACACGGATCAGTCGCTTTTACATCACGATTCGTTCTAACTTTTGGTTAGAAAAAGTTATTATTCAAACGTTAGAATCCGTGTCAATGCATTTTATAGTGAGATATTGATTGGTGCGTGCACTGTTATATTCTCTACGCTTATGGGCGCCTATAGAACTTTTTTCTGGGGTTGGCAAATTTAAGAATAAAACGTACAGTATGGACTAGTTGATGCTCCCCTTTGTGACATTGAACTTAGGGGACGGCAAGTGCCCCTTATGACGCCCATGTCTACTCTTCAATACCCGTTCATCGACGTTACATGCGAGAAAGCGCCATTTCGAAAATGCTTTTCGCCATTATATCACGAAATCGAATTTTTTCAACACAGTGATTATATTTTTGGAAAAAAAAAACCTTAAAATTTATAAAAGTTCTTCAATTAAATATCATAGTTAGTATTCATTATAATATTGGTATTATAAAGGCACTAAAAACAATTTTTTATTAGCGTTATTGGGACAAAAATTTTCAAAGAGGCCTCAAAATGGTCTCGAGCGATGTTTTTTTTTTTATAATCTGATGTTAACTCGCCCATACAGATTTTGATTCTGTTTACGGTGATGTCCCCAAATTTGAACTGCATCTTGCTTTATATAAATAGATATTAACTTTTTATATAAATAGATATTAACTTTTTATATAAATAGATATTAACTTTTTATATAAATAGATATTAACTTTTTATATAAATAGATATTAACTTTTTATATATAGATAATAACTTTTTATATAAATAGATATTAACTTTTTATATAAATAGATATTAACTTTTTATATAAATAGATATTAATTCATTTTATTTGAATAGGTATTCACTTTTTACATTCTTTGTTTTTTGAAAAGTAGGTGTAGAATACATGCCTTTTTTTACTTTTTGATAATTATGTATAGAAAAATGGTTTTCCTGAAATTTTTCATATTCGAGATTTTGGCAAATAAGCACTCTTTAAGATATCCTGTACTTATTTCGAACGCTTAGAAATATAAGAAAGATATTTCTTCGGGTTTGGGTTGGGTTTAAGCACTGGTTCTGTCGGTTCGGGCCTGGCTGGGTAAATGTCTGGAATTTCGGTTTATGTAGACCTCTAATGCCATGCATCTACTGTGGGGCTGCCGATGAAAACGGAAAAGCTCCTGTGAGATTTACTGTGAACAGTACTCTAACAGACGTGTTGAAGACCCAAGCCGTCCGACTCATTCTAAGACTTGAGCAACCAAAAGGACGGCCGGGAAAGTCTAACAGACGTGTGGCGAACCACCAAACATTTACGCGTTTTCACCAGCAACTGTGTAAAACTGGTAAAACTACTGTAAAAATACTGTGGAACTTCTCGTAAATGAACACTTTCTGCCTTTTATTTATCCACCATCTTTTCACCAAAACGTCGCATCTGTAGGCGTACCTTCATATCAATAAGTACAATGCACTTTGTGCGAAGGATAAAAAAAACTTCAGTAACGTATAAAATCACAAATAACACAATAATGCAGCATACAGCTGTTTGGAGAATATGCTGTATCCCCCTTCGTCAGTGAAAGAGAACCAACAGCACTGACGAAGGGGATCCAGCGTATCCTCGAAACAGCTGTATGCTGCATTATTGTGTTCTTTGTGCTTTTATACGCTGCTCAAGTTTTTCTTATACATTCTTATGCAAGTTTGTTTCAGTGTTCCCTATTTCATGTC
Source organism: Amaurobius ferox (assembly GCA_951213105.1). Taxonomy (NCBI): domain Eukaryota; kingdom Metazoa; phylum Arthropoda; class Arachnida; order Araneae; family Amaurobiidae; genus Amaurobius; species Amaurobius ferox. Next base: position 13,359,412 of record OX578137.1, on the reverse strand, counting down.
CCATTAAAGTTTGTTACAGAGAGCTTTAAATCACAGTCTGCAGTAGTACAAGAAAGTGAAAATATCGATAATATATTACACAGAGTATTTGTAATGAACAATTTTGCTATGAAGAACTATGTCTATATTATTAAAATAATCCCCGTTTTCTATTGTACTAAAACATAATTTTCGAAAGCATAATTTGAGCATAAGTCCCAGTTAAATTCGAGGAATAGAAGATGGAGCTTAATCACTCGATGCCATAGGAAATTTCTATGGATGAAAGGGCCAATAGGACAAAACAATGGACAATCGCAGATATTTTATGCCATTTGTTTTACATAGAGACAGATACGTTTATGGTGAAATTGAAGGTTATTAAACCTATATAAGGAGAATTTGGATGCATCCGTTGAATTAAAAGACCTGGTTTGGAATTTTTTTTATCAACGAATGAAGATAATGCAAATGTTTCTCGGTATTCTCATTTCTTTCCTCAAGAACAGCCAATCTGTCTATCTGTGACAGAAATATGGCGCAGTATCGCCAACTTGGTGACTTTTGGGAAATGTAGCCAATTTGATTCCAAATGTAGTCGATTGTAGCCATCTGTCACGCTTACCGACGAATTGGTGCAGTTTCGCCAACTTGGCAACATGAAATGTAGCCAAGTTGTAGCTAAACGTTGTTAATGTAACCATCTGCCATGCTTGGAGACAAATTTGGCGCAATATAATAAACATGGCGACTTTGGGCAAATATAGCCAAGTTGGCAATAAAACAATCACTGAAAAAAAAATTCTTTGATAATCCTTGTCGCTTTGTTGAAATTATTAATTTCCTATTTATAAAATTAATATAAATTATTAATTAATATTAATTAATGTTATAAAATTAATGAAAATTATTTCACTGACAGACCAACTTTGTGCTAGAAAGAATTATTTAACTTATGTTAAACTGAAAGCTTCCGATAAACAATATCGCTATGAACGGTTAATAGGTATACAATATTAAGATAATTCCCGTTCCATTTTATAACCGAAACCTATTTTGCGAAAATTTTCGCGAGCGATTCATCATAGCAAAATTCGAATAAAAACAAACAAATAAATAAATAAATAAAAAAAATAATGTGCTCGATCACCCTACGTGCTCAGGCAGTTGCTATGGATAAATGGGCCAATAAGACAAAACAATGGACAATCACAAATATTTTATGTCATTTGTTTTGCATAGAGATGCGATTTATCGCAGGCTATTAAACTTGGGTAAAGGTGCCTTCCCACTCACCGCAACGCAACAGCAGACGGTTCACGGCAACGCTCGAGGTACACGCAAGTCTTTGCGGCAAAATAAACCGCTTCACACTGTCGGTCGACGGCGAAGAAATGTAGCCAATCAGATGCAAGCGCAGAAATTTCTCCTCGTTCAGCGGCCATGTTTACAAACCATCTCTTCCAAAGCGATTTTATATACATGAAATGTTATATAATGAAAATTAAGATATTATTACTAATAAAATCTCTTTGGTCTCTTCTGATTCAAATTTATATTTACCAGCGGCTTGCTAGTTTACAGTATTGACGCGTTTCAGAAAATCCGCCTATCTGTGAATTTAAGCAAGAGCTACGGAGTTTGCTTTGGCGATATATACATATTTCATCAGTTTTCTAAAATAAGCTAACTAAAGTGATTCCATCACAAAACACAAAGGATCCTAATCTAAATTGTTTTAGAATATTTACTACACTATGGAAATTTTCTCGTTGAATGCAATTCGAATCGTTAAAAAAAAACATCCGACAGAATTCAGAAAATAAATTTTGACGTATGTTCTTCATAAACTTTTTTTTATCCCTCTATTGCAATCCTAAAACAACTTGAAAACATATTCTGTTTACTCTTTAAAATAATATTCTAAAATAGCATTAAATGCTTTACATGATATAATTTGTTAGTACATTTCAGGTGTAGACGTTTTAGCTTGAGTGGTAGAGAAACAGCTCCGTAAACGAGTGGGTTCTGGTTCGAATCCAAGCAAATACTTATTTTTACAAGTGCTGCCATCTGTTGCTGAAATATTCAAATACAGTTTTTCTTTAACAATCTGCAGAATTTTTTTGTTTTAAATTATTTTAAGTTCTATATACAAAATAACCTTATATCAGCAAATTATTTTTAAGTTTGAATGCTTATAAAAATTTATTTCGAAGTTACTTTGAAAAATATCTTGAAGTACTTTAAACCAGCTATGGATGGAATGTACTCTTCATAATTAAGAAAGTGTTTGTAGAAATAGCAAATATAAAATGTGCATATAAAATTAGACAGAAATCATCGAACATCATTATACAAGTAGTAGTTATCTTTCGATATGTAATTTTGAACATTTTAGATTGGAATAGAAACAAAAATCAAACTACTTTGGAATTTTAAAGAGGTTGTATTTTAATAATTTGGCGCTAACATTTGAAGAATTTTTTTATTATTTTAAATGCACATAGACAATTAGAAATTTACAATACATTTGAAAATTCATTTACTTTTAATAAAATAAATAAGTTTACATGTAAATATGAAAAGTTTACTCTTTTAAGTTTGAATGCTTATAAAAATTTATGTTGAAGTTACTTTGAAAAACATCTTGAAGTATACTTTATACCAGCTATAGATGGAATATACATTTAAATCTATTTTAAAACATAATTACTCAATAAATATAAATGTAGATAAAATAATTTTTAAATTTAAAAGTTTACTTTAAGGAGAAATATTTTAAACGTTACAAATGAGCAAAGAACATATTCGGATATTTAAAACAGATACGTATTTGAAAACCATTGAAATCAAGTATTAAATGGTAATGAACTTAAATTTGTTTAAGACATAATATTTTAATAACGGTATTCTTGAATTTAAATACTTTTTACGTTTTTTTTTCTTTGTTTGTTTCATTTCAGTCAATATCGGCAATATCGCTTTTTAAACTAATTTTGTATCTTGAGTGAATATTTTTCAACAAATATTTATTTGCTTTTTTATACGGATGTGTGACAAATCCAAATATTTTTTAATGTTCATTCATCTGTTTAAGCTTCTGATATCTAAAGTAATCCATATAAAAAAGATCAAATCAAAAATGTACTATACGAAATATTGATTTAGCAGTAAAAACATGATCTACGATGCTATTGGCTGTGGCGTTGCCGTCAACCGTGCGGTACGCGTTGAATTCAGTTCCATTTCGAATTTAGCGTTGCGGCCTGCGTCCACCCGTCACCTCCGAAAGTAGAAGCCGACTCATTAACTTGTGACGTATCGGCTGTAGGCCCACTGCGAGTTTTTCTCCCTCCCAGATCTCGATAGGTGGTTCTATTTGCTTCCCTTTCGTTTCTCCGTTCTATGTAAAGGAATAATTACATATTTTTTAGTAAAGTAATAGTATTAATTAAATTTATAAGTTTAAAACTTTCAGTACTTATAGATCGTGAAACAAATTAATTTAAACGCAAGAAAATGCCGATAAGTTAGATAAAATTGGGTTATTTTAAAAATTAATATTGTTTTTTCTTTGTCTTTTTTTTTTAAATATCATAAAATAATTATAAAAAATAAACTCAGAATTTAACTTCCAATATGCTTTTCTATGCTCTTTCCCCCGAATTCCTCGTTTTAAATTGTAAATTTATTTTAGTTTAGAATTAAGATAAAATACTAGTTGAATGCCATTCATTAACCTATGACTATAATCTATTAATCTATAGAAGTTCAGGTTTTATAATATAGCACATCATAAACTCCTACTTTCACTTCCACACATTAACAAATAGTAAAATATTTTGCTCAATTCTAAATTTTGAAATACAGGTGCTTTATAAAAAGCTTAATAAAGCTGTATAATACAACTTTATGACATTAATGTCCCATATATACTTCCATTGGATTGAAAATATAAGAAAGATAAAATTAGTATATATATATATTGTATTATAAAAATAGCAACTAAAATATTAATACATGCAATGACAATTTGAAACTATAAATTAATTACTTTACTTTTTCCCAAGTAATTTTAACTATTCTTAATAACATAACAGTTCATTCACTATATTATAAAAACAAATTTACACAACCTAAAAATAACCCATTCTTTTCAGTTTTATCATGCTATGACAAATAATCAAAATATACATGTAATATATCAAGATACTAAATTTTTAACATACAATTACTTACTTGACAAACACTTGAAAATACGCTATTTCATGCACATACAAAACATCAAGATACTAAAATTACAAAAATTATTACATGAAACTACTTACATGCCACATGGTACACAAAAAAATCACACATTTTTCAAATCTGCGAGACAAGACAAATATCCTTGAAAGTTTTCAGGAAAAAGAAAAAATTCGAAGATTGCTGACATTTTATATATGCAGCATAATTCTCTAGTGATTACTTAGCTTTGCATGACTGTAGTGGAAGAAACCGAACCATAATTTAGAAATCTCATTGTACAATCCAAGCATTAAACTGAAATTAAAAGACACACAGAAAGGGTACATAGAACAATATTCAATCCATGAAATAAATGCAGGGCTGCATATTCCAATGAACAAACAATATACACTCGTTATAAAACATACAGTTCTGTTAATGATTCTCTAGAACCATGCAAAATTGTTAACATTCATGCAATCTATTAAAAACATACTATTTCAATTCTAAACCCCCAACTTAGTCTAAGTTATACACATGCAAAATATCAAGATGCTAAAATTATTACAAGCAACTACTTACGCAAAATCAAACATTCTTCAATTCTGTGAGATGAGAAAAATATCCTTGAAGATTTTCAGCCAAAAAAGCACTAGGAAGATTGCTGACATTTTATAAGCAGCATAACTCTCTAGTGATTATTTAGCTTTATATGACTGTAGTGGAAGACAACGTAAATGTACTTTATAAATCCCACCGTACAATCTAAACATTAAACTGAAATTAAAAGATATACAGAAAAGGTACATAGAATAATACTGAATTTATGAAATAAATGCAGGATTGCACATTGTTATCAACAAACAATATACACTCTTGTTAGAAAACATGCAGTTCTGTTAATTATTTCCCCGAAACATGCAAAATTATTAGAATTCATGCAATCTATTAAAAACATGCTATTTCAGTTGAGCTCTTACTTAGACGGAGTTATACACATGCAAAATATCAAAATGCTGAAATTATTACATGCAACTACTTACGTAAAAGGAAGCATTTTCAATTCTGTCAAATGAAAAAAATATCCTTGAAGATTTTCAGCCAAAAAAGCACTAGGAAGATTGCTGACATTTTATAAGCAGCATAACTCTCTAGTGATTATTTAGCTTTATATGACTGTAGTGGAAAACACCGTAAATGTACTTTATAAATCCCTCTGTACAATCTAAACATTAAACTGAAATTAAAAGATATACAGAAAAGGTACATAGAATAATACTGAATTTATGAAATAAATGCAGGATTGCACATTGTTATCAACAAACAATATACACTCTTGTTAGAAAACATGCAGTTCTGTTAATTATTTCCCCGAAACATGCAAAATTATTAGAATTCATGCAATCTATTAAAAACATGCTATTTCAGTTGAGCTCTTACTTAGACGGAATTATACACATGCAAAATATCAAAATGCTGAAATTATTACATGCAACTACTTACGTGAAAGAAAGCATTTTCAATTCTGTCAAATGAAAAAAATATCCTTGAATATTTTCAGCAAAAAAACACTAGGAAGATTGCTGACATTTTATAAGCAGCATAACTCGAGTGATTATTTAGCTTTATATGACTAGTGGAAGACAACTTAAATGTACTTTATAAATTCCACTGTACGATCTAAACATTAAACTGAAATTAAAAGATATATAGAATAATACTGAATTTATGAAATAAATGCAGGATTGCACATTGTTATCAACAAACAATATACACTCTTGTTAGAAAACATGCGGTTCTGTTAATTATTTCCCCGAAACATGCAAAATAGTTAGAATTCATGCAATCTATTAAAAACAAGCTCCACCTTAATCTAAATTATACACATGCAAAACATCAAGATGCTCAACTTATTACATACAACTTTATATTTACATGTTACACTGTACATAAAAAACACATTCTTCATATGCTGTGTGGATAACTATACCTTTGAGGGTTTTCTGCAAAAGAACTAGAAAGTTTGCTGAAATTTTAGAAATCCTTTTATTTTTATGCACCAGAAAGTACTTAAAAGGCGTTTGATTCCATACACTCTGTTTACATGCAATCTGTTAGAAACTAGCCAAACTGTTACGGTTCATACACTCTGTTATAAACATGGAAAATTATTTAATTTCATGCATTCTATTAAAAACATGCAAAATATTTAGATTTCCTGCACTCTGCTACCAACATTCAATACTGTTAGATTTCATGCTTTCTGTTAAAAACATTTAGTTCTATTAATTATTTCCTGCACTGTGTTAACTAGATGCAGTATTGTTAAAACATGCAAAATTGTTAATTTCATGCACTCCTTTACAAATGTATAAAAGTTTGAGCAATTCCATGCACATCAGTCACATGCAAATTGGGCTACTTACCTAATGTTTCTAATTTTCTCTTATTTTTACTGGTAGATAGAACATCATTTCTTTTTTTGCAGTAGTTGTTCAGAAATGTATTCGTAGATGCTTTAAGTACCTGCTTCATCATTTCACGTGAAGAATGACCCTCCGAGCACTTATCAAAATCCAAATCAAAGTCTTGATCTTCCAATATCTCATACGTAGTAAATAGAGCAGCTTTCCTCTGACTTGTTAATTGTAAAAATTCTTTTTCATATTCTTCTGAAATTAATTTATTAATAACAACATAATTATATAACACAGCATTTAGTACCTCCGGTCGGGGATAGCTTAAACCTCCTCTATCAAGTCTTGTGATCAAGCTGTCCGATAGCATAGATATATCCAAATTCTTATTTAAAACAAGCACTTTTTTACAAGAAAAGCAACTTACCTTTTTCGTAACAGAATGCGCACAGTATCCAGCAATGTATGTCAGAATAGGCAACCTGCAATTAACATTCTCAACATCATTAGAGGAAACACTAATATTGCTTACTTGGGTATAAAGAGTTTCAATATCATCATCATGATCAGAATCTACAAAAGGCTCAATTGAACAAGATCCGAAATGCACAGACTTTAAAGATAACGCCATTGTAGAAGAAATTCTTAACCTATTTTCAGTCTCATACACCTGTCGAAGAGAAATAGAATACTGAGAACCAGCCAATTGGCGATACTGACCAAACCTATGTTCCAATTCATCAGTCTGGACTTTGCCTGGAAGTATGTAATCCTTCTTTAACTCATTTCTGCAAAACTTACTTAATTCTACCATAGCATAAGTAGTGTGATACAATGCAGAAAATGTTTCTCGACTCAATTTTCCTTGCTGAAATTCGGGACCTGACCAAGCATCTAACCATACCAAAAATTTTTGTAAATAAACATACCGTTCATCCGTATCAGAAGCATATAAAGGTTCTCGATAGACATCCCTCTTACTTATGCCTTTAAAACAAGTTTTCACATTCATTATTTTCCACCATTTCAATATAAAATTTATGTAAGAAGCACAATCAGAATACTCACTTAAATTTTCTTTTTCTGCAACTTCTTCCAGTCCAGTAATGACATGATCATTAAAAATTTTAAGAGCAAGTTTAACATTTTGTCTTTCTATACTAGTAGGATATAATGCCTTTAAAGTAAGAGTATGACCAAATTTAACCAAATACTCACTTTCTGCTCTATGCAATGTCTTTAAAGTTGAAAAACTTGCTTTAATTCTATTACTTGTATCCTCAAATCCTGGAAAACACATGGTTTGATCTACATCTTTCTGATTGATCCAATTATTTCTAATACATTTTAAAATATGAACAGAATCAATACAATAAAAAAGTACACGAGATGCATCACAAGGATGTTCATAACAAATAGAAAATTTTGGAGGATTAGCAAAATAGGAAACACTTTTTTTATTTATAGAATTATTATCAGAAACTATGCAAATAACTTTAAAACCAATATCTTCTAAACCTAGAATTAATTTTTTCAAAAATATAAATAATTCATCAGCACATATATTTTTAACTGGTAAAATATGACACACATCTTTATAAGTAGAAAATAGGCTACTGACCATAAAAACTTGTGCAGTACTGGCTGCGGTATCTTTATTATAGGCAATGCCAACAATATTACCACCTTTAAAGTCAAAATAAGGTTTAATGTAAATCTCATCCATCATTAATGTTATGATGTGATCTTCTTCAGACAAATGTTTGTACTTGAGCTTCATATAAGATAAAAAATTTTTATCACTTACTTCACTTTCTGCTTTCATGTTGAATTTAGAGCATAACCTCTTTATAGTAGATGGGTGGGGAAGAATTACATTCTGAGAACTGCGAATAAATTTATAAGAATGGGGAGATATGGAAAATAATAGAGATGAAAAAATTAAAATATTTGTTGAATAATGCCTTTTGTTATTGCATAAAATGCTATTTGTTAACTGTTCTTGAATAAATTCATACAAAGTAATATTATCAGGATAAGATTTTTTTAGAATTGCTACTACATCATTTATGAAAGATATACTATTAGGTTTAGTAGGATTAGATTCCATGTTGTCAAATGTTTCAATAATAGACAAAATTTCATTAATATTTCTTATTTTGCAAGGAAAAGTGAAAGTTCCAACTTTACTTAATGATATCCCTTTTAACTCAACTGATGCTTCTAAATTTTCACTTATAAATAATGAACTAATAATTTTAGGAGATGGAGGTGCAGATAATTTAAAAATAAAAACATAATCTTGCTTACAAATAATATCCCATGAAATCTTTGACTTACTTTCATGCAGACATTTTAAAAGTTCAATAAAATTTGAAAAACTTATCTCCTTTTCATATTCTGTAGCAGTTTCGAGACTTTCTGCAAGAGCATGTTCAAGATTCTGCATCTCTCGTCTCAACTTTTTTTCTTCAGGACCTTCTCGCACATTCTTCTGTATAGTTAAATAGTCAGGGGATCCAAGAAATATAGAAGGCACAGCATCCGTTTTGAGTCTTGGGCAACTCAATGGTGCAGAAAGAAGCTTACCATTCACACTGTCATATACTTCCGAGGTTCTTATAATCTCCTCAGGCAGAAAATGTTCCTCACAGACCTAGAAAAATTAATTTTAGAATTTACTACCTCAAAATTATTTTTAGTTTTAAGCCTTTATCATTACTATTTACCTCATAGATTTATATACATTACAACTATTTATTTTGAACAAGCATTATTAATGAAATATGAGTACCATACAAATTCCTCATACTTGCTACATAGGGGATATATGAAAAATAAGTTACTATAATTGCTTCAAGAAAGGTATATGTGTCGCTCATCAGTTCAAAAAAGCAGTGCATACTAACCAGAATATTAAATACAACTGTGAAGGTAATAAATAACTTCAATTCCAATCACGTTATAAAATTAAAATTTCTACTTATGTCATATTTCACTAAAAAGTATTGCTTATTCCTTAAATTCAAAGATGAATCTTTTATACTATGCCAACCTTTAATAATTGTACATAAAATCCCCAAATATATATATAAATAGAAAAACTCATAGGGTGTTTTAGGGATTAATAAACATCACGTAAACTGAAATTTGGCAGCTTTATTAGTAAAAATGTTTTTTTATGCAAACTTAAAAAATTCACATAAAATACCATTGACTTTTTATAAATATCACATGAAATAAATTAAAATTGGCAAATTAGTAAGCACGAAAATTTACAAAATATGTAAAACTTTACAAAATATGCATTTTCGATTAATGAAATTCAGTATATAATCACATAATAAGCATGTGTAAAAAATTTATTTAATAATTTTAAATAACCATTCTGATAAATGTATTTATGAAGCAATATTTCAGTGGCTCTTGCTAATATTTAAAAAGAGTGCCATTCATTTTCTAATGAAAAAGTGCATATAATATGATTATTTAACATTAGAAAATTTGGATCGTCCATTTCAATATTTAAACACGATTTGCACGACTATCAATTATTGTTTTAAATAAATTCTCAACGTTTATTCAGATTACAAAAAGAAACTGCTTAAATTTTAATAAGCAGAATTTTACACAAATGTAATAGACGATTTAAGTAGTTAGGATATCATTAATTACTTAATACTGTGATAATAACGATTGCACAATTCGAAAAATAATACTAATGCACAATTTTGTTTTCCTCATCATGCAACACAGATTTAGACAAAAATCGTCTCAAAATTAATAAAATGTAAACGACATATATTGTTACTTACTCTGGAGTTTTCGTTAGGCTTAAAGTCTGCACGTTTAATGACATTCATCCATTTTATTTGTAAATTATTGTCCCGGGGAAATCTAAATATGCTTCTTTTGGGTCCATTTCTATAATTAGAAATGCAATTCGGGACACAGCATTTATACACCATTGTCACAAATAAATAATAATGCGAAGAAACACAACACGAACAAGCAAGTAAGCCACCACGAGGGAACAAGAAGTGTGGGAGAATTCTTCGGTGGGAGGTCGAAACGTCTCGAAGGTCGAAGGCTCGATCTAATAGCATGGGCCTACGACTCATACGTATCGAAGTGAAGGGGGGGAAAGTAGATCGGCCTTTTCTTTTGGAGGTGACGGTCCACCGCGGAAGACGACTTTCCCCCACTTTTTCATCGTACAGCGCATGCGTGAACTCAACCGTCCTCTGCGGTGCGTTGCCTTGCGGTGAGTGGGAAGGTACCTTAAGGCGTATCTGAAAGCATTTGGTTGTTGTAATAATGTTCGTGGGTTTTTAAACTGCAAAACGTGCGGCGTGGGAAGTTTCACTCTACTTTCTCATACATTATTCCATATTGTTTATATCCAGTTGTATAACAGTCAGCGTCAGAATAAAGAAAGAAAGAAACTTGTATATATTTTACTTGCATCCGTGATTTGTACTATATTTTTCAAGCATCCGTGAACTGGAATCGAACATGTTTGAGGTAGTGTGTGTGTCTATAAGAGATAGTGTTTGTGTGTGAGTCCGTAAGATTGTGTGTGTGTGTGTGTCTATAAGAGATGGTGTTTGTGTGTGAGTCCGTAAGATTGTGTGTGTGTGTCTATAAGAGATGGTGTTTGTGTGCGAGTCCGTAAGATTGTGTGTGTGTGTCTATAAGAGATGGTGTTTGTGTGTGAGTCCGTAAGATTGTGTGTGTGTGTCCGTAACTGTGTGTAAACTAAATTTTAGTACAAAAGTTACAATTGGTGAATACGGGAAATCTATTGATTTTAAATGCAATCGAATGTTCTTAAGACACCTAAAACTTTAAAACTCTAGCATAAATCGTTATCGAAATATTGCGTATTTTTCAAATAAATGTATAAAAAAATCACATAAAATTAAAAAAAGTATTAACTATTGTGAAATATGTTTACTTTTCTCAGGTTATATTATACAATAAATTTAACATCATTCTCGTGGATCTAGTTCGTTCCATTCACGAAAGAAGATACTTTAGAAAATAGTTTTGTATTTTGACGCTTAACAATTTGTTAACATGCATTTATATATATATATATATATATATATATATATATATATATATATATATATATATATATATATATATATATATATATATATATATATATATATATATATATATATATATATATGAATTTCGGCATATTCATTCAGGTGGTACTAGATAATTCATTCTACCGAGGTTGATCGCGTATACACGTGGTGAAAGAAGAAGGGTTCATGCCACATGGTAATACAAATTTCCTTAATGTTTCTTCATTTTTTCATCGTTTGATGTCTGTAGTCTGAGTTTGAGCATTTATAGTAATGTACTATTGCTCAATCTGAAACAGGCATTTGTTTGGGTTAAGTAGAATTAAATACTCAGACCTGAAGATGAATTTTATGCTGATTAATCATCGAATTTGGACCGAAGCAGTTCTTTTCTCTTATCGACAATATGGCCGTAGTTTTGCTTCTATGGTTATGTTAATATTACTTGAATTTTTATTATTACATTTTTCTAATATATATATATATATATATATATATATATATATATATATATATATGACAGAAAAAGAAATTATTAGAATTTCAGAACAATTGGATGATTTATTTCAAAGATCTACACAAAGTGAGCACGTCAATATGACGTTGGTCCACCTCTGGCCTTGATACAAGCTGTTACCCGACGTGGCATGGATGCATAAAGTTGCCGGATGGTGTTCTGAGGGAGATCGTTCTAAATGGCCTCCAATTGACTAGCTAATTCGTCTACATCCTGGGATGGTCGCAGGTGACACCCAACCTCAGCTCAAATGTTCTCAATAGGCGAGAGATCTGGGGATCTAGCTGGCCAAGGAAATGTGGAAGTGTGTCGTAAGCACGTAGACAATCAATAGAGAGGCGTTCCGTGTGTGGCCTGGCATTATCTTGCTGAAAAGTTAGCCCGGGGTGTCGCGAAAGGAATGGCAATACAACGGGTTGTAGAATGTCGGCAACGTACCGCTGTGCTATGATGGTGCGACGGAAGACTATCAAAAGGGTCCGGCTATCAAACGAAAAGGCACACCAGACTATAATTCCCTGCTGTCGGGACGTGTGATAGTAAGATCAGGATCCTGACGATGTCCGGGCTGTCTCCAGACACGTCTGCGCTGGTCGTCGGGACTCAATTCGAAACGGGACTCATCATTGAAGACAATTCGTTTCCAATCCGAACAATTCCACGTTGATCGGGCCCTGCACCATTGCAGTCGCTGTTGACGGTGCATACCGGTCAGTGGTAGGCGGCGTAATGGGCATCGCGTGTATAGATTTCGCTCTCGTAGTCTTCTATTAATAGTCACTTCCGTGTTTGCCACACGTTGGATAGTCGATAACGACGAATCTCGTACTATCACGGCTGCTCTGATAATGGCTGTATCTTCCCGTTCTGTTGTCGCTGTAGGCAGTTCGTCGCCCGCTTTCCGCTGACATTTTCCATTCCGGACCCCTTCCTGCCAGCATCGTCTAATTGCTGCATCGCTCCTACCCAAATCCCGAGCGATTCGTTGGTGTACCCATCCAGGCTCATGCAGTCTGACAGCACGCCCTCTTTTAAACTCCTTCATATGCTCGTAGCGGCCGCGAATTCACCAGCGAGGCATTGTTACAATCAAGGTACGTAAACGCAAATGAAATCCACTACACGTGTTGCTTCTGAAAACGAGGTTCGCTCCTTATATACATCACCATGGTGCTCAGTTTCAATGTACTGTAGTTCCAACTATTCATTCGTTGGTTTCGAACTTTTGATTATCTGTACATTCGGTCGAAAGGTGTTTGCATGCAAAGTTTCATTACTATCGGTTTATTTTGCGGGGTGCTGTTGTTGTTGTTGAGACCCAGACCGTCCGACCTACCAGAAAGGTGTAAGGTAATTGTTTGGACGGCCGGGAAGTGCAACCCAATTTAGACCGGAACCCAGTGGGGGAGGCATCCACAAGGACCGTACCCTCCTTCCCCTACCACCAACCTCTCGGAAGGACTTTCGGACCCACATGTTTAACGTGATCGTACTCCGCGTGAACACGGCGGCAGTTTTGGCAGTGGCTGGAATCGAACCCGGGCCTACCGAGTGCAACTCCAGCGCGCTAACCAATGGGCTACCGTGCCCCTAAAAATATTGTCAATTTTTTTGTCTTAGAGTGTATATATATATATGTATAAAGAAATAATCTTCTCTCCGTTTGTCTGTAACGTTTGGGCGGTAAATTTGGCGAACTTGGAGTCTAATTTATCGAAATATAGCCAAGGCTCCAGATTGACGAAAATATCATTAAAATTCCAAAAATGTCGGTAAGATAAAGAAAATGATTCGAAATTGGTGAATCAATTATTAAAATATTTGAATATATGGAATCTATTGCTTATTGCGGATATTATCGGTATTGATAACTGTATATTTAGAGTTGAGCAAAATATAAGTTAACTGGATACTTCGAAACAATTTTACATATTGCCATCGATAAAAGTATCCAATGCACAACTCAACATTAGAAACATTGTGACGTAGATCTTATACATCATATTTTCACTGTGAGGGAAAAAATCCACTCCATTATATAGGGGAAGTCATGAGTTGTCCGGATCCTATTTTCTGCTTTTGTGGTTTATTACTTTCCTTATATACATAATGCATAAGGAACGTATTGTGACGGGGTTCAAAATTCGAGTTTTAGACGGGAGAGCACGTTTCAAGCATCCCTTATCACGAATAAAACATTTTTGAAGTGATGTGTGTGTGTGTGTGTGTGGAGACGATAACTGACGAACGAATGGTCCGACTCGAGCCAAATTTGGTACACAAATCACAATCCGTAAACACTGGAAGCCTATTGTTCTTATACGCAATCGAATGTTCAGAACCCCCCTAAATTTCGAATGAAATTTTGAATGAAATCGTCATTATTCTAAAAATTTTGAAAAAATCGTCATCATCAAATATTGTACATTTTTCAAAAAAGTTATCAAAAAGTCATATAAAATAAAAAAAAATATATTTCCTATTGAGAAACATGTTCATTTTAAAAAACTGTTAAAGTTAAAAACTGTAAAGTCTGTACTGTAAAAGTAGTAAATTCATCACATTCTATAAGGAAAGTCATGTTTTGCCCATATCAGATTTTTTTACATTTTGTTACGTGCTGGGGACCTGCAATATATTTTATTTGATAGGTCATGGTGACTTCACTATTATTAACCGTACGCCTACACCGTACGATCGTCTCAGTAGTAAATAGTTGCCAATGACATTGGTGATAATAGTAATTATATTCAAAAAAATCTGATGTGGGCAACACATGACTTTCCTTATAGAATGTAATGAATTTACTACTTTTACAGAAAAAAATAGGTTTTTCTTATAGTAAATACTAATATTCTTTCCAAGACATTGAATTTTCGACAATTAGTCGTCATTTTCATTGATTTAGCGTCATTTTCATCCATTTGGCGAGATTTTCGTTAATTTTGCAACATTTCAAAAAGTCGCCAAGTTGGCGACATTCCGCCAAATTCGTCGCCAAAATCTCGCCAAGCGTTATGCACTAAGAAATAAGTTATTCTTACAGCAGATAAATGACTATTGGCGTTCAAATACAAAAGTATTACTCAGAGTATCTTTTTTCATGAATGGAATAAGCTAGATCCACGAGAATGATGTCACCCAATTTATCGCATGGTATTCAAAAGTGAACATGTTTATCAATAGGAAATATATTTTTTTTATTTTATATGACTTTTTGATATTTTTTTGAAAAATGTACAATATCTCAGGAACGGTTCGTGTTAGCGTTCTAAAATTTATGTCAATCGTTTTCTAATGAAAAATTACATAAGAAATGTCTACTTGCGTAACTTTATTAGTAGTTTTGATTTTTTAACGATTTTTTCAAAATTTCATTCGAAAATTTAAGGGGATTCTGAACATTCGATTGCGTACAAAAACAATAGGCTTCCAATGTTTACGGATTGTGATTTTTGTACCAAATTTGGTTCAAATCGGTCCATTCGTTCGTCAGTTATCGTCTCTACAGACCCACTGACACACACACACACACACACAGACATCACTTCAAAAATGTTTGATTCGTGATCAGGGATGCTTGAAACGTGCTCTCCCGGTCGAAAACTCGAATTCGAATATTCGACCCCATCACAATACTTTCCTTATACATTATGTATATAAGGAAAGTAACAATATATTAATGGAATAAAATTTTACTTCTCGATTAAATTTCCCTGCTGAATAATTGCATTTTAATTAAATTATAGGTAACTTATTTTCTTTTAAATATATATATATATATATCACACTACAATATATTGATATATATATATATATATATATATATATATTGTAGTGCGATATGCAAAAGTGCTTGAACAGTTAAATATGGTCTTACTGCCATAGGTGGGATGCTTTTAAATATGGTGGCCTTTCTAAATTATTACTTTCCTTATATACATAATGTATAAGGAAAGTATTGTGACGGGGTCGAAAATGCGAATTCGAGTTTTCGACGGCAGAGCACGTTTCAAACATCCCTGATCACGAATCAAACATTTTTGAAGTGATGTCTGTGTGTGTGTGTGTGTGCGCGTGTGTGTGTGTGTGCGTGTGTGTGTGTGTGTGTGAAAGTATGTGTGTGTGTGTCAGTGGGCCTGTGGAGACGATAACTGACGAACGAATGGACCGATTCGAACCAAATTTGGTACAAAAATCACAATCTGTAAACACTGGAAGCCTATTGTTCTTATACGCAATCGAATGTTCAGAACCCCCCTAAATTTTTGAATGAAATTTTGAAAAAATCGTCAAAAAATCAAAACCAATATTAAAGTTACGCAAATAGACATTTCTTATGTAATTTTTCATTAGAAAACGATTGACATAAATTTTAGAACGCTAACATGAACCGTTCTCGAGATATTGCTCATTTTTCAAAAAAATTATCAAAAAGTCATATAAAATAGAAAAAAAAATTTCCTTTTGAGAAACATGTTCACTTTTCATATATAATATCATGCGATAAATTGGGTTACATCATTCTCGTGGATCTAGCTCGTTCCATTCATGAAAAAAGATACTTTTGCATTTGAACGCCAATTTATCTGCTGTAAGAACAACTTATTTCTTCGTCCATAACGCTTGGCGAGATTTTGGTGACGAAATTGGCGGAATGTCGCCAACTTGGCGACTTTTTGAAACGTTGCCAAATTAACGAAAATCTCGCCAAATGGATAAAAATGACGCTAAATCAATGAAAATGACGACTAATTGTCGAAAATTCAATATCTTGGAAAGGATATTAGTATCTACTAGATGAAAAACCTTTTTATTTTACTCTAAAAGTAGTAAATTCATTTCATTATATAAGGAAAGTCATGTGTTGCCCACATCAGATTTTCTTTTTGCCATTATAGAATTTATTTTACTTTAAGAGTTATATGTAAATACATAAAATATCCATATAGAAAAGAAAAATAATCTCATCCAAAAATATTGCTGAAAAGAAATTAATAAAAAAGTAAGAACTCCAAACTAGGAACTCTGGATCTGTGTAACCTATAATTGCAGCACAACCTAACTCGACACTAAAGAGGTAAAGAACAAACTTTAAACATCCACTAAGTTATATAATTCATCTATTTAACTATGTTAATAACTTAAAACTAAAATTTTGCTATATTAAACCAAGTTCAAATGAACAGATTCCTGTAATTAAATTTCAAAATAACATTCGAATTGGTCTATATTTCAATAATAAAAATATTCTAAATTGATATTCAAAATGAATTCTGTTGCTATGGAAACCATCTAGTCACTGTACGTTTAATAGGTTTATAAATAAAAACTGAGAAATTTAGCAGCTCATAACGTCCATAATGTCGTCACGAAGTTAGCCTTCGCCGCAAGTATTGAAGTTCATATAAGGAAGTAACTTTCCATTCTTAACTTTTATAGTCAAAAAATTCCAGCAGTTGACGTATCTACTCTATCATTCATGATTTTGTAAATCATGAGCAGCTGCTTATTACTGGATTCATCGTCTGCATTTTTTTTTAACTTCTGCAAGACGTGGCAGCAAGAACCTGACGCAATGAACCTCTTGCATGTGTTATCTGGCACGTGGATGATTTATCATGATAAAAACTTCTTTTAAATCTATAAACTTTATTCGCGGCATTTACATATCTAAAATTACTTGTGTTTTATTGATCACAGAGAAGAGAAATATCTAAAATTGGTTTCCCTTTACTCACAAAGTACGTAAAATCTTACTTTTAGAATTAATTGGTTTACACGAATTTTAATATTCCAGAAACAGCTCAACTCTCCCAAAGTAAAATATTGTTAGAGAAAGAAAATAACAATGGGTGTCAATTTATTGGGTAAGTTGTTTTAAATTAAGAATCTGTGTCATTTTACGTAAATATTCTTACATCAGCTGAAAAAACATTCTTTGAGAACTGCTTAAATTAATTATTTTAAATTTATTTGATATTAAGATTTTTTTTCTGTTTTTCTGCAAAACCTTATCTTTATTATGGACAAAATTAAAAGTAGCTTTTATCAAGGTATTTACTTTAGTTCGATTCTTTTGTTTATTTTCTGGAAAAAAATTTAGGTTTGTTTCTCTCTTTGTTTGGATAAAATCTTAGAATCAATTTTTGACCCTCTTCAATTTTTGACCGCAGGCAATTTTCTTGAAAATTTATACACATACGGCCGATAGCCCAGTGGTTAGCGCGCGGAAGTTGCACTCGGTAGGTCCAGGTTCGATTCCCGCCTCTGCCAAAACTGCCACCATGTTCACTCGGAGCACGATCGCGTTAAACATGTGGGTCCGTAAGTCCTTCCGAGAGGTTGGTGGTAGGGGAAGGAGGGTACGGTCCCTGTGGATGCCTCCCCCCTGGGTTCCGGTCTAAATTGGTTGGCACTTCCCGGCCGTCCAAACAATTACCTTACAATTACCTTACACCTTTATAGTACCCGGCCACCCAATTTGCTGCTCTAAGTCCTCGGACGAGTCGGTTGGTCAGGGCTTTCGACACCTTTATGGTAGGTCGGACGATCTGGATCTCAACAACAACACATATGGCCAACCGTTTCCCGGCCGTTTAAATAGCTGCTCTATATCCTAAGGATGAGTCGGACGGTCTGGGTCTTCAACACATACGGCCGTCCGGCCGTCCAAGCGGTTGTTCAAGTCCTCGGACGAGTCGGACGGTCTGGGTCTTCAACACATACAGACGGGCTGAGTCTTCCACACATACGTATTTGCGATGCACAATAAGATACTCAATCAAAATCTTGATCCCCCTCTCCCGGAATCATGCCCAGAATGACTCGCAAAAATCCTATTGTTATATCGCTTATATATATATATATATTTTTTTTTAAACTGTTTGTGTGTATGTATATATATATATATATATATATATATATATATATATATATATATATATATATATATATATATATATATATATATATATATATATATACAAACAGTTTAAAAATAATCAGAAATCTGTTATTTCGAATTTATAATCTAAGAAAAAATTTCATCAATTACATATAAACAACCTTATTCAAACTAGCAAAATATATAATTACAGTATAAAAAATAAGTTTAAAGTGCCTCAGCATTGTTAAATGAATCTTAATTTAGCATGATCAATACAATAATAATTTTCACTACCTGTTGCTTAGGCTTTTATTTCTATGTTGTCTGCTTTTCGCATTACATGCGCATTTTCTAACAGTGCATCCTGCAGGAGATGATGCAGTGCATCTGTGATTTGCCTTTCTAAATTCAAAATTCATTTTTTAAGTTATTAAGCTTTTTATTATTATAATACTGCCATCAGTATTTACTTCTTTGAAGTTTTAAAATTTATTAGTTTAATTTATATTTATTTTCTATTTGTATCCAAAAGGCATTTGTGTGTATTTTGAATGCTTCTGTGTGTTTTGAATTTGTTGTATGTCCACCTTTGTACGTACCTACTTTTCCTACTTTCACTTTTGATTGAAATTCCTTTTATTCTTATTTTCAAGTTTGGCAACACTAGATTTTATTTTGTTTTGCTCTTTATGATTGGCAACACTGTCGTTTCACTTCATGTGTGGTAAGAATTTGTTGTATATCCACCTTTGTACGTATATGCCCTTTATTGTTTGTTTTTAGAAATTTCTCTTACATTCTCCAATTTTCACTATTTTTATAGTACTCAGAGGTGTGCAATGGCCTTTTTTGTTCAAAGTAATAAGGCCATTAAGTGAAAAATACTAATAGAAAGTATTGCTTTGTATACACATCCTGAAGATTTTACAATTTTATTGTCTTCTATCCATTGTTATTTATTCTCTTGTACTAATTAGTTTTAATTCATACAAACAGTTTTTAGATTTTCATTTTGCTTACTTGCATTCTCTTGGATTTTATCTAATAATCAAATGAATTCTTTGGATTTTGGGTGCTATACTGTTGTTGTTGTTAAGACCCAGACCGTCCGACCAACCGAAAGGTGTAAGGTAACTGTTTGGACTACCGAGAAGAGTCACCCAATTTAGACCGTGGAATCTGCCACAGTCTGGAGATCACACACTGAGGCACATTCAGAATTCGAGACGCTTCGGTTTGGGATCGACAGGATTCCAGCATTCCAATAATTCGTCCCTTCAAAAACATATCCAGTTGACATCTTTGTGACATATTTCGTCCTTTTTTATTGGTAACAACGCTCCGTACCATAGCAATTGCGAAATTCTGCCTCAACAGGCCATGACGCTCGAGGTCGTTTTATAACTCTTTCCGACATGCTCTGGTGCTTTGCGCATGTCGACGTCAACTGAACTGTTTTGCATATGTACAATGATTTACCTTCGTCCAACGATTCTCCGCAATTGATTGTGGTATTAACTCCGAAGTTTTCGCATTTTACGAATTATGCTTAACTTTTGGACATGGATGTAAGCACTAAACCCCTTGTTTCCGTATTAACATTCTTGGTGAAGGGGTACAATAAAGGATAAAAAGCAGAATAACAACAATCAGAGAAAGCAATACATGGAGTTAAGCCTTTATCAGCACCCAAATAAAATTATGACAAAGTCACACACCTAAGAATGAAAATAAATAAATAAAAGTATTTCCGAACAAATAAATAAATATATATATATACACTTTTTTGCAAAAAAACGAAGCACCATGAGGAAAGTGACTGTTTTTATTGAAATTAAATATGCGTACAGCTCATATATAGATAATAAGAGGATTACAAAATCAAAGTCACAGGACCCATCAATGATTAGCAATTTCACATTGAATTTTCAAATCAGTAATTGGTGAAACCCCCTTGGCGGCAATGCATGCTTGTATACGTATAGGTAAAGAGTGACAAAGTTTCCTAATGTCATTCTGCGGTACATTATGCCAGACATTCCTCAACTGTTGCTCCAGAGCTGCTACATTTCGGGTGCCCGAATCTGGTGGCCTAGCATGCCCATACATGCTCGACTGGCGAAGGTCTGGTGACCTTGCTGGCCAATGAACGGTATCAACAGCATGGAGACAGTCCACAGATATGCGAGCCGTATGTGGCGTGGCACTATCTTGTTGGAAAATGGCCCCAGAATGACGTGCCATGAAGGGTAATGCAAACGACCGCAGGATTTCATCAACATATCGTTGAGCTGATAAAGTTGTAGGCAGGATGACTAGGGGTTACCTGCTGTCGTAAGAGATAGCACCCCACACCATCACACTAGGGATAGTGGCTGTGTGCCTGTGTAAAGCAAAGGTTGATTGGAACCGTTGGCCCTGCGCCTCCACACACCTACCCGATGGTCATCTGCTGAAGGACTCAAGCGTAATTCATCGCTGAACACCATGCTGTTGTTGTTGAGACCCAGACCGGCCGACCTACCAGAAAGCTGTAAGGTAACCGTTTGGACGGCCGGGAAGTGCCACCCAATTTAGACCGGAACCCAGTGGGGGAGGCATCCACAGGGACCATACCCTCCTTCCCCTACCACTAACCTCTCGGAAGGACTAACGGACTCACATGTTTAACGTGATCGTACTCCGCATGAACACGGCGGCAGTTGTGGCCGCGTGCAAATCCAGCGCGCAAATCACCGGGTTACCACGTCCGAAATATGCCAACAGCACGCGGTGTTCCCAGGTGGTCACCCACCCAAGTACTAACCGCGCCCGATACTGCTTGACTTCGATGATCAAACGAGAACCGGTGTTTTCAGCACCGTAGGGCCGCTGGCCTCGCTGAACACTACGCGATGCCAGTCTACTGGCAGCCATGATGCTTGGCTACGGCACCACTCTAAACAACTCTGTCGATGCTGTGGGGTTATAGGCAGACGTCTTAAAGGCCGCCGTGAGCGTAACCCACCTCAGTCAAGCGCCGTGAGATGGTGGAAAGTACCACGGGCATGTAAGAAAGAGGCTGTCGCACGTTGGATGACGGACAATGATGCCGTTTGACCAGTTTGAGCCTGTCGCACAATCATCCGATCTTGCCTCGCATTCGTGCACCTTGGCCTTCCAGAGCCTTCATTCCGCCGATGAGTTCCTTGCAGCAACCATTGCTGCCAGCACCTTTGCACAGCAGTGTCCGTTCGGTGCAGGTAGTGGCCTATTGTGCGGTATGACCAGCCAGTCTCACGCATCCCGACTATACGATCACGTTCAAACTCGTTTAATTGCTTATAAGGTCTTCGGCAACGTCGTAACGGCATTATTGATTGTGTCTTATTGATTGTGTTGTGTGTGCATTATTGATTGTGTCCACGGAACTGCAACGTCGATAACGAGCAAAAATAAACCGTCCACATTTTTAACCTGTTTTATAGGATGCCAGTTGAGCAATAGAAACGCGTGCTATGACCGAAGACCACACTCATTGGCCTTGCAAATTTAATCATTTGCATACTTGGTATAAAGGAATTTGCATACGAAATTTCGAGATGATCGAATTATTTTTTAGGGGTGCTTCTTTTTTTTTTCAAAAGCGTGTGTGTGTGTATAAGTTACACGGTTTTAGTAAAATGCACTAAAAGTAAAAGATAATTTTTAGCTATCTCATATTCTTGAATATTGTCACTCAAAATAAATAAATCGTGGAGCGCCCATAAAAGAATTTTACTTAGACATTAGCAAAAATTTTAAGGAACAATACAAGTGAGTGCGACACTTATAAAAATGGCAATTTTTAAAAGAAAATTGTCAAAAGAATTCAAATGAATTGAATGTAATTATTTTCTAATATTCTGAACTTTTCACATTGTGCTATTTTTATAGAATGGATCTTTTCCAGTTCAGTAAAGTTGATTCTCAACCTTCACGATGTGCATTGGAGTAGTTTGTAAAAATTCCTGTGGAAAAATTAGACTCACCTACTAAAAGGTCATATCTAAAAACCATATAACACCTCTGGAACAAAATTTAACGCGCCTTTTGATCTCAGCCTAGATAATCTTCCTAAGTATCTGTTAAAGATTCTTTGTAAGAAGATTATCTAAGTTGCAATTTGCCCTGGAATCTTTCACTGACTTAATGCGTTTGATTTACTTAAAAACCAAAATTGGTTGGAACTGGGAATTGGACCAGAGTCTCTTAATGGCCGCCTTAAGTACGCTACACCATCCTGATCCTATCAGGTAGCTTTCATAACCAATATTTGTATTATCATAATTTAAGATATTATTCTACCTTCAGGGACTCGAGTCCTTATGCAGAAGTATTGGCAGAATTTTTCCCCTTCCATCGAAAGCATGATGCTGGACAAAGGAGCGGCTGTCATCCACACGGAGGAGCAGGAGGAGATAGCCAGCCAGTTGCCGCCGCTGTGGGGGAAAAACGTCCTGGAATTGGGTGCTGGGATAGGGTGAGTAGTATATTAATATTATGCAGATGAAATCTTTTTACTCTGGCGAATAGAATTATTCACTATTTATATTCATCTACGTACAATTGACTATTTACATGAATTTTATTTTCAGTTTGCTTTTCCTAGAATTACTTACTTGCAAGGTACGAGCAAAAAATGAAATATACAGAATATGAAACATGCTCGCAACAGATCGATTAGCGATTGTTTTGGTTTTAGATACAATTTTAATGTTCTTTTAAGTTGTACTTTAAACAGTGTTTCTTTCAGGCATACATCCGGGGGGGCGATACCCCCCCCCCAGAGATGATTATTCCCCCGAATACATTTTATATTAACTTAGTTTCTAATTATATGACAACATTTAGTAGATATGTTTATATAAGACAAATAGAAAACGTGTCCTCTCCCTCCGCCAAGAAGTCCTGAAAGACTGCCTGACTTTAAAGCGTGTTCAGTTTAACCCATCACCTTCGATAATCCGGATTGACAAGGTATTTAATAAATAACCCCCAACTATTGAACTTTTCAATAGGATCCTTAAGTGGAGAAAATTTAATTTTATTAATAGGGCAGAATATCACTTTGAAGTCAAGCTTATTGAGAATTCTAACAATTTCATGACTCATTTTAGGATAGACGAGAAGGCAAATAATTTTGTTAAACTTTTTAACAGGATTTTCCTTGCTCTGAATTGGCGTAGAAACTTTGAAAAAAAAACACATGGTTAAGAACTTTAGGTGAGAATCCAAAGGCCAAAACAACAGCTTTTAAATAATCCAGTTCCGACTTTAATAAGGCATAAGCAGAGTGTGGCAGCAGACGACTCTGCTCCTGCCAAAGACATCGATCGAAGATGCTAGGATACTCGAATTATAAGTTCGGAGTCGAAGCTAGCTTTTGCTCTAATCTTATAATGTCGATCTTGTAAGCACCGGGTCCCTGGTTCGGGACCGGCAACTCCTACAAGAGATATACGAAAGCACGGTAGACGTAAGTAGTGTATGTAGTAAGGTTTTGATTAAGGTGATGACAAAAATCGTTGTGACGGGGGGGTAGCGCACTGACAGTACATACAGGGAGGAAAGAAAGTTATTGCAATGATTTTCAAAACGCACACACGCTAACTTATTTTTAATGGCGTTTCGTTCTGCGTTGTAATTGGGCTCATTATTGATTGCGTACAAAAGTCACGTTCTTTACATACAATGAAAAGATTATTATAACTTAAAAAGATAGGGTCACCAATCCATTTCAAATTTGCATAGTATAAAGGAGACGTATATGTATACAATTGTATAACAATCAAGTGGCGAATCGACATACTTAAGCTAATTCGGAAAGAAAATGATTGCTAAAGCTTAACTTGCGCCTAATAACGCGTTCGATACGTCCTGTCAGTCCAGTCTGCATTTCCAAATAGCTCTCGGTCCTGTACGTGAAACTTCGAATTGACAAATCACAAATAGACAATCTAACCACTATTCCATTTCATCACGATATAAATTATTTTTTTTATGCAAACATTCTTTCTTCTGTATTAAAAAATTTTATCTCCTAAATAAGATTCACTACATTTTTTGCTTTAACAGCAGTACTGATTTATCATCTACAAACTTATATAATGAATGTTTTTCAAATGAAACGTTCTTATTTGGTGTTACTATTTTTTAATTAAATTGTATTTTATTTTATTTAAATCACAATTTTAATTAAACTTTAAAATTCTAAATTTTATTAAATCGTACATATATTTTAAACATATAATCCTCCATATATTTCACCATTTTTATTAAGTCGCCCATTGTTTACTATTGTATTTTCATACTTTAAAATCAGACAATTAAAAATAGGTTTAAAAGTCTTTTATTAAAATCTTCATTTTAGGACGTACGAAATCACACGGCCATAGCGATTTCGGGCTCTATTATGTCTTTCATCAGTGGGGTAATAGTGCCCGAAGACGCTATGGTCGTGTGACGTTTTACGTCGGTTAATGGTTTTGTACGTCGTTACTATGGTTTTGTACGTCGTAAAATGAAGATTTTAATAAAAGACTTTGAAATATATTTTTTAGTTGTCTTTGATTTTAGTCCCGCATTAGTTGACGTGTTTTCACACTATTTTATCGTATTTTTATATTTATAACGTTTTATATCTTTCGTGAAAAGCTTGGAAAATAACAACACTAAGTTGGGAAAATGAATAACTGATACTAAATTCCCAAAAGGTACTTCTCTACCTTAGAAACTCTATGAGACTCTTTGGTTGGTTGATTCCTCAAGCTATCCAATAAATCTTGATTTATATAAGAAATCTTCAGCAATATGAATTGCAATTCACATTACTGTTGCACGCAATGCACAGAGGATTCATTTGAAAGTTATTCCTCAAAAATGGAGTACCAACCTTTGTACCAACATTTGCCTATTCTTCCTACTAAAAAAGTAGTGTTTTCAAAATTGTGATTACTTTCTGGAGAGTATCGAGAGATAACCCAACAAAACTAACACTCGTTCATTGATACACATTAAGAGCCTATACGAGTGCATATTTGTATTGTATTTCAAACTACTTCATATTTTTAATAATCAATATAAACAAAATTGAAAGTCTGTGTATTTGTCTCATCATCACGGGAGACCGGCTGAACCGAATATCATGAAATTTTGTGGGCAGCCTTGGAATAGTCCCACTTAAAATTGAGTCCATGTTTCGAGTTTCTAGGATCAGGGGTTGTCTACATATTAATTAAAAACGGACAGTTAAACTTTCCGTAGACATAGCATTATGCAAACGATATTTCTTCCTGTAACTTTATTTAAAGAAAATGACAATACGTCGCTTAGTAACAGATTTAAATCTAATGTGTTTATGCAGCAGACGATTTTTGTTGCATCTTTTTCGATTTAAATACTATAAAATAAATTTTATCAAAATTGCATTTTTGACTGGATTACAGCCTTCAGTTTTAAAGATTACTGGAATTATTAATATTTTCAATTTATTACGTCATCTGTTTTATTTTAGCAAAAAAAAGGTTGAAATGCATATATGGTAGTACGGGTAATTTTCTATTATTACACCGGTATATCGTCTAATCTACGAGAATATAAGCAGTACCCATACAATTTTAGCGTTTTCATTTTGGCATATATTGGAATCAATTACATCCCTCAAGTTTAAAAATTCCGGGGATAATTGATATTTTCTTTTTATTCCTTCCCCCCCCCCCCCCCCCCCAACAGTGGTATTTATCGTCGACGTGACCTTCCCACATAGCGTTGCGCCGTAGTCCATGCCGCTATGAATGCACATATATCAGTGCGTTAAAGAAACGCAATCAATTGTATTGGAAAGGAAAGGTTATTCTATTTCGTTACTGATCGCGAAAGCAACGTAAAGAAACGGATGTTTTCTGTTCTTTTGGTTCCAGACGTCATCGCTAGTCGTGACTGTTAAAGTGGCACTACAGCTAATTTTAGGAATAAATAAATCGTATCATAATTTCGTGGTTTTTCAGGCGATTCACCGGCGTACTCGCTGCAGAAGCCTCGCACGTTACAGCCGTTGACTTTGTGGAAGAATATATTGAAGTGAACCAGAAAGCTCACGGCCACCTGTCGAATATTAACTACATTGCTGCCGATGTTTTAGACCTCGAAATGCCTCAAAAAAAGTAAGTGCTCGTTTTAGCTCTGTTAATCCATCCCATCTTCCATTAAACAATGCTATTTAATAAACTGAAAAAAATTATTTGACATATTTTTTATAATTGCAATTGCAAGAATGGCAATTATGTTTCTGAGTTGCGAAATTTTGTAGGCATTGCAGAGTTATACTATATGAAAAGCACACAAAACACAAATGAAATATATACCTTTGTAAAGGTATCGGAATGGAAACGCAGACATCTTTTTATAAAAACACGTATATTTTTAAACTTTAGGAATCATAAAAATAAACTCCATTAACGTAAATTACACATAATAAATCAGCTTGTACATGGTCCACATTTTTACCATCGTTTGCATCCACACACACACCACGTTCTTTGTCGTACCAATTCGTATCATCTCAAACTCCTCGAACCATCTTTCTCTCGTACTTCGCCTTTTTACAACCTGGTTGCCAGCTCCACCTACAGTCTGCAATCTGCGCGGCTGTTTTTTAAATTTATTCTCTTCTTTCCCCGGGGAAGACACTGTTTGAAAATTAAAAAGTCGAGAATAGAAATGATTAACCCTTACACCTTATCTTAATACAGTTTTCTGACGTTTAAGCTTACACGCGTCTGTCTAACACATTTAACTCTGATAAAATTTTTAAGATCATATTTCAGAGTTTTAATTTTTTGGTTCATTTATTTCAAAATGACACCTTTCAAGATGACGTATATTCGAGGCGTCACCTTCAGTGGCAAATCAGCCCTCGAAGTAATTTTCCAAGATATTCATTTCAAAAATCGGTTCCACCTGTTTTGGCGAATATTCCTACTGTTTAGTTGGTTTTCGACCACTAGATAAAGTCAGCAAAATACTTTGCATACGCATCATTCGATATTTTCTTTTTCGTCCCATCCTTATATACAGTCATTGAAAATCCTTTAAAACCCAGAATTCGGATTTTTGTCTTAGTGGCAACAGATTTAGAAGATAAACAAAAGAACTGTTTGTTCCTTTTTACACCTCTTTACGAAATTGTATTCGTATATTGTGTATTAAGGAAAATAGAAACAAATAGTAGATCATAATATCAATCTCATATTCATTTCATGATGTAAAAATTTTAATTATCTGGAACTGAAATTCCGAAAACGATACCTAGGTTGTGCTTTTGTACTGAGTCAAGATTTGATTTGCTAAAAATATGTGATGAGTGACATGTATGACACACTTCTTTCACAGGTACAATGTGGTGTTCAGCAACTGGTTGCTCATGTATTTGACGGACCAGGAGTGCGTGACCTTGCTCAAGAAAATACTTCTGTGGTTAGATGACGGAGGGTGTTTATTCTTCAGAGAATCCTGCTTCCATTCCTCGGGTAAGTTTCGACCTTCGTAGTTATTTGCATTTAAATATAGACAGCACAACCTCCAAATAACGACGACAGAGGAACTCTTAAAAAAAATAACCGTCTTTCAAAAACGGTCGGAATTCAAAGGCTTATGGAAAGAAAATTTTGTTTTACTTGTTCAAACTTGGTATGAAAAAAAGGGGGGAGATTCACGTGTTCAAAATTGAACGTTCAGGCAAATCAATAAACTTTTTAATTAAATTAATGAACATAAATCTAGAGGTGGCGGGAAAATGCACATAAGTCAAAAATGACGAACTTTGGAATTATGAACTTTGGAAAAAAATACGTCAGTTGGGCTTTCAAAATGTTAAAAAAAAAACCTTAAACACCTATTATATTTTACACTGATATCAGTGAGGTAATAAGATATAAATTTAAAAAAAATTATCATTTATTTAGCTTACATATTGCAAACTCTATAAAAATTCAATCTGTATTCTGAAATCTAAAAATTCAAATTTTAAAAAAGTTCTCCTAAAATTATCAAAATGTTCATTCCTTGACATTTCAAAATCCTTGATTTTGACTTAAGAGTGCTTTTTCTTCTTAAAAAATATTTTAAACAATTTCTTAAACTAGCAAACTCAAAAGTTTTTCCCACGATATCTCATACTTGATACCTCACCTGTAAGGTACCCCTAATATAAGCTACAACGTTTTTAATAAAAATAGCTCACTCCCTTCCTTCAGCGAGTTAAGATTTCTGTACAAATTTCAAGTGCCTTGAAGTAGATTGATTCAGCTTTAAAGCGATTTGATTTCAAAGAAACTAGACATGGCGTTACTGGAGTGTATATTCACGCTTGTCCTTTATGTGAGAGAGTTTATATTTTGTACACCACAGTATCCTATATGTGACGAAACTATGCACAAAAAGAAATCTCCGTGCTCTGTTCAGAACATTTCCCTCAAAATATGGAACTACAATTACTTAAGCCTGGGAAAGACGGTGAAATGAAAGCTTTTGAAAAGAAAAAATAAGATGCAACATTTCTTACGTTTTATTTTGTTTCACAATGTATGGCACATAGTGTCAAAAATAGTCGTCTTGGCAAAATCAAAAATTGGCTCAGTTATATTCTGCCCCGTGGCCGATACTATAAGTGGGCAATTTTCAGCCCTCTCTGTCACCGGGGGGCTTCTGGGGGGTCTGGAAATACTTTTAGACCACCCCCATTTTGTCCATCCTTGGAGATGTTATCAAGAATACGGCTCCGTTATGACTTCTAAAGTGTCTGGGAAAACATTTATAAAGACACCCACTTTCTCTGCCCCCTGAAATTCAATATTAGACTTCGTTATGTTCTGACCAGTGTTTCTTTCAGGACTTTTTGGCCGGGAGCTGGGGCGAATGAAATTTTAGGAGGGGGCAAGTTTTCTATTTGCCCTATATACATATATCTAAATGTAAATGCTGTCATATCCTAATAGAAACTAGGTTAACATAAAATGTCTCGGGAGGGGCGCGAATACTCGTCTCCGGGGAAGAGAGAGTCGCCCGCCTCCCAGGGGTATGCCTGAAAGAAACACTGGTTCTGTGTGTGATCGATAGATACTAAATGTGCAAAAATTCAATCTTCTAAGTTACAGGAAATTTTTAAGGATCTCAAAAGATAAAATAATAAATAATTTTATAGATTAAATAATTTTATAGATTCATACGGTATTTGATAAAATTAACTGTAACAGATACTTTAAAATGGCAGAGCATGTGGTAATGTTTACAATGTAAACTAAATGTGGTAAAGTAAACTCGATTTCCCAAGTTCATCTAAAAATTTCATAAAGTCAGAATCATGTATCCGTTGTAGATAACAGCATCCATGAACCGGTTGCGCTCTTATGATACACTCGTCAACATAGAAAAACCATAATTGCAGAGGCATAGCAATAAAACTTGTTAGATGCAACAGTTCTGCGGGGACGAGACCAACAAATGCAATCCTATCACAAAAATTCTTCATAATAAAATTAATTCTTCAAATTTCTACATAATAAAATGAAACCAGTCCATGAATGCTGTTGTGTGGTATGTGAGCATAATCCTAACTTGGGGAACGACCCTTATTGTCAGGTTTGGTGAATATGAAAAACTCTTTCAGGGTGTTTTCTACGTATTCCAAGAAATGGTTTCATCCACCCCTCGACTTATCGTTAAATTGCAACTGATTTAGAGAATAGTTGCAATTCGATTGTGTGGACATCTTTGACCAAGGAACACGTTCTGTGCCATACGCACACATTCTGGTGTTGTTTTCAAAACAAAATGCTTTCATGAATTTTACAGGAAATGAAAGTATTGCACATCGAATTCGAGCAAACATCTTTGAACAAAGTTCAACTTCGAATCATAAACATGGTAATACTATCTATGAATTCTTTATCAAAAAGCAGTCGATACATTTAACGGAGAATTTTAGGGAATTATAAGTTGCTTGTAAAGCATGCATGCCTCAAGAAATTGTAAAATGCAGAGTATAAGGTAGGGGTTCCAATTTTCGACACTAAGTAATACTTTAGCACCTGGTGAGTCAATAATGTAATATTAACCTAAAAATTGACACTTCTATTTTTCTAGGTCATACCACATCATCAAAAATTAAATATATGATACTATCACTGAAAAAAAATAAATAAAACCTGAACATCTTTACAGAATGTAATTACGAATTACGTGGTTATAATTTCGTCCCACCTGCCCCTTTTAATTGTTATTATAAAGGGGGAAATAATGGCTGACGTTTTGCAATAATTTGAATAATGTATTCAAAGACAATCAGTATTAACTAATTATTATAATCAGTAAAGAATGTATATATTTTTTATTAATTTTGGATACTACAGAGCTTACTAAGGAAAAACTGAAATTTTAATGTCTATTTTCTTAATTTATATCCCGTTAGGAACTCTCAGTACTGCTTTCTTTCTTATCCCATTTTTGTAGTCGCCACCTAGGAAAAATGAAAAATTTTAAAAAGGCATAATCGAGGGTGTAGAACTTTCGATACCGTAATAAGACGGCCGCTATCGTAGGCACCAAAGGGAGAGCAAGGGGGTACACTTGCACCCCTCCCCATCCCTCACTCCCAGGACGTTCAAGGTGATAAAGCGGACATTAAACTATAAAAATCACGAACATCAATGTCGTACGTCTTGATCTTGCACTCCCCCCCCCCCCCCCTTCCTCCTGACAAAAATTCTATGAACGTCTATAGCCGCTACTATATTCTACAATCTACTCTCTATTAAATGCTAACTGATTTAAAACTAACATGCACTCTATGAAATTGAAATTGCAACAACCGGAAGGGAATGTGTAATTTTCTGAAACTTATGAACAAGATTGGGTAATACATGACTTCGGTAATAAATTGAAGGTAATATTTCCAGAACAAAAAAAAGACAAAAAAATCATTTATTCCTATAATCATTTATTCGTTTATACATTTAAGGTACTCGTCGTTATGCTTGCTCTTTCTGTTAAAGTTTTCTGTTGTCTACGGTGATTGTGCCAAAAGATCTTTTATTATATTCTTACTTTTCGTGGTCTTTTATAAATTAGTATTTTGTACAGTCATTTGAACTACTGCTTTTAGATGAAATTAACTCATTTGGATCCCGAAACAACTTATTTCCTTTATTTATGTAAAAAACTACATAATTTTATAATCTTTTATTTATAAGTATTTTGACAATTTTTGAACATGTTTTTTTTTAATGTTGATTGATGATGGTGCTCATATAGCTTTCTAAACCCATTGTCTTCCTATTTATTTTATAGGACACGTAAGTCCGTTATTTTATTCCCCGAGAAAGTGTTTTGATATTTTTTTATTATATTTCCTTCTTCCTATGTTTTTCCCTTTAATTTTCTTTTTTCTTTTGTCAAAGGTTTTTGGTTTTAGCCACATCGTAGAACTCATTAAGAGATGTCTTCTTGCCTCTGTGTGATTGCTCCGTCTTTTTATCCAAAGTACTGTTATCTATTGATAAAATAGTAGTTTTTAACACTTTACAACAAAGTTGAAAAGTGTTTATGACATTGTTCATACTGTCTGTCTGTCTGTCCGTTAGCACGATAACTGCCGTAAAAATGACTTAATCAAAATGAAATTTTAGTATGTTGTTCAGACGGTCTGTAGGACCTATGGGAATATAAATGAATAATATCACCCATTTAGTTTTGAATTGAACCCGGGTTGAAAAAAGGAAATACATTGAACCCTATGGGACCTGATTTTTCAAACATTTTTTAAGCGGATTTAAAATTCACAAATTGCTGAATAATAATTACACACTTTATATGAAGAGATCACGTGAAAATGATATGAAAAGATCACGTGACCCACGTCAAAATAAAATATGGCATCCATCTTGTCTCAAAATCGTGATTTTTAAAATTCTTTTTAATTCATATTGAGTGTTGTATTCGTCCTAAAACCGCTTTATTTTTGCTTAAATTCTGTGCATCTCCATACTGAAACAACGCAATTGCAATATATTTGAGTTTAAATGCTCATCCAAATTTGATTATTTCTACAACGAAGCCTATTTTTCACTTATGTAAAATGTAAACAGCAAAATATGTAGGATGAGTTGTATAAGAATTGCTGTATTTTTTTAATGCAAAAGTATTTAGCTCATGGAGTCTGCATAGCTGATATGAATGAAATATTCATTGATTTTACAGAGCGAAAGACTATTTTTTTCGATGAAGTTTTAAGCATAGAGTTGAACATACTTGTAGCTCCATGGTCTTAAGTTCTTAATAAAATAAATTATTTTAGTACTGTGATGAATGAAATGAATGGGAAAATGTTATGAATGAAATGCTGCTTTTATAGAAAGAGCCAGGCGTGTTATTTTTTCTATGACGTCATTTGAATGAATGTCACTTGTTTTCGATGAAGTTTTCAAATATAATAAATTACTGTAGTATTGTGATGATTTTAAAAATATTACCGAGGAATGTATCGCATTTTAGAGTTTAAACCAGGCAATTTTTATTTCAATGCCGTCATTTGAATGAAGTTCATTTTTTTCGATGAAGGTTTAAGTTTTCAAATATAATAAATTAATGTAGTATTGTGATAAGTTTTAAAATATTACTTAGGACTGTATTACATTTTAGAGATGTTTAAATAAAATTGCATTGAAGTTGGAAAGTGTTTCATAATCTTGGAACTTTTCTTCATTGGAACTTTAAGCATGATTGATCTTTCTTGTTATCATATTAGAAGTGTCTTTTCTTACATTTTGTTTGTTTGCTCTTTTTTTTTTCTTCTTCCTTCTTTAGGATTTATTTTCATGATTACTTAACGGCTTTAACGATATTTTCCCGGTTAATTTGACTTTGTAATCAAGCTGTCAACTGCCTTATTGAAAGCGCTCACGAACTGTCTCAAATTACACAGTTTTTGAAATAAAGAATTAACACTTACAGCTGAATATCTTAAAATTGTCAATTTTGTGTCTCTTGAGCTTTAAAACAAGAAAGATCAATCATGCATAAAGCATTGATTATGAAACACTTTCCAACTGCAATGCAATTTTATTTAAACATCTCTAAAATGCGATACATTCCTCGGTAATATTTTTAAAATAATCA
Source organism: Amaurobius ferox (assembly GCA_951213105.1). NCBI lineage: Eukaryota > Metazoa > Arthropoda > Arachnida > Araneae > Amaurobiidae > Amaurobius > Amaurobius ferox. The sequence goes on along the minus strand of OX578137.1, from coordinate 13,325,089 downwards.
CAATACTACATTAATTTATTATATTTGAAAACTTAAAACTCATCGAAAAAAATGAACTTCATTCAAATGACGGCATTGAAATATAAATTACCTGGTTTAAACATTTCTAAAATGCGATACATTCCTCGGTAATATTTTTAAAATTATCATAATACTACAATAATTTTTTATATTTGAAAACTTCATCGAAAACAAATGAACTTTATTCAAATGACGTCATCGAAATATAAATCGACTGGCTCTCTCTATAAAAGAAGCATTTCATTCATAAACTTCAGTTCCTTTCATTCATCACAATACTATAATAATTTACTTATTTGAAAACTTAAAACCATGGAGGTGCAAGTAATTTAACTCTATGCTTAAAATTTCATCGAAAAAATCATTTGCTTCTGTGTGTAAAATCAATGAACGTTTCATTCATATCAGCTATATTGCAGACTCCATGAGCTAGATAATTTTGCATTAAAGAAATGCAGCAATTCTTATACAACTCATTCTACATCTTTTGGTGTTCACATTCTCCATAAGTGAAAATTAGGCTTCGTTGTAGAAATAATCAAAGTTGGATAATCATTTAAACTCAAATATATTGTAATTGAGTTGTTTCAGTATATAGATGCACAGAATTTAAGCAAACATAAAGCGGTTTTAGGACGGATGCAACACTCAATATGAATTAAAAAGAACTTTAAAAATCACGATTTTAACACATGATGGATGTCATATATTATTCTGAAGTGAGTCACGTGATCTGTTCATATAATGGTCACGTGATCTCTTCATATAAAGGGTCTAATTATTATTTTAATTTTTATTTAAAAAATTAATGAATATATTTTGATGAAATTTTTTTTACATATTTTATGAGATAATTTTAATATTTCCTAAAACATTCGAAGCAATTTCTGACTTTTAAATTCGCTTAAAAAATGTTTAAAAAATTAGGTCCCATAGGATTCAATGTATTTCATTTTTTCAACCCGGGTTCAGTCTAAAACTAATTGGGTGATATTACTCATTTATATTCCCATGGGTCCCACAGATCGTCTGAACAACATACTAAAATTTCATTTTGATAAAGTCATTTTTATGGCAGTTATCGTGCTGACAGGCAGACAGAATGAACAAAGTCATAAACACTTTTCAACTATGTTGTAAAGTGTTAAAAAAAACAATTGACATCGATAGATATTTTTGCAGTATTTCTTAAGAGTACAATTTCTTCTATATATTTTTCAGTAAAAAGTATTTTTCAATAATGTTAAATGCTGTTTTGATTTCATAAAAATGCAAATTTGGAATTTCTCTTTGGAAATCCCTCATTAATGAGTTTTGTTTTCAACTCCTAATTACAAGTTACATCAGAAAATAACAAATGAAAATAAATTAGCGAAGCTTAAGAAATTATGATGTAAAGTTGTTAAATAAAAAGAACCTTATTTATAAAAACTTTAACGATGCTCTTTTGCGAAATTGCTGACACACGTTTGTCCCTGCGACTACTGTGCTATCCAAAAAAATAATTTTTTTCATCTACCAGATGGTGAAATCAGTGGTCGGAAGTAGCGCGCTACAAGTAGCGAAACTACAGTAGTCACTACTTTTTCTCGTAGTTTGTAGTGTAACGCGCTACTTCTAAAAATAAGTAGTGTAGCGAGTAGAGCGATACAATAAACCACTAGTTTATATCGACTTTTGACGATACTTTCAACGTTACTTCAGTAAACAAACAAGGTGCCATTCTACATATCATGGGATCACCCTTTCTTCATTTGTACGAAATTGAGTGTTCTGCGCAACGATGTACGATGAATGGCTGCAGGGATGCTACAGGGTTAGGAAGGCTATTGCTTCACGAAGTTGATTTTTTATATGGATATATTCAGATGTGTTATTTCCCAAAAGATCTTACTTATCTGATTGCAATTTTGAGATGCAAATTCTACTAAAAATGAACAAACATATTTTTAAGTAAATAGTTTTTACTTTTATTTTATTTTATACTTTTAATAAATAAAATGGATGCACGTCAACTTTAATGAAACTTTAAAATCAAAGACAACCAAAAATAGATTTTAAAGTCCTTTAATAAAATCTCCTTTGCCACTGATGAAGGGCATTGTGATGTCCAAAAGCGCTTTGGCCGTTGTTGTTGTTGAAACCCAGACCGTCCGACCTACCAGAAAGGTGTAAGGTAACTGTTTGGACGGTCGAGAAGTGCCACCCAATTTAGACCGGAACCCAGTGGGGGAGGCAGCCACAGGGACCATACCCTCCTTCCCCTACCACCAACCTCTCGGAAGGACTTTCGGACCCACATGTTTAACGTGATCGTACTCCGCATGAACACGGCGGCAGTTTTGGCAGTGGCTGGAATCGAACCCGGGCCTACCGAGTGCAACTCCAGCGCTCTAACCAATGGGCTACCGCGCCCCAGCGCTTTGGCCGTGTAGTTTTTGTACGTCGAGGAAAGGAGATTTTATTAAAGGACTTTACAACCTATTTTTGGTTGTCTTTGATTTTAAAGTTTATACTTATATTTTATTTTACTGTTTTTAGAAGTGGGTAAAAGCGTAAAGATTGGTAAGTTGATCAGTCAATTTTAATTATTCAGAATAAGTACGTTAAATAACTACAGCATACCCATATCCTCAACTTTTTTGTGAAAATTGAAGCTGTGGCAAAATTCATCTTATAAAAGTAATTATGTAGTGACTACGTTTTAAAAGTAGTTTGTAGTCACTAATTTTAAAAAAAAGTAGTTGTAGTTGTTAACTACATTTGTCATAATGTAGTTGTAGATCACTACAATAATAAAGTAGTTTTTCCAACCACTGGATGAGATCAGCGATTTTAAGTCCGTTAGAGTTTTGTTCCGTATCTTTTTGAAATTTTGGAACTTTTCTATTAATAGGTAAGTGAAACATACCATTTTATCGCTCGTTTTTTATGCATATGCATTACCTGTCAGTTCTAATATGGATTTTAATTTTTATTAATATGAGTGTGATATTTTAATATTTCCTATGAGTGCATAAAAGCCAGTTATGCATAGGGTATACTTGGTTTTGCAATGTATTAGTTTGGATTTCCGGACGAAAGCAAAACAAGCCCATATGTCTGTCATTTGCCCTGTCATTTCAGATACATAAACATGATGAATATGCACTAAAATTTCATTAATCGTATTAAATAGCTCTATCATCCATTAGGAGATTATAAAAGACATTTTCAAGAACTTATTCCAACCAAATGTTTCTAGAAACTATATAAAAAAAATTAGAACCTGTAAGTTGACAATTATTAGATATTTAGCCTTATAACAAAACCTATTAATCTTGACACATGATGAACGGGTCACGATCTTCAAATAAAAACGAGACATTCAGTGGTGCTGATTTTATGCGAAAGAAATGTGTTCTAATGTTTTAATTGTGTTTCTGTCTTAAAATTAGGCAACGTCCCCAGAACATCAAATCCGACGTTCTACAGGTCTCCAGCTGACTATTCCAATCTTTTGGAAGCCGCCTGGGAGCCTTGCAATCATTCCTTCTTGGATCCTTCAGAGGATGGATACGGATTCTCAATCATTAGTGTGGGTTCTGTGAGGACGTATATAAAGGTAAAGTTATTTATACAAGGTAGGATCTAGAAGTTTAGAGACTGTTCTGATATCTCCAACCCTGATTGGAGGGGAGGGGAACTATTTTACCGTGGCGTAGAGGAACATCTGACAGTTTTTCCATACAATGCGTGTCAGTGAACTGTAGTCGTTCGCGTTCGTCGAAAATTGAAATGGTGTTTCAAAAACAACGTGCGAATATCAAATTCTGCCAGCGTTTGGGGAAATCGCCGACAGAAACATTACACCTGTTGCAGGCAGGCCCAAACGCTGGAAGAATTTGATAGTTGCACGTTGTTCTTCAAACATCATTTCAATTTTCGACGAACGCGAACGACTACAGTTCACTGACACGCATTGTCTGGAAAAACACCTGCTTCTTCCTTTTCGTATCTCGCGTAGCATGTGTCTCTATACCACGGTAAAATAGTTCCCCTCTCCTCCAATCAGGGTTGGAAATATCAGCACAGTCTCCGAACTTCTAGATCCTACCTTGTATGATCTAAAACTATATACGAACACATTCAATGATATTCTGCATGGTCAAAATAGAGTCAACTGGATTAGAAAATGGGTAAAAAAAATTTCAGGAGGATTCTAATTCTGTAAAACAGATGTGGCCGCCGATCCTAAAAACGCCACTTACTCGATTATCGAGTATAACTCCAGGTTGAGTATTTTAGAAATGCATCGTGTGAGGGAATACACAATAAATACAAATATTGGCAAATTAAATATAGCTTCCATTTTAAAAACACATATTAAAACCTGTTAATTAATTTCAACACATTAATAGTTTGCTTTGTATAATGAAGTTCGCTATCGCAAATATTATAATAATTGAACCCCTCTCCCTATCAGGATTCTATTTTAGTACTTAAATTCCCTAAATTAATTCATTTTATATAATCAATTGGTTTTTAAGTCTAACCTCTGGTACGCATTCTGCAGTGGAGAACATGTCAACGGACTTACCGCTGAAACTGCAAAGGCGGCAATCGTCAGGGTGGTCCTCTCTTTTAGAGATACTATTTCTTTACACTCTAAATCTCACTTCTGACTTTTTCGCGTCCAACCTGAGAATCGGGCTACGCCCCTAGCCTTGCCCCATGGCTGTAGTTTAGTAGTGATACGTAGAAAATTGCAATACATTTCGTGACGGACCCGGACTCCTCCGGGTCACCTTTCCAAAGGGTTGGCGAAAATTGGGGGGCGCTAGTATACTTGCAGGTGTCCATTTTTATTAAAAAAACTATAACGTCCTTTGCCAGTTCCACGGTCTGCAACTGTCCGTTCAAAGCTTTGGAATGCTCAAAATGTTTCCAGAGAGGTGTGAGTGGGGGTGGGGGGGGGGGGGGGGGTAAGATTCCTTAAGACTGAAGTGACGACAGGAAATTCCAACTCTGTCCGACGCAGATATTCTTTCAAAGGTTGGAGCAATGGGTGAACTTTTCTAAAAGGTTTGCATAGAACGATAGCCAGCCATTTCAAAACAAAAATCAGATTCCAATTTTATTGTTCCAGAAAAACGTATAGAGTTCTGCTATTCATCCGTGAAAAGCAGTCAAGACATGTAAAGATGTCTACCCCTTAAAATCCATAATGCTAAATCCTTATCAGTCATAATCTAAGCTCTACTTACAATCAAATCTGAGAAATAGATGTTTAATGGAAAATGAAATTTTTTGAACCAGAATTGGGAAAATTCTAAAGTGCAAATCCGCAGTAAACTCCCTAATCTCTCTGAAATGGCATGCTTAAGTAGCCAATAGAGAAATAAGCAATGCATTCCAGAACGCTCTAAAACTCTTCATTTCATGCAGACTTACTGATGGGTCCCAAGCTCTTCAGTGGGACTGATCTATTTCGATGACTGAATGAAACTACCCCATCAAAAACCATAATCAGTTTAATTGAACCCCTCTTCTGTAGAATACTAAACATCCGTCCCTCAGACAAAGACAAAACAGATATTTAATGGGGGCAGCATATGGCTCTCACTACATAATAGTATATGACTTTACTTATTTCACAGCGAAATAATAATGTTCTACGTACAAGGTTCACAACACCAAGTTCAATGAAATTGAATTCGTCAATCGAAAATAGACACGTGTTATTAGCACACTTATTAGCTCAGTTTATTCATATTGACGTGCAAAATCATCATCCAATATATCTCGTGAAATAAGTGACTATTGGCGTCAAAATACAGAACTATTACGGAAAATAGGATCTCTCCTGTATGAAATAAATTAAATCCATGAGAAGGATGTTAACAGGCTTGTTCCGTGGGAACTAACCCTTTTATAGAACTTTTTTACTTTTAAGGGTTTTTTTTATAAATTTATTTAAGCATCGTGTAATATCTCCAAAACGGTTCGTGATAGCGTTCTAAAGTTTTTATCATTCGTTTTCTAATGAAAATTTGCGTCTGAAATGATTATTTATCATTATGGAAGACATTGGTTTTTTAACGATCTTTTCAAAAATCCGTTCGAAAATTAGGGGGGATCTACCGAATACTCGATTACGTTTAAAATCAATAGGTATCCAGTATTCATTGTAATAATCGCACCCCCAATTATTTTCGAAACGCTCCATTCGTTCATAAGATATCGTGTCCGCAGACTCACAGTGGTACACACGCACATCCTCTCAAAAACTTTCGATTCAAGTTCAGGAATCTCGAATCCTGCTAGAATACTTTTCATATACACTATACTATGTATATAGGGGGAGTAACATGTCATCTCAAGTTCCAAATGATTTTTAAAAAGTACAAGTTGCTATAAATTCGAAAATTTTAGCTTCTGCTGTAAAAAAAATTTGAGATACTGACAAGAAATTACTGTTTTTAAAAAAAAATAGACGAATACTGGGTGATGTCAATTTGTAATCGGTAACTGTTGAATTCTAATTCCTGCAATAAATACAAATTTAGATTTCGAATGAATGTTTTTCGCCTAAAAAAAATTCTATTTTGGATTGATAAAAACTTCCACTTATCTTCTTTCCTAAAATAGTGTTAAAATTTTAGAATTCAGAAATACTGGTATTAAAGATAAAAAAAAAACGAATTTCGAAAATGAAAAACACCATTATATGCTATTTAATTTGGGCCCGGTATTGATTGAAAGCCCTAAAAAGAACGCATTTATACACGTTCTAGTTCTATTTCTATTTGTACTTCTAGTTCTATTAATACTTTCGTGGAATATTCATTTCGATTATCAAGAGTCTTAATTTTTCTCTACAGATATTAAAGTAAAACAAGAAAGATCAATCGTGCATAAGCCATTGATTATGAAACACTTTCCAAATGCAATGCAATTTTATTTAAACATCTCTAAAATGCGATACATTTAGCGCTGATATTTCTTTAATTATCACAGAACTACAATACTTTATTTTACGTGAAAACTTCAAACCATGGAGGCAAAAGTACTTTTTAACTCCATGCTTAAAATTTAATCGAGAAAGGCAATGTTATAAAATTATCTGCTTCTCTATGTAAAATCAATGAATATTTCATTCATATCACCTATATACCAGATTCCAGAGCTAAATAACTTTGCGTAAAAAAATTCAGCAATTCTTGTAGAACTCATCTTACAGCTTGATTTGTTTACATTCTGCACATGTTAAAATTAGGCTTCGTTGTAGAAATAATCAAAGTTGGATGATCATTTAAACTAGAAAAGACTCATTTAAACTTCATCGACTCAATAGAGACTCATTTAAACTTCATCGAAAAAAATGAACTTTATTCAAATGATGTCATCGAAACATAAATCGTCTGGCTCTCTATGTAAAAGAAGTGAATATTTCATGCATACACTTTTATTCCAGACTCCAGAGTTCAATAATTTTGCGTGAAAAAAATTCAGCCATTCTTATACAACTCATCTTACAATCACTTTTTTACATACTGTATCCATTAAAATTAGGTTTCGCTGTAGAAATAATCAAAGTTCGATGATCATTTAAACTCAAAAATAGTGTCATTGCGTTGACGCAGAATATAGATGCACAGAAAATACGCAAAAATAAAGCGGTTTTAGGACGGATGCAACACCCAATATAAATTTAAAAGAACTTTAAAAATCACGATGTTTACTCTGGGAAAAAAAGAAAGATAGATACCCTATTTTATTTTGAAGTGGATCACGTGATCTCTTCATATAATACAGGTGTCATTATTAATTTAATTTTTATTTAAAAAACTACCAAACATATTTTACTGAACTTTTTTTATATATTTTTGGGGATAATTTGAATATTTCTTAAAATTTTCGAAGCAATGTGTGAATTTTAACTTCGCTTAAAAATGTTTGAAAAATGATGTCCCATAGGGTTCAATGTATTTCATTTTTTCAACCAGGGTTGAATCCAAAACTAATTGGGTGATATTATCCATTTACATTACCATATGTTCGAAAGACTCTCAACACCATACTAAAATTTCATTTTGATAAAGTCATTTTTACGGCAGTTATCGTGCGAACGGACAGACAGACAGAATGAACAAAGCCATTAGCACTTTTGATTAACAAAGCCATTAGCAAGGCCTTTAACACTGTTCAACTATCGTGTAAAGTGTTAAAAACTGCATTACAACATCTAAAGAATATTTGTTATTTTTTTTTGTAAATTTGCTATGCGAGAAAAAATACATAGTCTAGAGTAGAAAAATGATATATCGTGACTCATTTCAAATCGTTCAGCATATAACATATGAAAAAAAGAAGGTCAATATTTCCGCGTATCATCTGAGATGTATTTTTAGATAAAACAGTTCAGCAACTTTTTATCTGAGATTAAAAAAATACGCGGAATAAGTTTACCTCTATATTTAGATTTGTTAACTATATTTGGGGACTTCGTGGCACAAATGGCTCTGATCTTTGCTTCCTCTGCTGTTCTGATTGTGACGTGTAAAGAAAGATTAACTTCCATGAAGAGTGGAAGGATGGGTGAAATCAACATCTCTTTAATCGTCTGCCTTTGATGTTACAAAAGTTAAGATTACAAAGACGTTTAAAATTAAAATTCTCAAACATCTGCTAAAAATAAATGTAAATAATAAGCCTCGTATACAGGATGATTCCTAATTCCAGCTAAATAACTTTGGAACAAACACAGCTATAGCTATGAAAGTTAGATATTGGTATAGTAAAATAACAATGCGCTATCAGATGTGAGGATTTTAAGGATTTTCGTTACTGTTGTTAGTATTGGGATCATTTTGTTAAAATTGATAATTCTGAGATTTTAGGAGGCTTGATTGAGTTTAGTTTAAGTTGACCCCTCAGGCTGGCTGTCTTCAAAAAGCATTTGTTTGGTTTTGGGGTTGCTCCTGATTGTTTAGTAGGTGCTTTGTTTGATAGGTGCTGGACCTTTGGGTTTCATTGTTTTTTTGGATTTTTGGATTTGTTGCGTTTATTGCTATTGGTAATTTCAATGATGACCTGTTTGCTCATTTATTAGTACTCTTAGATTTAATTGGCGAATTATGTTTGTTGTTATTTATTTGATTTCGAATTTATTTTCGTGTATAGATATCGTGGACTTCTTATGTTTCCGACTGTGCATTAAGATGCCTTGTGCCTAGTTGGCGGGCCGCACAGTCTGAGCTGAAGAAGAATTATACCATTCGTTTGTACTATATTTCATTTCCTACTAATTCGTGGATGCTCTACCAGTTTCTAATTTAGTTGTTTTCGCATCTCTCATAGTTTCCAAGATAGGAGTGCTAAGTCTAAAATTTTGCAACAAGGGGTGCTGCGGTCGCTTTTATCTGAAAACGCACAGCTATTTTACTCTGCCAATATCCAACTTCGACAGCTGTAGATGTGTTTGTTCCAAAGTTATTTATCTGAATTGAAACTTTAGTAATATATATATATATATATATATATATATATATATATATATATATATATATATATATATATATATATATATATAAATTGAGGAATTTTTATTTAACCTGTATTATATATACCTGAGATTGATCATAAATAGAAATTGTTCTGTATAGCAAAAGTGAAAGGAAGATGGACTGAAATGTAAATGTGACATCAAAAGGAATATAATACAAACTGTTGAATATTTTAAAAAGAACGTTACAAAAAGATATTATAAATAAAACAGGTACTAAATTGGCTTCTTCCCTGTTCCATATATAAGTTAAGGAAAGCAATAAGAATTACATGTGGTAAAGATGAGTGAAAAAAAAAAATTTTTTAACTACACATTTAAAAGAATATTTTTATAAATCACATATGTAATGCAGGTACTCAAGGTACTAATCCCCTTGTTTCCTGCATAAACATACATGGTGTAAATGCAAAAATCGTGTGTAAGATGAAAAATTGCAAAACAGAGAAAAAATTTTTTTGCACGTGGAGCTAGGCCTTTTCGGCTCCCTAAAATTTTTTTGAAAATGAATAAATTGAAAAAAATGAAAAGCATTTCCGAAACCATGTGCGTTATCAAGGGCCATACCTGGTTCGTTAATGCTGATTCTACGTTTCTGCGTACATTACTGTAAATTGTATTACAGAAATAATGCACATGGCCCGACGTAGAAGAAAGTAGAAAATGGATCAGATATAAATATGAAAATAATAAAATAAAATAATCAAATATACCTGCGTATGGTTGTGTATTTATGAGAATACAATTTTATGTATTGTAAAAGAATAATAATAATAATAATAAAATAACATAAATTGAGTTACCCCATGTGCTTCTAACATTGTAGAGTAAGTGATACTGACTAAGCTCTTTCCAACTCGAAACAGGTTGCAGTTAATTTGATTGACTAAGAGTGCAATAGTACAATACAAAGAATGGATATTATGAAATGGTGGTCTATATCTCCTTGTTCGGGTGCTTCTAACTAGGCACGTATGGGGGATCAACCTTTGCAATGCATTGGTTCCGTGAGCGTTGCCCGGGCTGAAAAAGCAGCTTTAAACGGGAATGAGGAGTCGCAATCCTCCTCTGCCATTATATGCATTGCATTTGGTTTCCCCTCCTTTGAACTTGATCCTTTTTATTGATTTCATTTGTATATATATATATATATATATATATAATAATTACAACGTGTAGATAGAAATGTAGATCTATTTCGCATTTCCGAGTCAGGGATGACCCTTGAGAACGTTCAGAGTCACGGAAATACTCTTTTTGGGTTGTCACTTCTTATTTTCTTACATTCAAGTGTGATTCTGTATTACGTATCCACATTTTATTAGGGTAATGATAAAGACTAACCATTAATTACTATTTATGCTATTACCACTCCATTGGCATTTGGAGTTAATGAATCAATCAGTAATTTACTTGTTTTATCTGTCACAAAACTATCTTTGAATTTGATAAGGGATGAGTCGTAAGTATTTGGTAATATAACAAGCAAATAAAATTATTACAATGTGTGTTATATCGGGAGTGGGCACAATACTACTAAAAGGTTGATACAGTTTAAATTTTAAAACTGCAAAATTTTCTGAACAGAACAACCACTAATTTTATTCATTTTTTTTTTCAAAGATAATTAGCTATCTTATTATATCATATCATGTAATTGCACAAGTGTTTGATTCATAGTTCACACAGTGTTACATGTCTGCTGTGAATATTAGCCAATCAGCGAGAGACGTTTGATAAGATTAAAAACTGGCATTTAAAATGCTGCACCTGGATCGTACTCCGTCTCGAAATAGTGCTTTATCACACCTTCGGCCGAAGCACTTGATTGCACGGTAAGCAGCTGTTTCAATATTCTTCTCATGTAGATCAGACGATAGAAGTAAATAGCGACTAGTTGCGTGTGAAGTAGAATAATTTAAAATGCTTTGAAATTAAGAAGTTTCAAAAATATATCTTGAATTTAAGGCATTTGACTGACTGTACAGTCTTATGGGCTAATCTAGATCGTAGCGTCATTGGAAGCGATCCAGGAAATATTAAAAAAATTTCATTTTTTCGTCATTTGTGCGGAATAATATTAATGCGTTTAAGCAGAATCAGAAATTATGATATAATCAAAATACTTTTCTCTTAAATTTAAATATTTTCTCTAAATGCAAATAATATTTCTCTGAGGCAAAACGAAAAATCAAATTTCGACTTTAGTTTTTAGACAAACTTTAGTTTTCATTTCGTGAAAATATTTTAATTTCCTAAATAACTATACGCCAAATTGCTCATTTGTTTTCGAAAAGAGTCAATTTTTATATAAAATGCTTAATTTTAGTTTTCTTTTTGTATTTTTAAATCGTATTTCATGAAAATGAAATAGTATTGAAATACGTTACATTCACTGACAAATGAATTTATTGACAATTAAATAGCTTTGTTTTGAAAAAATTATGCCTAACAGATAATTTGAATAAAATGGCACAGGAAATTGAAATGTGCGATAATGCTAATGCTGCAGTTTGTTTATTTTATTGATTGATTTATTTATTTTTGTAATTAATCAAAAATCTTTTTGAGAAGGGGTGGGGGCATTTTTTAACGTTTCGGACAAAAGATTTGTACCTTTCATTTAAAAAAAATGGGTGACTTTATACTTTGAGGAATCGACATGATTTTCTCTATGCAATGTACTTTCTTCACAGTGGAAAAATTTTGTATTATATGCCACGGCATAATGTTTTTAACGCTGAATTGTACATTGGGCGTTTTTTCGAATAACAACACTATTTCGAAGTATCCAATTAACTTATATTTCGCGCAACTCTTAATTGACAATTATCAATATGGATGACATCCGCAATCAGCAATGGAGTCCAATTTGTTCAAACATTTTAATAATTGATCAATTTGGCGTCATTTAAATGTTGCCTATATTTTCGTTAATCTGAGGTGGCGATATTTTGCTAAATGACTCGCAAAGTTCGCCAAATTTAGCGCCAAGTGTTACACACAGACGGAGAGAAAAAAATTTCTTATATATAAATGACTATTGGCGGAATGGTTGGTCGTAAAATTACAAAACTAATATACAAGTATCTTAAATGAAACGAACTAGATCCACAGGAATAATGTTACAACATTTGTCTCATAATATTGCATGATAAAAGTGAACAGATTTGACGAATGATAATAGTTAATTCTTTTTTTTTAATAATTAAGGTGGTACCACGTCTACTTCAATATATAAACAATAACATTAAAGGCACATATCATAGATTTAAAGGTCATTTAATCAAGTAAAACCATCCGATAAGACGTACAAATGTTAAAAGGCCAGAGCGTACTGTACTGTTGTATACTGTTACCACCACCCGATGTATACAATACATCACCATAACTCAATCATTTAAATTTTCGTCAGGACCGTGACGTCAGGACCTCGCCCACATCCCCTCCACCATAGAAACACCGTGCGTCTACGCGCGCATGTGGGTGAAAAATCGATCTCTGCTTTCGTGGTTTGGCCGAGAAATTGAAAATCATTACTTCCTTAAAATCCGGATCGTGCCGCTTTTTTTTTATTATTTCTTGACCAGATTGGGATTGTAAGAAAGCCTGATCTTCGAGCTTTTTAAAAATGCAAATTATTAGTTGAAATTGTCTGTACTTTTCCTGACGCGAGGATTTAAAAACGAAAGTTCGTTTATTTGAGCCGAAAGTGACTTTTTTTTTAAAATCTTTAAAAAATATTAGAATTTGTCCCTGAGATTTGAAATTGATATATATTTTACTCGCAATTGTCTGCTCTTTCCGGTCGTGTGATTTGTTGTTTTCTACGACGTCTGGATGGTGGAGAAAAAGGGGGGATAAAACGGTCGAAATCGCATAAAACATTAAATAACAACAAAAAGAAATTCAAGTTTAAAAAATAGGTTTTCACGTGTCATCTTCCCACCCTCCCGGGTCTCCGATTGTCAAATTTCGTAACTCTGCGACGCGCGGTCGATGTGTCTATAGTGTATAAGACAGACACACAAACATACAGATAAACATTGCCTTTTATTATATAGATTCTGAAATTTACATTCAGTCATTCAGATTTATGTAGTTGCAATCTGAATAAGGTTTGAAGCTGGTAAAGCACAATCAGTAACACATTTTATTAGTTTTAGTCTATATGCTTTTGTGTATTTTGTGGCTTCAGAGGCCCCATAGTGCCTACTAGGCCTCGGTCTAAAAGCTTTTGCCTAATCTGTATTCCTTCTTCACCCTGCCTAAACTATAACTATAGGCCTTCTAGAAGGTCAATTATCAAAATGTAATTAGAATTACGTAGTTAGAATTTTAGGACCCATGCGCGTTATTTTCCTTTTCAATATGAGGCCCCCTACACTACAATTTCGGTGTAAGGGTTCCGTATAGCTATAGAACTCTGGGCATGGACATGTTTTCAAAGAATCCTAAGCTTTAGAGCCTCAAAGTATCTGTTTTAATAGCAATATGTCATTACATAAATGTATATTTATGCTACCATTGAAAGGGACCTTAGAAAAAAAACGTTTGCATATGGGCCAATAAAATAATAAAATGCCGTAAATAAATGGATCTAATTTATTGCCTAATTTTCAGAACATGTCCACAGGACATCTGAGTTCTAGGGTGGACTTCATAATGCCCATAGCTTATCAAAATTGTGTTATGCTCGTCTGCTGGGAACAGACCTATCAAATTAGATTCCCAAGCTTCAGATTTTTTACGTCATCGTATAATGTGTGCCACTTATACTTGTAGGGCAAGTATGACTGATATATAATGCCCAAAGCCGCCCACTAGGGGACAAAAGATGAATTGCATAGGGGCCTGAACCGCATAAGCAGTTCATAAAAGAAGGCCAATAATTCGTAGCATAAGAAGTAATAGGGGGACCACGCATTTGTTGCATAAGGGCCCAAAAATTCTGTCGGCGATACTGTTAATGCTTAAAGAATTAAGGCATTAATAACTAAATTAAGTCTTTATATTTGCAGGAATCTCATGAGATGTTGTAGGTGTAAAAAGCCTTCTATGCATTTAAAATTTTCTGACAAATTTATTAAAAATATACTTGACTAGGTATAAACATTGCAGGCTAGTACACAGGCTGAATAAGGCAAGTTTACAGAATTATAAAAACGTGTCATTTCATTGAAAATTGGGCTGACTCAACGACTGTGCCTTGACAAAGAGGGGCCTCAAAATGACGCTTTGCATGCAATAAATATTACTAGATTTTACTGAGAATTGAAATTAAGCTTTTCAATTGTATTAAGTACTCATTTTTTCAAATGTGTTAAAACAACTCCGATAGTCCTTGAAAAAGAAAAACTGCTGTAGACGGTGGGGGGGGAGTCTCTTTTTGCACTACTTCTTTTAGCCACCTTACATTGCTATGCTCCTGGGATCAGATTACTTATAAAGTTTTGTCTACATCTTGCAATTTCTGAACAAAGATTGCTAGCGGTTTCGTTGTGAAACAGTCGTTTACGGCCTTTCGTTATAACGAAGGTTATAATAAAGTCACTGGATGCGGAATTTAGAACAGAGGGTTAATTTAGGGTAATTTAGGTAAAATAACTTATTAGAAAGGAAGAATTTTAATCAATAAAATTTTTCTGTGACTCATGGACAGAGGTGGATTTATTATGAGGCTAATAAAACTAAAGCTTCAAGTCCCACAACAAGAAGGCGATTTCCCAGGTTATGAATGCTTCATTTGCATTTTACATATATATATATTTTTATAAATAAGCACTCCATAATTTTATTTTAGATATAATTTATAGTACTAGGTCATGAATTACCATATTATTTTATTTTAAAAAGACATTTTCTTTCATGACTGGTGGAAAATGCGTGATTTCGCTCCTAAATCAATTCTTTCGACCGCCGTAGTGGCAACCATTCTCCGCCATACAGTCATAACTAACTGAATCAATTTCTTAATGCAAGGACATTGAAAACCACAAAGCGGGCATTGAAGACCATAAAACGGACATTGAAAAATGCTGCATAAGCTTGTGATTTGGCTAGATACGCTTAAAACTATATACTAGAATGATTTGATTGCATAAAAATTAAAAGAGATGACTCCAAACTAAAAGGAATTCTTTGTAAAGAATTTGCATACCGTAACTGATTTACTGTCTTTAGTTACTGAGTTTTAGAGACGCCGTACTATATTTTGAACGAATTAAGGCACTTTATTCATTGACCGAGACTCTAAGCAAATACTTACTTAATCCACTAAAACTTAAAGGAAAGGAGGTAAGTGTTTCATTTACTTATTCAATAATACAATATACATGTAAACAAAGTATTGCAACAAGTTCAAAACTTCTTCTCTTGGAATAGATGGATTTAGACATCCTGAGCATCCCAGAACATGAATGAATTATTTTTCCTTCTATTACTAGGTGGCTCTGCCCCCTGCTTGCACCGCTCGCACAACCCCCTTCGGGAGGATTCGCCTCCTACTCGCTGCGCTCACTTCATATCTATCTTTCCTAAAAATTCTACTATCGAAAATCTCTTTTCTATCCCTGCCTATTTTCCGCACGAGGGAAAAGCAGGTATTTTTCTTAGCCCAGGGAATATAAAAACTGGATTCCTTGATTATGAGCTCTCTTCGCGAGCTATTACATGCTAAACTAAAGTTTAAATCGATAAGCGGTTTATTTCGTCGTGTTACCCTATTATTTCTCAATAAATGTACCAAATTTCATATATTTTTATGCTATAGTTTTTACGGTACGAGACAGAGAAACGCTAGACGTGCCGATACGAGTAAAAAAGTTCACTTCAGAAGTGCATAGAAAATAAAAATATCTCAAAAACTACATCGAAATTTAAAAACAGGAGCTCTGTCCTGCAAAAATTCACCCATGTAGGTAACTGCCTGCAAAAATTCGTCGTCTTGCTATTGTTAGTCTATGCAGGACGCGGTTGGCCTAAACGTGTACCGCGGTAGCCCATTGGTTAGCGCGCTGGAGTTGCACTCGGTAGGCCCGGGTTCGATTCCAGCCACTGCCAAAACTGCCGCCGTGTTCATGCGGAGTACGATCACGTTAAACATGTGGGTCCGAAAGTCCTTCCGAGAGGTTGGTGGTAGGGGAAGGAGGGTACGGTCCCTGTGGATGCCTCCCCCAACTGGGTTCCGGTCTAAATTGGGTGGCACTTCCCGACCGTCCAAACAGTTACCTTACACCTTTCTGGTAGGTCGGACGGTCTGGGTTTCAACAACAACAACATCACACGCTGTAATTGGCTGGCTTTCGAAGCGATCGCCAAATGTATCACGTGACGCGCGGAGAGACTTTTTCTCTCAAGATTATTTCCGAGCAAGTCACCTGATATTTCTCCTTTTCTATAAGGTGAAGGAGGGTGAAAGTGCAAAAAAATCTGAATTAATGATTGAGAGCGTCAAATACTTCGGATTTTAATGCATTAAAGACTTCGCATTTATGTTCAAGTTATAAATGAATAATGCGTTAAAGTTATAGCTCTAAGGCAATGGATTGATTTTTACTTTCATATATATATAGGCGAAATTTTGAATTCCAGTTTTTGTCGGGAGAACACGTTTCAAGTAACCTTGACCATGAATGAGACGTTTTTAAAGTCATGCATGTATGTGTTTGGTGTGTGTGCGTGCGAGTGTGTGTGTGTGTGTGCATATGTGAATGTGTGTGTGTGTGTGCATAGGTGAGTGCGCATGTGTGAGTATGCATGTGTAAGCGCGTGTGTGTGTCAGTGAGTCTGTGGAGACGATATCTCACGAACGAATGAAGCGATTCGAACGAAATTTGGTACAAAATTACAATTAGGGAAAACCGGAAGCCTGTTGCTTTTAAACGGAATCGAATGTTCAGAACACCTCCAAATTTTGAAATAAAATTTTGAAAAAAATTATCAAAATATCAAAACTTTCAATAAAGTTACGCAAATAATTATTTCTTATGTAATTTTTCATTAGAAAACGATTAACATCAACTTTGGATTGCTAACATGAACAATTTTCGAGATATTGCACATATAAATTTATCAAAAAGATCACATAAAATTAGATAAAATGTATTAACTATTGTGAAATATTTTCACTTTTCATATGTAATATTATAAATTTGTTGTCATCAACCTCGTGGATCTAGTTCGTTCCATTCATGAGAAAAGATACTTTGGGTAACTGTTTTGTATTTGGACGTCATTAGTCGTTTATCTACTATAAGCTTATTTCTCCGTCCGTTTAATGCTTGGCAAAATTTCAGAGGCTAATTTTACGGAATATCGCAAACTTGAGTTTTTTAAATATTGCCGAATTGACTAAAATGTCGCCAAATTGATAAAAATATCACCAAATTGATAAAAATGACACTACATAGGAGGTCCCGGTCACTTAGACAGTTACTCGAATCTTCGAATGAGTCGGGCGACCTGGGACTTCAACTACATAGGAGGCTCTGTTTTGCAAATTTTTAATTCCGTCATATGACGGGAGCACATTCTAGTATATAAGTAATGCGCTTTTTCTACCTTTGTTTGCAACACTTGATGATGCATTTGGCAAACTTGGCAATTAATCTAGCGAAATATCGCCAACTTGACAATATTATGTTATACAAAATCAAAGTGTGGGTATGTCGGGTATATGAACTTTTGCATTTTAGTTAAAATGTTAGAACATGTATTAGCAAAATAAGATTTCTTTTAGCAAAATGATAAAAAAAAAGCTAACATTGTTTAAACCTTTATTTGGATCTTGCATCTCCTTCAAGAAAAAATAACAATTTATAGTTTGCGATTATGAAGACTTCCTAACTTATAACTGCCGAAAGAATTTCAAGACATTAATATGAAGTGCACTTTATCGTACAAGATGCTACTACATGCTCTGTGTTGTATATAATAACTCAGCTGTCGGATGTTAAAATTTAAAATGTTTACAGTTTTCCATATATGTGCTTCAGAAAAGTTTTTAGAAAGATACTAATAGTGAAAGGAAAGTTTAAACATCCATCTTAGCTCATAAAAAATGCAATATGAGAATTAATATAACATAGTGTTCAACAGTCGGACCGTTTGTGATTAATGAAACAATATATAAATAAATAAATGCTGAAAAATTGGGAAAATAAAATGCAATATTTTTTTTCTCTTATAATAAATTACATATTCCACAATTACAAAAAATAGTATTTTTTAACATCGTCTTCAACACATTTGACAAGCATTTTCCATAGTTTGTTCATAAATAAATACTGTTACTGAAAGAATATATATCCATAAAAACTGTTATAAAAAAGAATTGCTAAACACAGCATATATGTATGGAAACAGTAATGTTTACTTTTGAAATATTTATTTACTGTCTCAGAAATATAAGTAATGGCCCATGCTTATCTAAATAAATTAAAGGTTTACAGGGAGGATAATGCATTAAATAGTCTTAAGTTATATTAAATATAAAAATCAGTAATAGTATGTATGGTGAAATATGTATCTTTCAATTTGTGATGCTGACCGAGTCAATTTTGATCCCCAAACATTTGAATCCAATATCTAGTTAACTTTGTTATATTCTTTGTCATTTTTCAGTCATAATTTTCCAGCATATGAATCCAATTGAAAATATTGTGGCTTTAGTTTTTTTATAGCTTATTTCTTGTGATAAATGATTAAAAATGAGCCTACAATATTTTCATGTTACCTATTTGAAACAGATTATAAGTTCTTTCCACAATGTATTTGGTTATAGACTTTTAAAACACACACACACATATATATATATATATCACAAAAAAAATCCATAAATGTCAAGTTAATGAGATTTTACATTCTACGGCATAAACATACCTTTAAATCGGTATACAACAATTAAAGTTTATTTAGTCCTTCAGATCCATAATTGTTATATTAGATCCATTTGTGTGGCGGAGGAATACCGAGTGTAAATGTATATTGTTCACAACCCACTTAAAACTGTAACTCACAGACAATTTAGCTCATGTGTGTACAAAAAATAATAATATAATTTTACTCTAAATAATTTTGAAATGCAGATTTTGGTGGGAAAATTTTACAATTTGCCATTGTTTTTAACGAATTTTTTTAAACATCTATTTCGTAGGATATAGATGTTTAAAAAGATATAGTGGCTAATATGGAAGCAGCATAAAATTACGAAAGAGGTAGAGTTCATGAAGGATTTCCACTTGTTCTGGAGAGAGATGTCACTTCCTATTCAAAAATTTACATTTTCATTTCTAGATCTGTTTTTCAGATTTAGCTTTAGGTACATCTTAGTTGAAGACTGATATAGATTAAACATTGAATTCCGGAGGATTCACTGTGGTCGGTTTCTTGGGTATATGATAGTTGCCACAAATACTTATGGATTTTTAGGAAACTTTGTATCCGGCTAATCTAGAACTAGATAGAATTTTTTTTAATTCTAGTGAAAACATCGAAATTTTATATTTTCTTGACATGTTAGCATAGGACAAAATTTGACATAATCATGCATAAAAGAGGTTATTTATAGCTCAATGATCGCGAAACTTGATAGTTTCAATCATTGTTGTGAAAAGTAGCCGCGATACATTTATGTGTTAATGACGTCATCGGCTTCCTCGGCATGGGCGCCCATTAGGAAGGGCAAGGGAAGGGGGACACATTCCCCCACCTGGACGCTATAGTCACAAAGGCAGGCATCATGTTAATCAATGTTATACGTCTTATCCTTCAGTTTGGTCCTTCCTAGAAAAAGTTCTATGGGCGCCCATGCCCCCAAGGTTAAGTTACCCCCGGGGGTACATTTTCAAGTCTTGTATCAACCGAAAGGTGTTTTCAAGCCCTTTACAGTGAAGGATTACACGCTATAATTGGAATCATAGGGACCCATGATACCGATTTTTCAAATTTTTCCTTGTAAAATTGTTAGAAAAAATCGAAAGCTACCTAAAAATGCATTTTGGTATGAGAAAGTCGAGCGGAGTCACACTCCCGTTAATTTTATTTGAATTGGAAAACCAAAAAATTCAATATTCCCACTATTATCCAGTGTTAATGCATTGTAATTACTTTTTACAAGAAATGATTAAACACCATTGTTGTCGATTATTCGCTGTTCTCGAGATATTAGAAAATTTATTTTTCCACACCGCGTAATATCTCTAGAAGTAATAAAGTTATTTACATGAAATTTTGTGTGCTTATTGTAACATCATAATATTATACAGAATTGTAACTTGTTACGTGATTAACGAATGCAACCGAAGTGTAATGCGATTTTAAAATCATTTAAACTGGCTGGATGTACAGAAAAATGTGATTATGTTACACATGAAAGATAAATTTGAAAAATAGTCGATGTGTGTCAAATGTTTTATATTTATATCTTCTCTTGTATATGAAGTATGAAATATCGGCGTAAACTAATCATAAAAATTCGAAAGAAACTGATATTTCATTTTTACCTCTTGAACAAAATAAATAATAAAACAAGTATAATTACAATTTGGATTAGAGGGGTTTGAATTATCGAATCGCTACTGTTTTTGATAAAATTGAGATTAAAAAGAAGAATTCGAGGAATTATGATGGGAATACTTAGCATCGCTCCTGGATGGGGCCTCTCCATAAAGTACGTAAATGGTGGTTCTCCATAAAGAACGTTTGGGGCATCAAGGCCACTACGAAATAGCATCATTATAACAAACATGATAAGGCATCAACATAAACCATGAGCAAGAAAATTAAATGAAATGCAATTACACTGCAAAATTAAAAAGGATGAAATTCTATATCAAGTATGGCATGTATATATTACTGTGAAAGACCGATATCTGGCAAATGTCGATATTCTCCGCATTCACATAGTCGCTTATTGTATGTCCGAAATATTTCCTAAATATCCTTATTTCTCACTCACACCGGCAAATGCCGACATTCAGCATGCACTGATGGTAAATGTTGAACAAAAATATTTTTGTTACGTTAAGACAAAAATGCAACCTTTTAAATCATACTTTATTATTAAAACATAATGATAGATGTCAAAATAGGAGAAAGCTTAAGTAACAGCACATGTAAATAAACTGTTGAACCTAAAACGAACAGTACATTCTAAATGAGAAAAGAAAATAATACCAATAATAACATAAATTATGTGATTAACGTTATACAATATTATTTATTGCAATAATTATGCCCTGTTATGACACTTTGAATTGCACAAGAGTTCGACCTCCAGAGCATATCTGTGCTTGTCGATATACACCGGCGATGCTCCGAATGTATAAGAATATAACCAAATATTCGGTCTTTCACTGACGTATTTGGTATGTTGTTGTTGAAACCCAGACCGTCCGACCTACCAGAAAGGTGTAAGGTAACTGTTTAGACGGTCGGGAAGTGCCACCCAATTTAGACCGGAACCCAGTGGGGGGACGTATTTGGTATGTGTCGACATTCACCGGAGAATACTGAAATTCTCTAATTTCGGACTTTCACGGTAACATATACATACAATAATTTCAACATTTAAAAGTTTTATCAGAGGGACAAACGATGTTGACGATGTTTTTATCATTTGGGATCATAGTTTGAGTGACCTCCTCAAATCTTTTGGATATCGTTAACGATTATTACCCTTCCATTCATTTTACTGTTGAGCCCGAATCTAATCTTTCTTTACCATTTTTGAATGTTCTAGTTTCTCGTAATCCTTTCGGTTTCCAAACTTCTGTCGATCGCAAATCCACCTTCACTAACCCTTGCATTCCTGCAAATTCTTTTCATCCCAACTCGTCTGAAAAAGCTTCTTTTAAAGCATGCTTTAATCGTGCTTTTAATGTCTGTTCCCCCATTTCATCTTTAAATAACGAAATTGACTTTATATTTAAACTAGGTCAGGATGCTGCTTACTCTTTTGAATTTGTTTATAAAAAAAAATTCTCAAATTCGCCGAAAATTTATTCAACCTAATTCAAAATTCAATTCTATTGACGACCGCACGCCGTTCAAAGGTAGTTCTCCTTAGCGTCCAAAAATGTTTTGTCCCCTTACCCAATTTTGCACCGAATTTAAATTTAGACCTGCTCACTCGACTGTGATCACTATGTTTAATCGCATTCGCACTGATAAATTTAGGGATAGGGAAAACTTTAAAAGTCGAGCCAGAGTATATGGAGTACCCCCTCTTTCTCCTGATAATGATTTTAAATTTTATATGGGTAGCACTACGGTAGGCATACGTATGGCTGAACATGCCAGAGACGTTAAAAATCAAACACAATCGACTGCTCTTGCCCAACAAGATAATTTTCAGCCCCTTTTCGAAAAAACTTTCCTTTTGATTAATTGTAGTAATCCACTCTCTATTCTAATGTATGAATCCATGTTTATTTACTTATACTGTGCTGAGATCTGTCATTTTGATCCTGTTTAGGTTTTGAGTTATGCTTGGCGACTCGTTCTCGCTTCCATGCACATTAAACCTTTAATATCCTACCTCTGATAAAACTTTTAAATGTTGAAATTATTGTATGTATACATGCCATACTTGATATAGAATTTTATCCTTTTCAATTTTGCAGTATAATTGCCTTTAATTTAATTTTCTCGCTCATGGTTTATGTTGATGCCTTATCATGTTTGTTATAATGCTGCTATTTTGTAATATGCAAATTTTGTCTGCAGATATGGATGATATTTAAGCATGTCATGTACGATTTCACTTGATGCCACTGAGGAAGGATGTGTTGACGCCTAAAAGCGCTCTGGCCTTTTTTAAAACTATTTGTACGTCAATAGTATGTCTATTAAATGACTTTTAGAATCCTATGTTTCGTCATTTAATTAAATATTTGATAATACTAATTACTTTTTGTGTTTGTCTTTTATTAAAAAAAATTATTTGAAAAGCGTGCGATATCTTGAGAACGGGTTCATGCTAGCGTTCTAAAATGAGTGTCATTCGTTTCATAATGAAAAATTATGTAAGTAACATTTCTGTATTTAAAAGTATGGGAGGTTTATTAATTCTTCATTTTTTAAATCATTTGTAAATCGAACACTATATCGAGAACAGTTTGTGCTAACGTTCTAAAGTTTATATGATCCGTTTTTTAATGAAGAATGAGGTCTGAAATGATTACTTGTCATCATTATTGAAAATATTGATTTTTAATGATTTTTTAAAAAATTTATACTAAAATTAGGTATTTTCCCGAACTGTCGTTCGCCTTTAAAACGAATAGAATTCAAGTACTTACGTCCAAGATATTTTCAAAACGCTTTATTTGTTCGTGAGGTATCGTGTCCGCAGACTCACGCACGCACACACATTAGCATACGTACACACACAATAACTTACATTACTTCAAAGAAGTTCGATTCGAGTTCAAGGATACTTAAAAACATGCCCTTCCGTAGAAAACTCGAATTGGAATTTTCGACTCCGTCACAATACTTTCCCTATACATGATACTATGCATGTAAGGAAAGTGAAACACACTGTATAAATTCCGGAAACTTATACACAAATGCCAAAGAAAGTATGCCTGGGATTTTATTGAGAGATCTTACAGTCCGTTATAATCAATAACTTGTAGTTTATGGATGTACTCATAGTTTATGGACAAAACACCATTCTGCTTAACGGATGCAATTGATGTTTTTCAGCACAAAAACAACTGCCACCAGATCTACTTCCTGGCCAAAAAAAAGAACAAAACGATGGACGCCAAAGACAGTTTCCAGGCTTTCCTAGACAAGAAACAATACAGCCAAAGCGGAGTGCGCCGGTACGAATGGATATTTGGAAAAACATTTCTCAGCACTGGAGGATACGCCACTACAAAGGCAAATATAGAAATATTAATTACAGTACACTAATTAGAGCGCCACTTTGCAAATCTTTTTCAATCCATATGTAATTTCGCAAGTTTTCGGCTAATACTTGGCATATAGATGAAAACCAGATATTAAATTAAAAGGGATCACTTTGTACACTTGTACAAAGTACTAGGCTGTCGTGTACATAAATTATTATTTAACATTTAATATTTTACATTTATTATTGAGGTTTTCTACTACTTTCATGGAATAAACGTCCCAGTTATTAGACATGTAGCTAGATGTCATGCTTCTCTTCGGTTATGGGCCGCGCCTAGTTTAGTGTTATTTTACTTAGTTTCGTACAAGGTTTAGCTCAATTTGTTCTAGACTTGCAGTTGTATGAATATTAATTAAACTGAAAATCTTTACATTTGGCATAAATATTTTATTTGAATTTTACCAAAAGTCGGTTTCTTGTATAAACTAATTTCATCCATCCATCATTTGTAAAGTGTTTCCATATACAAAAGCTAACTGCTAAATTACAGTAAAACGACTTCTACTCCATAACAGGACATTGTCAACGGATCATCCCTCACCACCCGTGGACCATGGTTTCACTGTCATATTCTCTTGTCAGCATGAAGCAAGCGATGAGGATAAGTGAGCACAGAGCCCCTTAATGCAAAGATTTTAATATTTTTCTGTTAAAAGTACTTACTTTGAATCCTGTAATGCTTACTGGTCCCGAATGCTGTAATGCTTACTCCTGTCCCCGTGCTAACGAGCAGAAATGACCGCACAGGCCACTTTGCATTAAAATGTTTTTCCTTCGGACAACGTTTCTCAAACTGTGGATTGCCCCTGTCGATCTGTCAAACTGTTGTTCTGTCAAACTGTTGTTCTGTCAAACTGTTGATCTGCCAAACTGTCGATTCCCCCTGGAGGTCGCTGGCATCTTAGAAGAGGAGCACTCATAAATGCAATTAGAGAATATATAATATACAATGTACAAAGAATCATCTACTGCCATAATAAAAAGATTTAAATAATATATTACAAGAGTTATCTGGAAATAATAAGATATATCAGAAAATAGTCGTCAGGAATTAATAAGGCAAGGGGGTGCGTTACCGAAACACCGCTGTCTTAGTATGTAAAGGGTCTTAGTATATAAATGGTACAGGTTGTTTATAAAATGTTTTAAAATATTTTTGTTTCCCGTCTTATTTCAGAAATACATCGATGTGCTGAATCTGAAGCCTGGACAAAAAGTTCTGGATGTAGGCTGTGGCGTTGGCGGACACACCTTCTACATGGCTGAAGTAACCATTTTCCGTATTTTAAAATATCATTAGTACAGCGCTATTAAAATTGAATACTTTCAAACTAAAATAAAAAAATTTAAAACGCGACCATAAGAAACATTTATAATAAATAATTAATTATTGGACAACATGATAAATTCTATACAAAAATAATCATTACTTGTGCTTCTAGTGTCTCCTACTTTAGAATGTATAAAACATTGCTTTTTATAGGACTTTAAAACAAGTGCACTATCAATTGAGCTACTTGAACTTTCATAGATCTTCACATTCGCCTCCTCCTAATTTCGGGTTCATTTGTCTTCTTATAGCCTCAACGATTCCATTCATTTCCTCCCTTCCATTCTTCATTTTTTAAGTCTATTCTATATTGTAAATAGGAGACAACAACGCTGCCAGTGTAAAGTTTTGTATAGAAAATAACACGCACTTGCACCCTCTTCCTCTCGAGACAGGTGCTCTTTTAGCGGAACTCGTTGCTTTGTTTAGAAGAACTCTTTCAAGTTACAAAATGGTTTTGCAAATATTGTATTCGGTGAAATGCGAATAAAATCCTAATCGCTGAATATATACCGAGAGAAATGTATTAACTGAAAAAAGGTAAATAATTCAATTGGGATTCGCGTATTAAATCAGTAATAAAACGGACATCTTCATAGCCGTTTACGTTTTTCTTTGTAAATCTGTATTTTAGATAATATTGCGCATTCTAAAAAACACAAATTTACAAATACAGATTTCAAAAATATAGATTTAGATTTACTGCTTCAGATATATATTTATGTATTTAAAAATATGATTTCTATTTAAAAATATGTGCCTGTTTCCCTAAATATTCTGTTTAAAACTTTTTAAATGTAAATTAGAAATGGTCGGATAAAACGCTACACTAAAAATTAATATTTTTCCGAATATGTAAAAAGTTTCACTGTGCGTTGCCTTTTCTCTTTTCTCCATTACCGGTATTCCCCCTGTTCACATTTTAATTGATATTCTTCACAAAAAATTCCTTTTTTGGAAACTTCGTATCAATTCGTTCTCTGATCCTTCCCTTCCCTCCCCCTCTTCTTTCGACTTTAATCGTCCTCTCTCTAATTCTTCCCCCTCAAACCGCATTGTCCTCCTTAAACCCCTTAATCCTTCCTCTTTCTCCCATCTAAATTTTTATACCGACGACTCCAAACTTGACGATAATGTTGGCTTGTCTGTTTGTTTATTTAATCATGATAAATTAGAAGAAGTTTTTAAATTCAAACTTGACAATGGGAACACAGTTTTTCAGGCAGAAATCGCGGCCATTAACTTTGCCATTGACTGGGCAACTGATAACTTCTCCAAAATAAATATTTTTTCGGATAGCCTTTCATCAATACAGGTCTTTAAATCAATTAAAAGCAAATCTAACTACATTAACTCTATCAAAAACTCTGCTTCTCGCTCTAAACACCTTTTAAATCTTATTTGGGTCAAGGCCCATGCTGACATTCTGGGAAATGAAGTCGCGGACTTCCACGCTAAAGAAGCATCCTCCTCCGGTTTCCCTTTTTCAGTTCCTCTCCCCTATTCTCGTTTAACTAATTTGCAAAAATCTCTTACTTCAAAACTGGCAAAAGTATCTTAATGAATATATCTCCCCTAGGACTCATGACCCAGCCAGAATTCTAAATTATCTCCCCAAAGTTAACGTAAATACCCAAATTCATAATAAATACTTAATCTATTTTTTAACTGGTCATGGTCCTTTTCTTGATTATTTATACTATTTTAAACATAAAAAATCCTCGAACTGCTTATGCAACTCTTTTGGCGACGTAAATCACTTTGTTTTCTCTTGCCCCTTAACTAAGAAATTTCATCTTTCTAAACCTGCTCCTGGAAATCAAGCGGCTTGGTTTTCCAGTGTCAGCCGCAACAGTCAATCCATTTTTTATCTTAAGAACTGTGTCCTCATTGCAAGAGACATTTCCAATAAAGTAAATTGACAAGTTCGTCGGGCTTTACTGCTTTTAACTTTCCTGATCAATGAAGATTCCTCTGCTGTTCCCCTTTTCCTGCTTTTGTTTGTACAAACTTGTATATATTAAATTGTAAATACACTCATCATATTGCCAACTGATAACACTATTGTTAAACTGAAAACACTTTCATCTTTTATTATCAACCTCCCATGTCATTTTGTATTTACTTCATCATCTATATCATGTTGTGCAATGTTTCATTATTATTATCCTTGATGTTTTTCTGAATGTTTCGTGTCCATATTTGTGTCTGTTTACAGTACCTGTCTTCGTTATATTCGTATTTCTTGTCTATAAAACTGTCTGTCCTACGAATTTATTCTTAAATTTTAAAAAAATGGATTTTTAATAAACCTCCAGAGCGGTCGCTGTCCTTGGAAGTCTGCACCTGCTAGCTTCCTTTCCCGGTCGTCCAACCAGCTACTCAAATCCTTGGTTGAGTCGGACGGCCTGGGTCTTCCACATTCCACTGTGCTTTGCCTCTATTCAGATAATGCATAGCGGACCTTTGCTCCTATTTAACCCCTTTGCTCTGTTCAAGGAGAAAACACCTTTACAGGCTGCCATTCCTATTACGTGAATGCAGGGTTGCTATACAGGGTGTTGCCTTGAAGTAGTGACAAATTCAGAAGGGGGATATTAGACATCAAGAGGAACAAAAATTGTCATAGAACATGGTATCGCAAACCACGTTTAGTCGGTGAAATTCACAAAAATACTTATGAAGGGTGTGACGTCGAGTGGGACAAAAAGGCAAATAATAAGTAGAAAAACCATTTACTTGACAACATGATTACAACACAGCCTGTGCTGTACAAAATAAAGTACAATAATAAATGCACAAATGTAAAATAAATAAGTACAAAAACCATTTACTTGACAGCATGATTACAATACAGTCTGTTCAACACAGTTCAATGTCAGAAAGGAAACAAAGAGAAATGATTGCAGGAGTCATTCGAAGTTGCGGCCGCGTAAGTCATTGCACAACCGATAACAACACAGTAACGATTGTTGGAAGCGCTCAAAGATACCATGTGTGCTGGCGATGTCTGCCACAGCGGCGACGATCCCCGCTATGAGATCCTTCAAATTATCCACAAGCGTCTGATACACGAGTGATTTAAGGTGTCCCTAAAAGAAGAAGTTGAGGTCCGGGGAGCGTGGAGGCCAAGCAACAGGTCCGGGGAGCGTGGAGGCCAAGCAACAGGTCCGGCGCGTCCAATCCAACGCTGGCTCGCTGCTTTTATTTTCCCCACACAAATGAGAAATTTACATAGAGAGGGTATCTTCTTCTCGACCGCGCTCTTTGTGCAGAGAGGAAAGGCTCCAGTCGCTGTATTTGTTTCAAGGGAAAATGGCAGCTGCAAAGTAAGTGCTGCACGTGGCTACCAGTGCTCCTGTACCAGCGCATTCGTTTTACCACGCTACTTACGTCAGGTACTGTGAACCAACCCATGAACGGCAAGAAATCAGCGATCAATCGATTGCCTCTTTCCCTGTTCTCTCGATGTCTATTTTTGCGATTTTCACCAACTAAACGTGGTTTGCGATACCATATTCTATGGCAATTTTTGTTCCTCTTGATGTCTAATATCACCCCTTTGAATTTGTCTCCACTTCAAGGCCCTGTATATTGAATTTCGGGGAGAGGTTGCCTGGTTTGGTAATGTATCGTCAACTTAGCGACTTTTCAAATGTACTAGAACTTTCTCGAAATAATGAATATTCCGGGAGATACGAGCCCCTTCCGAAGATTTCTATGGCGAGTATATAAAAGGAGTCATCGCTCAGTAGGTGGCGTGATACGAACTAAATTAAATTGTCTCCCGTTTAGCGGACGCTGCGTGCTGGAGCTTGTCGTACTAGAACAGTGGTCTCCAAAGTGGGGTACGCCAAAGAGGTAGGCTCACGATCACTTGCGAGTGTATGATGGTGAATCACGTGAGTGCGAGGTGGTCGCTGTGTCTGGTTTCACATCCCGACCTCTCAGTGCGCCATTGTGCAAGTGCCTGGTAGATCGTATATCATCATCGGGAGAATTTTATGAACTGTACGGAGCTTATATAGGTATCGGTGTGTATTATAATAACTATGATTAGTTGATTCTTAAATGCTATTGATTTTAAGCCCTCATAAAATGGATAAATGGTTAAAAAAATTGCCCGCAAAGAAACCGCGGGTTGAAGATTATTCTGATAGTGCTTCTATTTCTGGTGCGCAACATAAAAGTAATAGTGCTGATAATTGTACTGATAATTGTTCAAGTTCATTAGCAATCACGCCAAGAGGTAACGAAAAAGATCAACCATGCACAAAGCATTGATTATGAAACCCTTTCCAACTACAATGCAATTTTATTTAAACATCTCTAAAATGTGATACATTCAGCGGTAATATTTTTAAAATTATCACAATACTACAATAATTTATTTTATTTGAAAACGTTATCGAAAAAAATGAACTTTATTCAAATGACGTCATTGAAATATAAATTGCCTGGCTCTATGAAAAAGCAGTAAAAATTTCATTCATAAACATTTATTCTATTCCTTTCATTCATCACAATACTACAATAATTTATTTTACTTAAAAACTTAAAACCATGGAGGTAAAAGTAATTTAACTCTGTGTTTAAAACTTCACCGAAAAAGTCTGCTATAAAACCGTTTATTCTCTATATAAAATCAATGACTGTTTCATTCATATCAACTATATTGCAAACTCCAGCGCTAAATAATTTTGCTTTAAAGAAATTCGGGAATTCTTATACAACTCATCTTAAAGCATGATGTGCTTATAATCTCCATAAGTGAAAATTAGGCTTCGTTGTAGAAAAAATCAAAGTTGGATGAGCATTTAAACTCAAATATATTGTAATTGCGTTGTTTCAGAACATTGATGCACAGAAATTAAGCAAAAAATAAAGCGGCTTTAGGACGGATACAACACCAAATATAAATTATAAAGAACTTTAAAAATCACGGTTTTGACACAAGATGGATGCCATATTTTATTTTGAAGTGGGTCACGTGATTTCTTCATATAAGGGTCACGTGATCTCTTCATATAATGGTGTCATTATTTTAATTTTTATTTAAAAAACGCCTGAATATATTTTTCTGAATTTTTTTTTTTATATATTCTATGTGATAATTTGAATATTTCCTAAAACTTTCGAAGCAATTTGTGAATTTTAGACTCGCTTAAAAAATGTTTGAAAAATTAGGTCCCATAGAGTTCAATATATTTCATTTTTTCAACCCGGATTCAATCCAAAACTAATTGGGTGATGTTATTCATTTATATTCCCATAGATCCCACAGACCATCTGAACAACATACTAAAATACTAAAATTTCATTTTGATAAAGTCATTTTTACGACAGTTATCGTGCTGACAGACAGACAGAATGAACAAAGTCATAAACACTTTTCAACTATGTTGTAAAGTGTTAAAAATATTAACGATATGGCGTGTACAAAAAGTTGTACCAGAAAGTTCGAAATTATCAAGTAGACTACTTAAAATTTGGGTTTACATCAAAGGAAGTTTAAACCAATAAATTTTGTCCTACATGTGTGTTATATTATATTATATTATGATTATATTATGTTATAAGGGGTACAACTTATAATTATTTTCGTCTTAGGGGTGCGCGATCAAAAAAGTTCGGAGATCGCTGTACTAGAACGTCTGCGTTCTCGTGTGACAAGTTCCACTATTATTATTATTTTGCTTTCCACAAATACACATTTAAACAATCATTTTTTACAAAAGCACAATTTCATTATTTTATTTAAAATTTTGTATTTATGCATAAACTGGTTTTTATTTTCCCAGAATTTTGATGTAGAAGTATCAGGAGTTGATTTATCGGTGAACATGATGACTGTAGCCACTGAGCATCTTTCTGAAAGACCCCATCTACAAAACCAAGTGAGTTTCTTATCATTCAAATAATTGTGTATCCATTCATTTCTACATTTCCTACAAAGAATATAGGGGCGGGGTGTCTAACTGCAGAACCCACAATTTCCATTTTTTTCATTTTGCACAACATGCAAACAGCTTACAAAACTTGGAAAACGTTTTAATTGCAATTGTCTCTATAAGTTAAAATAATTCATAAGGAACAATTTAACCACAGAAAAACGGAATAGAGCTATAATAAACAATACTGTTTAGTTTTGAATATTAGATAATGAGAGTTTTGCACGTAATTGATCTGAAAAATGTGAGTTATAAATCTAATGTGAAAAAAATATGAGTTTTAAACCCGACTGATGTCGAGAATGTCAGTTTTGCACCCAATTGATGTCAAAAAAATTAATTTTCACACAGATAATAATCAAAATATAACATTCTAAAAGAATATATATAAAAATAGCTGCTCCTGGGCTGAAATAAGCTAATATTTTTTAGGTTAAATGATAATACTCCAAATATTTGTCTGGGAAATTCTTTTCCTTATCACTTATTTGTGTTACAGATTTGTTCATTGTTTAAAGTAACAGAAACTTCAATAAAATTCTCAAAATTTTGAACGAGTACAGCAAAAACATGTAGCAGTAACCGACTCTGCTCCTGCCAAAAACATCGGTCAAAGATGCTAGGAATCACTACCCGAATTATAAGTTCGGATCCGAAACTATCTTTTAGTCTAACCTTATAACGTCGGTCTTGAAAGCTCTAGGTCCCGAGTTCGAGTCTGGCTCAGGACCCAATAACATCAGTTCTTACAATTAATTAATCTTACAGTGAACTGGACAATTAATGTGCGCAACCAACAAGGGATGGCAGCATCACACTGAGTCAGAGGTGCCGACCACTTCTCCTTCCAAGACGACAACAACTGACGTCACGTAGCCGCACGATAAAGTACGACACGCCTCCCGGCTGACTAGTTACTCTAAGTCCTCTGGACGAGTCGGACGGTCTGGGTCTTCAACGCCTCCCGGCTGTTTAGCTCCCGACTGAATTTCGAGCTGGGGACGGGCGTGGGTTTTCTGGGTTGCCCCTCCTCACCGAAATTCGACCGAGCTTCTCCCCAGGGAGTAGTGTGTGGCAGCACCTGACTCTGCTCCTGCCAAATACAACGATCAAAGATACCAGGAATGAGTATCCGAATTATAAGTTCGGATCCGAAGCTAGCTTTTGGTCTAACCTTATGTCGGTCTTGTAAGCTCTATGTCCCGAGTTCGAGCCTGGCTCGGGAGCCAATAATAGCAGTTCTTGCAGGCACTTCCGAATCCCACTCGACCACATTGCATATAACAAAATGGTAAACACTCAACAAATACCAGAGATGCGACTTTTACCTTAATACTACTTTATTCACATGCCTGCCAGCATAAACAAGAATATATAAATTACTCATTTTGAACAAAATTGAAGAATGTGAGTTTTACAGTTAGACTCTTCATATACAGTACGTGACAGTGAAAATGAGACACCAACAAGGAGTGGTAGCTGTCCCGCGCACGTTGAGTGAGATATAAGGGGAGGAACCTGCAGAATCCGCAATAGTCGCGCCGCTCTGTCTGCCAGGGAAATCATTTTGCAATTGTTTTCTGTCTCAGAGGAAACGTGTAGTAGCAGAGAATGCCAGGCCGCCGCCAACCGAAGCAGTTCCAGCAGACAGACGATTTCACGAGGGGTATGGTGATCGGACTCAGAAGGGCAGGTTGGTCTATACGCCAAATCTCAGCGGACAGCCACTTACACGCGTCCACGGTGCAACAGCTGTGGCGAAGATGGTTGGAACAAGGGAATGTGGAACGTTTGAGGGGTGCCGGTACGGCCAGAACGACGTCATCACGCACGGGCTGACGCATCCGCCGGCAAGCGTTGACTGCCCCGCAAGCCACTTCCGTCGCCCTTTTGTAGCATGTGCAGGACACCCTTGATGCTCTCATATTGACCAGGACTATTATCCGCCGATTAATTGCCGGTGACCTGCACTCATGACGCCCGTTAAAAAGACTGCCATTGACCCAACAGCATAGACGCCTCCGTTTGCAATGGTGTTGGGATAGAGCCATGTGGACGGCTGAATGGCACAAAGTGGTGTTCTCAGACGAGTCACGCTTCTGTTTTAACAATGACAGTCGCCGTGTACGAGTCTGGTGCCGAAGTGGTGACAGGTCCAATTCGGCCACAATTGTAGAACGACACCGCGAGACAACATGGTTTTCGGGGCGCCATCTCCTACGATAACAGGTTACCTCTGGTCCGTATTGAGGGCACTATGACAGCCCAACGATACATGGAAGACGTGCTGCGGCTGGTGGTACAACCCTTCATTCAGGGGGTACCCAATGTCATTTACCAGCAGAATAACGCTCGACCACAAACGCACACATCAGCCAAATTTTCGAATGAAATTTTGAAAACATTGTCAAAAAAACAAAACCTTTAATAAAGTTGCGCAAATAGAATGTAATTTTTTATGTAATTTTTCATTAGAAAACGATTGACATCAATTTTAGAACGCTAACATGAACCGTTCTCGAGATATTGTACATTTATCAAAAAAATTATCGAAAAGTCATATAAAATAAAAAAAAAATATTTCCTATTGAGAAACATGTTCACTTTTCATATGTAATACCATGCGATAAATTGGATGATGACATTCTCGTGGATCTATCTCGTTTCATTCATGAAAAAAGATACTTTGAGTATTACTTCTGTATTTGAACGCCAATAGTCATTTATCTGCTTAAGAATAACTTATTTTTTCGTTCATAACGCTTGGCGAGATTTTGGCGACGAATTTGGTGGAATGTCGCCCACTTGGCGACTTTTTTAAATGCTGCTAAATTAACGAAAAACTCGCCAAATGGATAAAAATGACGCTAAATCCATGAAAATGACGACTCATTGACGAAAATTCAATATCTTAGAAAGAATATAAATATCTACTATAAAAATAATCTATTTTTTTTTTACTGTAAAAGTAGCCAATTCATTGCATTATATAAGGAAAGTCATGTGCTGCACACATCAGATTTTTTTTTATTGTCTTTAAGTATTATCAAGATGAGGTCTGAAAGTAACTTTGACAACACTCTGTTGAGTTCCTGCCATATAACTGTGGAAGTTTTTACGCTGTAGTGGGGTTTAAATGGTATTACACGTTTTATCTACAAATAAGTGCCATTTGCAAACACTCATTTAAACTTCGTTAAGTTTTAAAAAATTGTTTTTACGTGATTTAAATCCTGTGTAATTATAAAATTTTGCTTTCCGTGGGCGTTTCCCTGTTGTCAAACAACTCTTGCTGCAAAGGGGATGGTTTATTCAATTTAAAAAAACATGCATTAAAGAGTTGTTTGGTTAAAAAGATTGTGTAAAACATAAAATAGTATGGTTAAAAAGATTGTGTAAAACATAAAAAATTCAGAGCTAAACGAAAATCAACAACTAACTATTAATGTTAGCTGTATATTTATAAAATTTCTACTGTAAATTGTAGATTCTTTTGAATTTTTTTTTTTTTTTATGTACACGAAATGAGCACATCAAACCCGACCCATTTATAAAATGTCTTTTGCAGGTGAAATTCGTCATTTGTGATATCTCTCGAGCAGTTTACGACGACAAATCTTTCGACGCCATTTACAGTCGAGATACACTCCTTCATATTGAAAACAAGAAAGAACTTTTAGCAAATTTCGAGGTAAGACATCCTTCGTCACTGAAAAGCATAAATAGATCTTTTAATTAAACATTTATTACCATTACTTTGCCAATAATAATATCATAGACGGTACAACGGTAGTATGTAACATATACTATATGAATATATATGTGTGTGTGTGTGTTATAGCATATTAGTAAGTATTACATTCATATTCCGTTTGCTATTTTCTTAACTGTTTAAACATTGGCTCTAATATTTCTTTGGATCATAATAAACTATTCATAATAAACTATTTTATTATGCACATATATATGTTATAATAATATTATACAATATATGTATAGAGACAGATGTTTGAATTCCGCGCTATTTATACATCTTATAATGCACAATAGATGGCTAGTCAGAACACTCGTCATTGGTGTGTAGAAAATCCACATTTACTGCACGAAGAGCCATTGCATTCCGCAAAGGTCGATGTTTGATGTGCGATTTCACGGAGCAGAGTAATCGATCCCATTTTCTTTGAGAACACTGTGAACTCTGATGTTTACACTACCATTTTTGAAGTATTTTTTGAGCAGTTAACGGACGAAGAATGCCAGTTTGGATATTTTCAACAAGATGGTGCCACCGCATACTCCTCAAGAACATCCCTTGCAATCGTTGAATCAATGTTTGGTGATAGGGTCATTTCACGTGGACTATGGCCACCCAGATCCCCTGATTTAACTGCCCCTGATTTCTTTCTATGGTCTTATCTCAAAGAACGTGTATACGCAAACAATCCAAAGACCCGCAACATCACTGCATCCATTCCCACCGATATGCTGCATCGTGTGGCTACAAATACCTGTCGTCGAGTAGAGCTGTGCTTGGCAGCAAATGGTTGTCATTTTCAGCATTTGTTGTAACGCACGATGTTATGCAGACATTAAACTATTTAGTGAATATTTCATATTTTAGTCTTTTTTGTATTGGGAAATATCAAACGAAATGTGAGTTGCGCGACTTCCTGTATATACATATT
The DNA here is from genome assembly GCA_951213105.1 of Amaurobius ferox. Lineage (NCBI taxonomy): Eukaryota > Metazoa > Arthropoda > Arachnida > Araneae > Amaurobiidae > Amaurobius > Amaurobius ferox. The sequence continues at coordinate 13,288,629 of OX578137.1, read as the reverse complement.
ATAATAAAAAAGCAAATTTAAGATAAAGGATAAATGATTACTGCAATTCCAATTTACAGTGCATAAAGCAGCTACAAATAAAATGGAAAATTATCGAAGAAACAGCCATACCGAACTCAGACTTTAGGTGTGTGTGTATATATATATATATATATATATATAATACAGTAGTTTATGCATAATTTTCGATTAAAATCTTTCAATTTTTATTTATATATATACATATATATAATACAGTAGTTTATGCATAATTTTCCATTAAAATCTTTCAATTTTTATTTATATATATATATATATATATATATATATATATATATATATATATATATATATATATATATATATATATATATATATATATATATATATAAAGCATATTTAAAAAAACGCTTTCAACCTGAAAATTATTGCTAGCAATATTTATCAGAATATTCGAGCAATGGAAAGACGTAAAAAATAGTTACTTTAATTAATCTACAACGAACAAGGGAAAAAATGACATTAAAGTTTGCATATAAAATTTATAAGTTTAAGAAAATAGGAGTCTGAAAAACGATACCTTGTATCTGAAAATATTAACACATTTGTATGCGTGCCTGAACTCCAGTAAGTTCTAATTGAGTACTAGTAAATCCTAAAGATTTGCCGAGCTACTTTGGTGAAGATCCGAAAAAATGAATGAGAGCGGAAACACTCTATAAGCGTGGCCAGATGCTCTAATTGCAAACATCAAATCGGGGAGTTACGGAACATGTAAGCACTTTGGACATCTCCAAACTAACTCGTTGCTCCAAACCTAATGAATAAAAAAAATATAAAGAATTTATACTTGTTTTGTCGGAAATAAGGTACTATAAATACAAAAACAATTTTAATACTTTAAACGTTCTTCTTTTTACGTAAATATATAAAAGATCTTGTCCGAGCGAGTTTTTGCTTCACATTGCATACTTAAACACGAAATATATTTTATGTAAGCGACAAAAATGTTCAGTAGGAATTCCAGTTTCCAGATCCATAATTTGATTTTAGAAAGCGAGCCATCGTCGATCCATTATCGAGCAACTGCCTCGTCAAGTTGAAGATTGAAACTTTTCCATTTTCAAAATTTTATAAGTGCTTCTGTCTCAAAAACTAAACGTGCCAGCTATATAAATCATAAGCGAGCCATGTGTATCTCTAAAAAAATATGCAATTTAATTTCGGTTCGGGTTCTTAGCTTTCAAAACAGAATGTTTATAATAGTGCGAAGAACTTGAGTGATCCGAATAGGTTCCAGCCTATTAGGTGCAGACATCAAGGAAGACGATGCTCAACTTCAAACTTGCATCCGATCCTGTAAAATCATATAGACTTTATATTGGTTCGTCGTGGTAGGATATACTTATGGTACTTTATTGGAGCTTATGGTACTTTATTGGAGCTTTTTATAGTATAAGACGTTATTTACGCAAAATTGTTTCTACTGCATACATTCATGTCTATATATAATTATTCTTACAACCCTTATGACCTTATTATTTTGTTTTGTAGAGGTGGTTGAAGCCGGGCGGTAAGCTTCTCTTCACAGATTACTCCCGGAGTGAGAAAGAAATCTCAGCTGATTTCGAGAAGTACATTACGGAAAGGAACTACCACCTGTTGACTCTCAACCAGTACAAGGAGGTAGGCCATCCTTCATCTCACTATTGTCCTGGAGTTGCGATAAAGGGGGGATCATTTAGAAAGAGCGATTAATCATCACCCATTCGCATCCATTCAATTTGCATAGCATGCCTATTATCCTTACTGATAGGGAAAACTTCCTCAACTGAAATTTGTAAATTTCTATAAACATCATGAAATATATAAAATTCGGCTGTCTGAAATAAAATAAATACTCTAAAATCAAAAACAACCCAAAAATAGGTTTAAAAGTCTTTTATTAAAATGTCCTTTTTACGACGTACAAAATCACACGGCCATAGCGCTTTCGGGCACTATTATGCCCTTTATCAGTGGCAAAGTGAAAATAAGGTGCGAACATGTGCATAGGTCATAACCACCAGGCAAAATTTACATATCAATCAATTTACGGTTTTACATTTTTAAATACGAAGCATTTAAAATATAATTTAATTATAAAAACGTAAATTGATTGATATGTAAATTTTGCCTGGCGATTATGGCCTATATTTAAGCTTTAAATCTATTTTTGGTTGTCTTTGATTTTGAAGTATTAATTAGTTGACGTATTTCCATTCTATTTCATTAAAATAAATACTGTGTTAGTAACAGTTTGAGCAGTTAATTAAAAGTATTAACCGGTTTGGAAGACAAAAAGCAACCTCTTTCGTGATACGAGTAAAGTGACTGTGACGGAAGTGGAAATTGGATATCTTTTAAAAAATATGTACTTCTTGTACGGGCAAGATACTATTTATAATTTAACTATTTGACAAATAACTTACATTAAAAAAATCTTATGTAGGCAACACATGACTTTCCTTATATAATGCAATGAATTTATTACGTTTACAGTAAAAAAAAATTGGTTATTCTTATAGTAGATACTTATATTCTTTACAAGATATTGAATTTTCGACAATTAGTAGTCATTTTCATTGATTTAACGTCATTTTAATCCATTTGACGAGATTTTCGTTAATTTGACAACATTTCAAAAATTCGCCAAATTGGCAACATTCCGCCAAATTCGTCGCCAAAATCTCGCCAAACTTTACTGACGGAGAAATAAGTTATTCTTATAGCAGATAAATGACTATTGGCGTTCAAATACAAAAGTATTACTCGAAGTATATTTTCTCATGAATGGAACGAGCTAGATCCACGAGACTGATATCACCCAATTTATCGCATGGTATTATATATCAAAAGTGAACATGTTTCTCAATAGGAAATATATTTTTTTTATTTTATATGACTTTTTGATATGTTTTTTGAAAAATGTGCAATATCTCGAGAACGGTTCGTGTTAGCGTCTTAAAATGTATGTTAATCGTTTTCTAATGAAAAATTACATTAAAAATGTCTATTTGCGTAACTTTATTAGCGGTTTTGATTTTTTGACGATTTTTTCAAAATTTCACTTGAAAATTTAGGGGGTTCTGAACATTCGATTATGTTTAAAAACAATAGGCTTCCAGTGTTTACGGATTGTGATTTTTGTACCAAATTTCGTTCGAATCGTTCCATTTGTTCGTCGGTTATCGTCTCCACAGACTCATTGACACACACACACACATACTTTCACTCATACACACACACATCACTTCAAAAATGTTTGATTCGTGATCAGGGATGCTTGAAACGTGCTCTCCCGTCGAAAACTCGAATTCTCGACCCCGTCACAATACTTTCCTTATACATTATGTATATAAGGAAAGTAAAAAAAGTTAATCTAACTATTTGACAAATAGCTTACATTTAAAGAGAAAGTGTAAATCGGGAATACAATTTGGGGGCCCCTTTGAATCCTTTGAAGGGAAGCATGTGCTTGCCCTCCCTTTTCGGTAATCAGGCCTTGAGTATAGCCTAAATTTGTTGTACTTTATGCACACATTGCGACTGAAATTGGAATACCATTTTTATTGTATTTTCATTGGGAAAAAACTGTGTTACAGATATGCAGTTTTTGCATTCGCTACTGTAGGTCAAACGCCCTATTTAAGACGTCATACTAATGATGTTAAACAAAGGGGGGGGTGTACACTGCCTGTAAGCAAGGGTCCACTCAGACGTCACCAAAGGCAGCAAATTAGTAGTCAAATTCAAGTTTTACTTCTCTTCATTCCATGTCATACTACTTTTAAGTTATCTTAAATTGGATAACGTCCTAGTATATATTTAATTACAATTTTATTTTAGTCACAATTAATGTGCCACATAAATAACACCATAGAAACTGGAGAACCTTAATTAAAAACTTTATTAGATAGTGCAATCATAATCATGCAGATATTCCAACTTAACTGGCCACTGTCACTCCGTATTATATGCAGCTTACCTGTTTTCGTACAACAAAAGCTATTGTTAATATATTAACGTAACTAAATAGGTGAAGTTATTGTGATTGGCTTTAAAGGAGACAAACATAAATCATTCATAAGTGAAGTCATATAACATATTGGATTTTAATGTGAATGACGTCTATGAGGTTTCTCTAGGGATGGGGGGGGGGGCGTTACGAAAAATGTAAACACTTTAAACGCTTATATTCTCGACTTAATAGATAAAAATGTAAATAATTACTGTTTTGTCGGAAATAAAGTCCAAATTATAAATATATAAAAATAATTTCAATTTTTATTATTTTTAACTTTTTTTCCCCCATTTTTCTAACTTTCACTCGAAATATGTAGCAAACTATAAGAGATAGATATAAATAGTAAACAAAAAAAAATGTGTACTGTAAAATTTAGTTTTAAAATCTATATTTATTATTCAAAAAAAGCTCTTATCGTTTTCGAGTCGTCGTTTTGTCAAGCGGAAGAAGATTGAAAACTTTCCGTTTTGAAATGCTTATATCTCAAAAACTTAAAATGACAACTAAAAACAGTAAGCAAGAATGTATAGCTCTTTGAAAGCCAAGAGTATATAATCAAATTTTGGATATATAAGTATTTATTTATTTTTTTTTTTTTTTTTTTTTAGATTTTACAAAAGTTGAGTTTTACTTATTTTACAAAATGCTATTCAGGCAAAACCGTATCGGCTCCATCGCACTGGGGTCACCGCCGATTATTGTTGCACATTAGACAAAAAATACGCATAATGTGTCTCTTGCGTTTGTTTGCATGAAAGTTAAAACCTTTTGCAAACCGTGATGTTGATCCGTTGTGCATTGTTTTCAGCTGCTGACGAAGACCGGGTTCGTTAACATCAAAGCCCGCGATGCAACGGAGGAGTTTCTCAATGCGCTGCACGTTGAGCTCAAGAAACTCAGGGAAGGGAAGCAGCAGTTCCTCCAAGTAAGTACAATAAAAAGTACGCCTTCCATAGCGATACCTTTCACGGGGCACAAAATATTTAATAACAAGAAAGATCAATCATATGCATACAGCATTGATTGTGAAACACTTTCCAACTCAAATCAATGCCATTTAAACATATCTGAAATGCGATACATTCAGCGCTGATATTTTTTTTAATTATCACCGTACTACAATAATTTATTATATTTGAAAACGTAAAACCTCATCGAACAAAATGAACTTTATTCAATGACGTCTTTGAAATATAACTCGTCTGGCTCTCTATGTAAAAGCAGACTCCGTATAAAAAAATAGACCCTATATAAAAGCAGATTAAAGACTCCAGAGTTAAATAATTTTGCTTGAAAACAATTCAGCAATTCTTACACAACTCGTCTTGCAATCACTTGTTTACATTCTGAATCCGAGACTTCGTTGTAGAAATAATCAAATGGGATCATCATTTAAACTCAAAATAATTGTAATTGCGTTGGCGCAGAATGTAGATGCACAGAAAATACACAAAAATAAAGCGGTTTTGGAACGGATGCAGCACTCAATATAAATTTAAAAGAACTTTAAAAATCACGATTTTAACTCTGGGGGGGGGGGGAGAGAGATGCCCTATTTTATTTTGAAGTGGGTCATGTGAACGCTTCATATTATATGGGTGTCATTATTATTTTAATTTTTATTTTAAAAAACTACCGAATCTATTTTGCTCAATTTTTTTTACAGCAGCAGGTGCAATGTTGCAATAGATGCAATGTTTCTGTCGGCGATTTCTCCCAAACACTGTCAGAATTTGATATTCACACGTTGTTCTTCAAACGTCATTTCCGTTTTCGTCGAACGCGAATGACTACAGTTCACTGACACGCATTGTCTGAAAAAAACCTGCACTGCGGACCTGCTTCTTCCTTCTCATATCTCCCGTCACATGTGCCTCTACGCCACGGTAAAATAATTCCCTTTTCCTCCAATCAGGGTTGGAGATATCAACACAGTCTCCGAATTTTTTTATCTTATCTTGTATATCTAAATATAGGACTTCTAGGAACTTCCTCTTCTGAATGATAAGTCCCGTAAGTGTATACGTTAAGTCTATCTATAATAAACTGACTATGACCCCAGGTTTCTTTAACATGATGTTGGGCACTCAGTCCGGCAACGAATTAAAAAGTTGTCAGCTCCACGTCATGGGAATTTCGTCCTTCGTGATGCCACGGTCTAGGGTACCGAAACACAAAAACTTTTCGCATTACTACGGTTAAAAATAGTTTGACAGTTTTGAAGTGGAGTAAACAATTTGCAAAGATTTTAAATTGAGCTAAGCACACAGGATCCTGTGACGTCCAAAGAAATTGAGTAACTTATGTAAGTAGAGTAAGATAACAGTCGCAATGAAGTCGAATTCAGTCCCTCTTGAGAGCCCAAGAACAAAATGCTCGCTTTCTTAATTGCCATATCGTCCTATGCGCATAGCCATATAAAAATAATAAGTCAGTCTTGCCCCGGGATGAGCACCCCCTGTATGCCCCATCGAAAAAATGAGATTGCGGTACCGTTCGCTAGGAATTGAAGAAGTTAGGAAATGAAACTCGGCATAATGAAACGAAAGAGAGAAAAAAAGTGTCAATTACAGAATGATACAGTATTGTCTAAGAAATAGGAATCAGTGGCAGGAACGCACAAAACGCGTACAAGTCAATAAATACCCGCCATACTTCATCGGTTGCTAAATGCTGTAACACTGTGACATCCGCAATGCTTGTCAAAATACGCGATCCTATTCTTTCTGGAGTTCAAATACGCATTTATGGGTAACGGACGACATTTTGAACACGCTGTACATCCGATTCCTGTGCTTAGAAGCATTCCCGAATAGAACAGCCTTTCGCCTATAACCCCATTGTGTCAAATAAATTCCTTCTGTAACAGTTTTAGTATCCATTCCTACTTTTTTTCGTCCAACTCACTTTGTCGCCAAATTCGCTATCCTAACACTTTTTTTTTATTATCCGCTACGGGGGCTGCAATCCCTTTTCTTCAGTGGGACACGGTCCCTTTTCTAAAGATACACCTAACGTGTCCCTCATGGGCGCCCATAGGGAAGGGTAAAAGGGACACTCCCCCACCCCCACCACCACCACACACCTGGACGTAAAAGAACAAAGGTAGGCGTTAAGCTAGTCGATGCTGTACATCTTCTTCTGGGTTTGTCCCACTGACGTTAGTGGTCCCCCCCCCCCCTCCCCAGAAAAAGTTCTATGGGCACCCATGCCTTACAAAGTTATTGGAGTACTTAAGGACTTTCCTGAGAGCCCTTAATAACGACTTCCATTCCAAACACTGAATGTCAATATTTTCTTTTCTAGGAATTCTCCGAGGAAGACTATCAGTATTTAGAAGAAGGCTGGACGGCCAAGATCAAAAGAGTGGCGGAAGGAAACCAGACCTGGACAGCTTGTTACGCAGAGAAAGCCACTGCATAGAACACTTTTAGGAGGGTTCTGACTCAGTGGAGCTGCCAAAATATCCAAATCCGGTTTCCTACGACGACCCATCCTCTTTCGCAAAATGTGTGATTCTCAACTAAAGACATGTTGAAACTTATTGCACTCTGAGCGTGTGCTCATCGCAGATGTTTGAGTGAAATTTGTTAACTTTTTTTTTTTTTTTTTTTTTTTTTTCATAATCGATTCTTAAATTTGCTTGCAATTCAACAACCCGCTCTCCATAACTTAGAAAATTTAAATATGTTTGTGCGAACGAGCTAAAAACTCAATTCTCTTTAAAATCGAATAAAAAGATAACTTATTCTGTGTTTTGGAAAAAGCAATCAATGTATTAATCACGGTAAGCAACGGGCCTATCCGTTGGGTTTATAACCTGCTGACTGGGCCTCGCCACGGAATTTCATACGCGACGATACTAACATAACGATACTCAATAAAAACTTGCGTTTTTAAAAATGCCGGACACCACGGATAACATAAATAAGATGTCGATTGCAGCATTTAACTCTCGTGCATCTTACCCGCAGAAAAAGGCAGTTATATGAAAATATAGCTCTCTCGGGATGAGTAGTAGAAGTTTTCCAATTTACTCTGTTTTTTTATTAGGGGGATCTTTCTAGCCACCCTTTCTCGGGGTGGCCCCAGTTCACATGCCTCCCCCCCCCCCCAACAAAATATCTGACACTCTGCTTCCCCCCATTTTATCACCCCAAAAATGATAAAAAAATCATCAAACGCAATAAGATATTTTTTATTACAAATACCTAATACGAGTACAATACATAATTAACAAAAATTTAAAGTCTTGCTTTTCATCTACAATTCTGTTAATGTCCAGTTTGACGCAAATGACAAGTTTCATTAGCACTTAAGGAAAGGTCAAGGAGACGTTCCTGGAGAAAGGGTCGACCTCAGATAAGTTTTTGTTAATTTTTATCGCTCTCCGCTAGCTACCGATACCGACAGTGTCATTAAAGTTCGCAAAGCAATGCACAAATAGCAATAAGATACATTATAAATGTTAATGGACTTAAACGTTCATAGAATTTTTCGGAATCTATTTCTTTATAAATAAATCTCTAAAATATAATAATTCCAAAGAAATGATGTCATTATTGAATCCATTCTTCAATCGATTCTCCAAATAATCTCGATATTTTTTCAAAATTTGATTATAGATCCTGGGGTTACTGCATCGGGAGGCCCTCATCCCTTGAAATGTCAATAACTCTTTCTTTCGGGACATGAATGGCACAAAAAACTGTTACAGAAATCATACAGAACGTGTATCTACACCAAATTTTATGTAAAATTAATTGGAGTGTGGCTCCACTCGACTTTCTCATACCAAAATTCATTTCAAAGCATTTTTTTTCTCTCGAATTTTACAAAGAAATTTTTTGAAAATTCGGAATTGTAGGTCCAAATGATTACGACTATAGCGTGTGGCCCTTCACTTTAAATGGGCTCGAAAAAATCTTTTGATTGATGTCAAACTTGACAATGTACTCCCTGGAGGGTAACTTGCCTCCCGAGGGGTCTAATGACGTCACGAACACAAAATGTATATGGCTGTTAGTTTTCACAACGATTGAAACTATGAAGTCATTGAGCCACAAGTAACCCCTTTCACGCAGGAATATGTTCAATTTTGTCCAATATTGCCATGTTGAGAAAATATAACATTTCAAAGTTTTCGCTCGAATTTTAAAAAAAATTCCATCTAATTATAGATTTTTCGTTAACAAAATTGGCTATAAAATTTCGTAAAAATCCATCCATATGTGTGTTGCAGCTATCGACACAAGAAATCGACTACAGTTAGGACTGATATCACTCCAAAAAAGAGTAAAAACGTGTTCAGGAGGTTCCAAAACATTAAAACCTCGAATTTTCGTGAAACTAATGCAGGGAAAGTAAAAATCTGATGTGGGCAGTACATGACTTTCCCTGCAGATTCATATTCACGTTCTCTGTTTTTTCAATAATTCATTATATTGGGTTTAATGGCACAAAATAACGCCCACAATGATTTAAAATGACACTGAATTGGCACTTTTAATTCGAGTTGCATCCTCAGTTGGTAACTGGACGTTTTTTCAACGGCGGCGCAGCGTAAATGCGAAAAAACTAAAATATTTCGAGAACGGCTAGCCTTAGTGTAATGAGGTTGGTCTTATTATTTTCATTGTTAAAAATTATGCAAAAATCAAGCATTCAATGAATATATTTGAACATACGTAGTCTTTTATTTTAGATGTTGACAATTTTTGCAGGTCATTTCGCAAAAAAAAAGGCAGGTTACTTTTTTCCGAATCGTACCAAAATCTAATCAACACCATGATAACCCATTAGTGACTTATCTGACAATTTTTTTTAATTAGATTTATTAGTTTTTCACCTGAAGTGGATACAGGCAATTTTTGAGGATCATTTCGCAAAAAGCGGAGCGTTGTTTTTCCCTAAATCGTACCAAAAACTAATCAGCACCAGGGTCACACACAATTGAGTTACCTACCCAATTTTATGAAATTCAGTTTATTAATTTTTGAGTTAGAGTGGATACATACATTGCATAGACACACAGACGTTACACTAAAATGGGTGTTTTCGTATTCTAGAGGTCCCAACACGTGTAGATCCGTCGAAAACTCGAGTTGCGATTTTCGACATGATTCCAATCCTTTCCCTATACATTACCGTGTATTGCAAGGCAAGTAAAAATGTAACTAACACCTTGTTGGCTGATTGCACCATTATAGAAATCGAGGCACAATCCAATGCATGTATCCTATACTGGCCGATGGCGTCTTTTACATGAACGTCTAAGAATTTTGTAAGGAAAATGTAAATAACGAGGCCGAGGTCAAATTTACAGGACTAAAAATTTGAAAACACATAGGGAATACGGTTGTTGAAAAAATATATTGTAGAGACAAGATCCGGTGATGGAGCGCCTTTTCCCGAAAATTTGGGGCCTATTTTCTAACATTCGAAACAGTAAAAATATTAAAGTAAAAATCTAAATAAATAAATCCCCATTTATAAAACAATCTATTCAACAAAAATCTTCATTTAAAATGTGCAAATCAAAAGAAAATATTCTGAAGAGTTTAAAAAGCCATTTTCCCTCGCACATTACAAAATTTCGGTACTATGCAAAAATAATAATGAGAGCAAATATGAGTTCTATAACTTAATCTCGCTCAAAAATATTATCCTATTTCGTGCTACGTATTAGAATAAATTCACACTATTTCATAGGAATCGCTTGATTATGTCAAGAAATATCGTGTTCCGCGTGAAAAAGTAAAATTTCTAATATCTCGAGAACGGTTCTATAATAGCTAACGTTTCTACAGATCATTACGTTTCATGACGACACATTGGGGGCCCGTGCTTCGTTCCTTCCTCTGATATTAATCGATTGAAGTAGTCGTACCAAGTTTCCTTCGATTTTGCTCAATGTGTCAGGGGGGGATATGGCACTCCATGTAGAATTTCCAATATCCCGAAAAGGGGTCGTGATCATTCCTAAACAATCAGGTCGTATCATTTTGGGTTAAAAAATACTTGTACACTCATTTTACTCATATTTCATCCAATATTCATTTTACAATGAGTGCATTTATTTTTTTACGAATTTTTCTACTTTAAATCTAGAGTGCGAAATATCTAGATAAGGAAGCATGTTAGCGTCTTACATATAATTTTATTAACTTTAAAATTTAAAAAGTATATACGTAAAATATTGATTTTTGTAACATTTTTAACATAATTTTCTTTTTATAACGTTTTTGCGATTTCCGAAGAAACGTATCGCCTTCTTCCGCTAGATGCTCACTCCAAAAAAAATCAAACCTTTGAGATTCATCGATTGAAATAATCGTACTAAATTTCATTTGATTTGCTCAATGTGTTCGCAGACATCATTGAAAAGTGGTGATTCATATACAGTGATGTTCAAAACGCGTCCAACCACCGAAATCCGAGAATCCATTTTTCACCCCATTACAATACTTTCCCTTTGTATATCCTATGTATTGTATGGAAAAATAAACTTTGCAAAGCCAAACTGCCACAATAAGTAGGTTTACGTAAAAATACACATTTGGGGCAGTTACATCAATTAGATCGTACTGACAGCGCTTTTGCATTTAGAATGGTAGATACAATCGGTTGTGCCTTTACTAGTTCAATGGATCCAAAAGAAAGAAGTTTATTGTGTTTCCGAAACCGGTTGATATCTCTATATTTTATTTTATATTGCTTTCTACACATTATTTTATTCACAAATACTTAAGTGCTAATATATGGCCAATCATTTCATTCTGAATTTCGGCTCAATATTGAAAGGGGGGAAAGAATAAATTAGATTTAAAATATGTCTATAATTTTAAACATACGATTGAATGTAATTTTTTTTTTTTTTAGGTATGGGAGGGGAGTGAGGGTTAGCCTTTTGAGACAGTCGAAAAGTGATTATTTCACACAAGCATAATTTAAATTTTATATACTTTTAAGAAAGTAAATTACTTGTAAAGTTATATTTTTCTCAGAAAGGTTAACATTATTTATTATCCGGGAGTCAGTACTGAAAGAGGAATTAGAAATCAAATTCTTTTTCTCAGTAACTCCTCCTACGAAGTAACGTGTACTGTGTACATGGATGGTTTATGTATTTTTTTTATGAGAACCATTTTACAGTTGTACTTTTTTTTTATCACGAATGTTTATAACGCACATATAAACAATGTGTTGCCTATGATGTACGTTCCGTTTTTATCCCTGAGATTTGTAACAAGTCACGGGAAATATAACGTTATCAGCTTGTAAAAATGAATTGTTTTGGTTATCCATTGTATTAATAATCCTATTTTATTACAATAAATTATTTATTATCAGTTTTCTTGGACAATTTTATTTTATCTAGAGACATGCATATAAATCCTTCATTAAGGATTTAAGAGTAGAAATGAAAATAGACGCAGGATTTATTCATCTAACATCTTACACTAATACTATAGTGCTTACGAGTAAATACACAAAAAATAAGCTGAATATGCTTATGTAAGAACGATCCATTACATCAAACAATAAACTGAAATGGCTAACAAAAGGTAGTATTTAAACACTTCCATACACTAAGATTTTCTCATCACTAAACACTGTCTAATACATTTTTAAGGTATAGAAGTATTTAAAAGATCTGTATCTCTTGACAAAAATGAATTTCCGATGACAGTATTCGCGTCAATTATAACTAGGCAATCTATTTCATCAATCATTGTTTGCAAAAGTCCGTCGATGTTTTAGTGTCAGTGGATAGTCGACCTCCACAGCTGGTGATTGTATATCAACTGTAAAGGCTTAGGCGTATTTTATATGTATAATATATATATATATATATATATATATATATATATACCGGATGTTTTACGAAGAATGCTCGAAAGGCAATAAAATCAACGGTTGGTCGTAGAAGTAAAGTGAAATATGAGAAATAATCAGTATAAAAAAGTTTAGCTATGAAAATTGCACCCCGAGGAACCGATAATTTCATAAAATGTGAAATTAATTTGTCTATAGCTCTCTAAATATATATATATATATATATATATATATATATATATATCAATTAGTAAAAGCCGCTCTTAATTAGGGTGAAAGAAATACCTTTTGATGACAAATTCTCAGAGATATTAAAATTATTGTTATAGTTAATTTTTCATTCTAGAGGCCAGTAAGAAATAAATGACTCAAAATTAAAGGGTAGAGAATTTCAATGAATGGTGTTCCTATTTCAAAAAGATGTGTCGATATCCCCCAGATTTACTTTTAGAGCAAGTTACACTTATCCATTCAAATTCTTCCGTTTTTCGTGAATGGCATCTCAACGAATCTTGCATCTAAAGGTACCTGGTAAATTTCTTTAGCTCTAATTAAGCGCGGTGAAAATTTTGCTGACTTTTTTTTTATTAGGGACTGTATAAGAAATGAAATATTTCATTTCCATAAAATGATCAGTTCGGTGGTGGGGTGAAACTATGAAATTCAAATCCTTGTTTTAAGGAGTTTTACCCTCGCTTGTCTACCTATGCTAACTAGCAAGAATGACCACGAAATCATAGTCCATGGGTGACAAAAGAACGGCCCCTCTTTATCAAATTGGAAACTTGTATGTGGATGGACAATATTTGAGAATTATAAATGTTAACTGATAATTACAAATTAAGTGACATGTGTATCTAAACCACCAAACTGAAAAAATAAACTAAAAAGTGTGAATTTAACAAAGTAATTATAAATTTATAGTGTATACTGCAAAGATCAACAGCGATTTACATTAAAAGTGGAGTTGAATGTTGAACCCCGTTGTCTACCAACAATTCAATCAACCTAGAAAATATAATTATGGGTGGTTATTCTCAACCATAAGTAGAAAAAAATATTTGGAGGTACAACTGGGCAGCTTTTTAAAAATGGGGCATCCCCTTGTTAGGGAAGGTGGGAAGATAGAACGTTAACACGTATAACCCAACTACATTTTCGCTGTCTAAAAACTACGTTTCTAAACCGGCTAAGCAATCAGATTGATTACTTATGCAATCATCATTTTACTTGGTTAAATTCAGCTGAACTGAGGGGAAGCGTATTGGACGGCTCGCACAATCTTGATCCATTATTTCTCAATGAAAAAATTTTTTTTAAATTACGAATAAATGTATACAAAACGGTGTTATATTTACTCCTTTATCATATGTGCATGTATAATACTATATAATTGGTATGGAAAGATACAAAGTATTTATCGTGTAGTCCAATATTGCATTTGTCGCCTATGCGGTACGTCTTCTTTCCGCACATCTACACTAGGTTGGGTTCGGTCCAACAAGGCGCTTGCTGATTGCCATCGTATCGAACCTCAAGAGTATCAGCGGCGCCAGGCTTTCACAATGCACACCAGGCTCATTTACTTGTGGAACTGTTTATATTTAGTCCATCGATTTCTGCATGATATAGCCATGGTCTTAATTCGTGAAAAATACTAAATAAACAGAAATTTGAAAACTATGAACAGGCTAGCACAGACGCCAATAGAATAATGACAATGTTCTGCCAAACTCAATACGAAACTAACTGTCTCTGTATCCTTCCGCGGTAGGCGAGAGTTCACGACAGATTTCTTTATTGAAGCTCTGCGCATGTGCAGGTATTTGGTACCAGAAATTCTAAAAATATCTGATCTTAGACTTATAAATCCGTAAAATAAATAAATAAAATAACAACTTTAAGATCAAAGAGAAAGGGAGAAACTGAAAATTGTTGGAATAAGAGGCAGTTATTAAGCAAAAAGGAGTATTTGCGTAATTTGTAATGGGGGTGCTGAAGCACCCCTAGCAATCCCCGCCTATACTCAGGAGTTGTGATCCCACTCATTACTCCGTGCGCGACCGTTTTATCCTTCATCCTTTTGGTGCACTTGCGGTAACAACCTTCATATAAGCCAAAGTAATTCTTCGCCTGAACGTAAAATCTATAACTTGATCAGGGTGACTAAAGCGGTCTAAGAGCCAACTGTTTACCGCATCTACATCAATGAAATCCGAAACAGTGGTCACCACCACTTTTTTGGATTTGATATTTTGATGCCAATCCGATATTTTTCAAGCAAACTATTAGTCAGATCAACACCGATCACGTGCTGGTTATAATCCTGAATCAGCCCCGATTGCGACTTCCTTTTTTCCCCCGATGCAGACCACCTTGCAGCTTCAGAGACAGGATAGATCTTGTCGTAATTAGTTAGCATGTCACAACTGCGTTGTCATTCCACCTGACGTAACGAGGAACTCGTTTTCCTCGTCGAATCGAAATTCGTAGGCACCTCTGCTCTCTTTTTTTGAAATCCCTACTTATTAGTATACCAGAAGATCGCGATACGCAGATAGCAAATGGGTATTGCGGCCACCTTTAACAATGTACGAAAAATATAGTCATTCAGGCGACTCACTTATCAATAAATATCTACACTACAAATATAATTTGTTTACACATTAGAATAACAATACATAGATTATCTGCACACTACCTATGGCCTTCCCGGCCGTCCAAATAGCTGCTCTTAGTCCTCTGGACGAGTCGGACGGTCTGGGTCTTCAACACTGCCTATGGCGCTTATTATACCACCGTCCTTAAAAGGGACGTTATTGGCGGGATTCCCTCCTCTTCGACAACGAACATCATAAAAACACATCGCACTACTGGCACAAATGCTGTAAACTATTATCTAAAAATAGTCAAACGAGTCTGAAAATCTCACCAAATAATTATAACCCATTCAAGCAATAACTTTTAAGTGAAGCAGCACTTCACCTGACGAGACGCCACAATTTGGCAAAAACAATTATTCCTACAATAGTTTTAGGCCTAACAAGCAACATGTGGTCGATTAATTTACTTTCAACTTGGACTTTTTTTTATAAAAAATAATACCGTAAATGTATATCAGAAAAACGTAATGTATGGAAATTTTGAGCTTACCTGGCCAATATTTGTAATCCAAAATCCTAAAATTGACAGTAAACTCCAACGACGGTTTTGCAACGCATTTAGTGTGTAGTTAACTCAGTGTTGCCAATCGGCAGTAAAGGAATCGAATTTTTAATGACGACCTGAAAAAAGAATGAGGATTGATTGTATGAGTTACGATCGTCGTCAACGATAAGGATCGATGCAATGAGGACGAATTTCCTGCAAACTAGTTTTCTCCCGACTGTGACCCTGTACATTTTAATGGCGATTTCTGACCGAAATCGTACTTGAGAAATATAAATGGTAAAAGAATGGTTATGTACTGTTGTGCTTACGGTTGCAAGGAAAATAATGTAAAAGGAGGACTCTTTTAATTGAGCCAACCTCCATATATACTAACTCGTTGGCTCAACCTCTAAAGGGCCGCCACCTCAAAGATTCTTACTAAATAATACGGGTCGCTTTTTTATTGTATAATTGTAACGTCATTAAATCTGATCCTGGATGGTCACTTGATGGGTTCTTGCTAAAAATGGATTCAGACCATTCTAAGCATTATTTTACGCGCAAGCACAACCAAAAAACTTTTTTTATGGAAAGCATAATTTCTCATTTTAAAAGATGCTGAAGATGGTATGTGACACACATACATTCTGTGTGCTTTACACATTTTGTGTATAGCACACAAAAGTATAGTTAACTGCACTCATTACAGAAACAGAATTTAACTCGTATCAGTGGCGTAACTAGAAAAAGTAGGCCCCAATGCAAAATTCAGTGTAGGCTCCACGAAACACATATTTAAAAATACAATAATAATAACAACAATAAATGTATGGTTAAATTATTTCTTATTACAAAATAAAAACAAAATTAACGTATAGATACAAAAACGGAAAATCAATTCTTAACATCAATTGAAATAATATATTGACTCAACATAATTTATAATGGTTTTCATCTACATTTGGAAAAAGCATTTTTAGAAATGCAGACTTTTTCTGTTTTGCACTTCTATGCCAAGCAGTGCAACTGCATAGCATTTTCAAATAATTCTTAACTATTTGTAAAGATATTTATATAATAATTCTTAATTATTTGTAAAAATTCTTATATATACAGATAATTTTGGACACCAGATTAAAATGTTGACTGCCACAATGTTTAAAACATTTTTACCAGGCGAACGATGAATTTGTATAATTCAATATAAATTATTAAATAACTTGTTACATTAACAAAAACTTAAAGGTAAAAGTAAAATGATAGACAGAACTTTATCAAAAAAAAAAATAATGGATGATGGACAAAACTTTATCAAAAAAACTTATTTCGAAAAGTTATTTTTTTATATATATGGCTTTAATGATATTTTAAAACTGTATAATATATCAAAAAGTTTTTATTTATATATAGCTTTAATGATATTTTAAAGCTATATATAAAAAAACACTAAGATATCATTAACTATGAAATTTTACATCAGATTCAAATTTTCAGTACAGTATAGAAGCATATAGCTCTAGTCAGAATGTGCTGAAACTGACAGCATACATTGCTCAACTGTTACAGTTACAAAATCATACCCGACATCAGGGGCAGATTGAGAATGAACTTTTAAGATTTTTTTTATACATATTTCACAGGTTATCTTTTAAATATAGCATATTTATTGCATTTTTCAATATATATTAAGTTCTATGGGAGCCAAACAAACCATCGTCCCCCCCCCCCCCTATCTAACTTTAGGCAGATTCAATCCATGTTATTGTTAAACATATACAAGTAAAATTGAAATTTTTGTATTTGAACACTTGAGCAATTTGTCATGAAAATGCGATGGCCGATGTGACAATGAATATTCAATTGAAGGTAGGCATATTTAAAAATTCTGATATGATATGAAGCATCCGACAAGAAATCTGTGATTAATATGCTAAAATTACTCGAAATCAACTTTCAAATTTGAGGCCATAGAAAAAGTTTTATTTGTAGACTAGTGCAATGACACTGCTCATATTTTGCCAGGCCTAACAATTTTGACTGAGATAGATACATGGGTGCAACATACAGCATAAATAAATAAATAAAAATATGCAAAGCACAAACATATGGCATTTAACCTTTAAGACACATATCTTTAAAGTATTCAAACACTAACCTTTCTGCTGTGCATATTGAGAAAAGAGAAAACTATAAAAAATACAAGAAATGAATCCAACAAACTAATAATTTATTTCAATACCAACAAAAATACATATTTAGAACATAATTTTACATCAATAAATTAAGTGCCTAACATCCATCTATACAATAAAAATAACTACATACAAAGTATGCATATAAGCAAAATTCTCCTTTGAAATTCAAACAGTTTCAAAATGAATGGTTCACATATTAATTATGAAAGCATTTGAAATAGAATTCTTAAAAGACACCCAACACCTTATTTTAAACATACATTAAATATCAATTATGTGTAAAATTCGAAGGAATGTCTATACTATATATAAATATAGAAATTTAATGAAAAGTTTCCATTTTGTTCAATAGTGTGTTAAAACACTTACAAAGATTGGCAAAAGATTTCAAATAATTGTTCAATGTTTCAAATTGGGAGATTGAAAGTTGAATTGGGTTATAAAAATTTGTGTAGCACCACAAAAAGGACACAATATCACAAACCTTTTTGGAGGGAAATAATTATTATATACCTGTATCCCTTTTTATTCAATGGCAATTGATAAATGTCCAGGATTGTGAAGTTTATTTAAATATCTTAATAACATCTAGATAAGCAAAGCATACCTTAATCTAAGGAATATACTGATAACAATTAGATCAAATTAATTTAAAAAGCAATTTAAAGTAAATTAAGAAATCAACATGATTGCACTCTAACAAATAAACATTTGGGTGTTGGAATACAATGAAACTCCTTCCATAATACTAAAAAATACAATAGTATTTAAGCAAAACAAAATAATCTAAAATATATGAGTAAATACTCAATAATACAGAAAATCCATTTTTAACATTCTGATCTACGAAAAGATGGATCCTGATTTCTATCCTGCTGTAAATGTTCTAAGTTATGCAAAACAGATGATAGTTGAAGACTTATATCCATAAGTTGCCTGCACACATCTGCTATATCATGTTCTTCCTGTGACATCATGAAGTAGCCAGTTCTATTCTCTGACAAATGCTTTGCATAAATACCAAGGATAACATCAACATCTTCTTCTTCAGAACTTCCAAACAAGGTACCTGGAAACACATTCCTGAAACAATGCAAATGGCGAATGGCTTTTCCCCATTTTCTGGTATGAACCAAATCCACAAGAATTGCTTCAGCCTCTTGCTGAGATAGAGAAGAAACATCAGGTTGCTCAGATGGTGACAATCTATCACTTTCTGTATCTTCAACAGCTCTGACAACTTCATTTTTCACAGCAGTTATATCTTGAGACAAATCTACAATATGAGCTTGCTGAACACCTGCAGTTAGTAATGATAAAAGTTTAACGTAACTTTCTAGCAAAAGAAGTAACTGAAAATGAAGTTTATATAAGCATCTACATAAATCAACTCTGTGCTCTTCTATAGTTCCTTCAGGTATTGTTTCCCCCAGTTGTTCCAGTTTCATAGCAGATTTCATACTATCCATGCATTCGATAGTATGTTCTTGCTTTTCTAAAAAGGTTTCCCAGTGTTCTTGAATCTCCAGAACACAAAATTTGTGTCTTTCTAGTTGCAGCATTATGTCAGGGTCAATATGAATGAAAGGACATTCAACTTGGCTAATTAAAACATCAAGCATAGTAAGAAAATGCGATGCAACTCTTCGAAAAGCATCTATATGAGAAATCATTTGACAACATTCTCTGGTCAATCTAGTTACTCGTCGGAACATTTCTTTGAATAATCTAGACATTACTTGATATGTATTAGAAGCAATACTACCAGAAGAGTCAGACATAAGCTCTCGTACATGAGATCTCCACATGTCTTCAATATCTTCAGAACCTGGTGGTAAATGTATCGCAGCTAGAGGCGAGAAACTTGGCGAAGTATTACTTAATGTTAGATCTCCATCACTTGCCAAGCTATGAGTCGATCCAGATGCTGGACTGATTGGCCGGCGCCTTGAATCGGACAATGGTAAAGAACTTGGTGGGAAAACATAACCACTGCTACTACTTGGCATATCAGGGTGAACATCATCAAGAGGTGAAACACTTCCCATTTCATCATCAGAAGATTCTTCTTTACGTGGACTTAATGTAGAATTACTCATGCTGAGACTCAACTTAGGTTTGGAAATATCATCAACACTGCCATCATAATTAGTGAGAGAACGGCGACGGACGCCCCAATTGAAATTGTCCATACTTTCTCCTTCTTGACTTTCCAATTCATATTCTAAGAAATCAAAGTCTTTAAACACTCCAAACTGAGCATGTTCTGCATGGCCATCTTCTAATTTACTTTCAGCAGACTCATTGTTAGTAGCAGAAATTTCTTCAGTGCTACTGCACATTGATGATTGATGTTCGATAATATCACTGCTTTGACTAAATATAACAGATGGACTTTTAGGTAGACCAACTCTTTGGCCACAACTTGTAAGCAACCCTATTAAGTGTTCCCTTGTTCTTGCTTGAGAAAGCCAGGGACGTTTCCAGCCCACTGATCCATTTTCAGTGAAGGAATGATTATGAGATAAACTGCGCCTAGGTGATGCAGCTGAATTCTCCTTATCACCCTCTTTAGGGCTATCCTTCATAAGATATCTTTGACCAACAATTGGAGTAAGGGATAAATCAATGGTAAAATCCATTGTTCTTCCAGGCAATTCTCTTTTGGTACCAAATTCAGAATCAACGAATGATGTGTTTGAAGCAATGCTTACGCTATCGGCAAAAGATGTACCAATGGAGCTACTAAATGGAGCTGGTGGTGCTGCTAAAGTGGATGAACGAGTAACAACTAATTTCAGTATTTTTAAAGCATCTTTCCATTGAGGCCCCTCAATATATCTAGAAATTACTCTTAAAAGATCTGAATTTATTGCTTGAGCAGAGCAGGTGACATCAAGATAATGTAAAACACAATACAAAATACCCAAAACATGAGGTATGAGATTCTGCTGTCCTTTCTCTAAAATTTCAACTAAAAAAGTTATTAAATTCAGAAATACATGACAATAAGCATCATACAAATACTTGACAACACATTTTGTCCATTGAAAACTTTCTTTACTAAATGAACGGCGACTATACAGCATCATAACAGTAGCTAGATTTTCCAATTTTTTCGATTTTTCCATACATACCTGAGCAATATTTTCTGCACTTTTGATGCATAAAGTATTAGGATCGTCATAATTCAATAACAAATACGGCAAAAGAGCCATTACATGGAAAGGAAAAGCCAAGGATTCAGAGGGATCAACAATTGGAATGTCCAATAGGGCTGTAAATTGAGTTAAAATTTTTATAGTAGCATCAAATGTGGCTGGACATGCACATCCTTTTAAAAGTAGGGCATGGACACCAGGAAAGTTTGGCCATTTTATCTGCATTTGTATTTTTTCCAGTTTTTCTTGACATTCAGTTCTTTCAAGAGATAGCTTTGTCATAACCTTCTCCAGTAACCTAACAGCCAATAGAAACTCGTGTTCATAGTCTGACTCTAAAAGTGACACAGCAATCCAAAAGAACTGAGCCAAAAGAGCCATTCGATCCTCTTGAGAGAACTGCTCATCAGCCATTTTAAGAGATTGAGCACTTCTGGATCTTCCAAGATTATTAGATCTCAACCTAACATCAATATCTGTATTGCTTCGGTTTCTAAGATCTTTTATTTCCACAACTGGAGAATCTGGATATTTTCTTCCAGAATAGGAAGTACTTCTTTGATGGTTAACAGACATTGGTAATGGATTACTTGAACCACTGCTATGCCCAGGATGAGTCACAGTAATAGGTGGTGCACTTTTACGATTGCTTTCCTTGTTTAAATTGGGTGTGGATTTAAAAAAATCTTTCATTATATCACTGATTTTGAAAGCAGAATCCAATGAGTCAATGGCTTCTTCAAGTGTAATCATTAATTCAGTAACATAACCTTGCATATCCTCACCTTGTTCAGTTACAGTTTCTACAAGACGAGATAAAATATCAGATAACATTCTAGCATTTAAGGGTACTTTTAAGGCTCTGAATATTTGTAGAGAACGACCAGCATAATGCCGTGATGAACAAGACAATGCTAACTGCAGAGCTATCTGAGCCCAACGATCTTGAATATGAGCCATAGGCAAAGATTCTTTGAAAACAAATAAAACATGCTGCAGAAATGTAGACAATTGGTCTGCACTTTTGACAAACCATACTTTAGCAGTAATATCTTCATAGCTCCATAATGCATGTCCCTTCTTTGCAGCTAAAAAGTCAATAAGAGATTTAACTGTTTCATTGACATTTGGTGTCTCTTTGTTTAACTCGATGCAATGAGTAATAACAGGTTGTTCATCCACAGCTAATGTCTCACAAGATCCAGTATCTGGATCTTTACTTGAGTTCGATTCAGTATCATCAGTAGACAATGATACTGTTATTTCATTTTCTGGAATGTCTTCAAAAAGTTTCTGCTCGGTAAAATTAATTTTTGCAGTAAGAGTCTGGGTGGGGAGGCCATAACCTAATTCCTGAGTTTTGTTATTTAAGAGAATTTTGGCAACTCCTAAATGATCATCATGTTTACTTAAAACAATCAAAATTTTGAGCAGAAGATTTTTACAATGTTCATGCACTAAGGATCGAGTGTGATCCAAACCTAAAAATATAACGTGTAGCATTAGAGGTACATGAGGTGACCAATCAATATTAATTCCATCTAATACATCCGCAAGCAGCATGACAGCTAAATTACATCGGTGGAAACCTGTCACTGGCTGAGAACTATCAGGAAGAAACTCTGTCAAAGGTGCATAGTATCCTCCAAATTCTGGCATTGGTAATGGATGAGGCTGGGGTGTTTCAGGTTTAATATTATCCTCCTCCGGAACATGACACAAAAGCAAAAAATTTTCCTCTTCTACTGAAGAAATTAATGTAGTCTGACCATCATCACTGGTTGTTGTGGAAGATGGTCCAGTGTTCACTTTTCCAGTACTTACAATGCTCTGAACATTCTGTACTGTATCTGAACTGCAAATATCCTTTCGAATTTGGCTGTCTTTCTCACAGCCACTTTCAGTGCTATGTCGTTTTGTATGAAGTGTTCCCCGTTCAAGAGTTATCTCGCTTCTAGGAGCATCTGGTTGCGAACTACAGACACCATCATCAGAATGGCTACTCTCTTTACGGATATTTGTAACCCTAAAAAATGGTGGTGTTTCAGTTCTTTCAATAAGACAATTTAATGTTTCAACAGTTTGCATGTCAGCCATCATTTCATCTAAAAGCCTTTCAGGCCTTGCTTTTGCCATGAAAAGCACAACACGCTTTGCATACATGAGAAGTTCACCAGGAGCAAGTCCAGTAATAATGAATAAGTAACGTATTATCACTTTCAAGTTGTTAGGCCAACATTTACATAAAGAGGCCCATAGTTCTTCAATTTCATTAGGATGACTGTCACCAAATTTAGCTGTGATGTAGAAAAGGTTATTTAAAACCATTTCAGTAGCTTCAGCAGAACCCCAACCTTCTCTCCGCTCCAGGGCTATACTTTGACAAGTTTCAGTTGAACAGAACTCCTGAATACGACTTAAATGTGGCAATGGGCTGCAATGATTAACATTAGGATCCACAAGTTCCATATTATAAAGCCAGGGTAAAACATACTGCAACAAATTCTGCCTCACTGGTGGACGTGCTGTCTGGAGTCTACTAGTGATCTCAGAAAATATTGGCATGGTCAATTCTGGATGCAGTTGTGCTAAATGGTGAGAAAGTTGCATTTGTGAGCAAGGATATCCAGATGAAAATAAAGCATCACAGAATTGCGGATGCTTCTTACGTAACATAACATTTTTATTAACTGCATCTGTTTCACCATCTACAGGTATTGATGTACAGGAACCAAAGAATCTATGATCTAATATCTGAAGTAACTGGAATGCAGTTTCTTGAATTTTACTCCTTGGACAGCCAGTATTAAGCAGAGTCACATTAATAATGGCCATATAATGATCACATGGATATTCCCGAACACTAAAAATTGTTGCTAGTGCATTGAAGCAGCCATCAGCCATCTGAACATCACCAGTATAACAGCAATCAACTAACCAATCCAACAAAGTTCCACAGTCAGAATTAAATTCCAACAGCAAAACCACAGTTTCCTGACCCAATTGATATATTTTCTCCACATCAGAATTTAAAAGACTATTCAACCAAGCATAAAAAGGCCCTTCTTCACCAATGCCTTGAGGATCAAAACATGGGCCACAGCATAAAACTGCTGACATAGCCTGCAAAGCAGAGAATTCAAATTCTGAGCAAGATTCCTCTTTAACATTTTTCCGATCACCAATTCCAAAATGTGAGCCAAATTTCCCACTCCATGAGGCAAACAAATAAAATAAGTTTCTTCTGAGATCACAGCCTAAAAGATTGTGTCTATTTTCAAGTGTAAAGCTTTTGATGAGTTTGTGAATAAATCCACAAAAATGCTGCTTGATTTCCTGAACAATACTAGAAACATCTTTATCATTTTCTGTTTCTAAATAAAGACGAGCACCATCAATGTACTCCACAAAAGTAGTGTTTAAAGAAGAAGCATCTCGATCTAAAACACTATTACTAATACCAAATGTTCCATGTTCAGCAATGAGTTCCAATACTCTAGCTAATTGAACTCTTAAAACATCTCTACGCTTACGGCGCCTTACATTTTCTTGTTTTCTATCGATAGCTTCTCTGATGTATACTACTAACTCCTCCATTAAATCTTTTACAGCTAAATGGTTGACCTTGGACAAACCCAATACAATAGCATCTCTCATATCTGCCTGCTCACTTCTTAACAATGGAGTGATTTGTTTGAAAAGGTTTGAAACATGCACGCCACTATTGTTAGGAGATCTACTATCAGATCTTTCAGAACTGATACTATCAGGTGAAGAGCTTAAACTTAACTCAGGAGTAATGAAACGAACTGGTGGATTGCAATTTGGAGGGGCGATACGACATGCAAACATAAGGTAGTTTCGCCATAGTGTGAGATGCAGTTCTCTTTCATTAAGTGCTTTCTTCACAACTACTGTAGGTCTTAATAAAGAAGCACGATTATCACTCACAGGATTTAAATCCAGATAACTAAAAAGTGTAGTGATTCTGGAATATATAATTGGCCAGGAATGTGCCACAGCTGTACAACACTTTTTTAGCAAGGTGCTGTTGTCAATGAATCCAAGTAAACAAACACACCATGGATCCATACTTGAATTTTCTGATATTTCAAGATTGCTTGAAATCTTATTTGAACCTTCTGTAGCATCATGAAGGCCTGATGTCCAAGCAGAACTATTTCTTTCAGTCAACCACTGAAGATCAATATGTGATGCTGACAATAAAGCAGCTTTCTCAGATGGCGGCAGAAGCGGGAGACACTTTTCTGCGACATATGGGCAACAACTATCAATAGCTTCTGCAACATAATCTTCGTCACATGAAGGAACTAATGTTTTCAAAAGTGCTTTAGTTTCTTTTAAAATATGGACTGCTAATCGTCTGGGAGGCAGTCGGCAATGACACAGCATGACAAGACCAACGGCTTCAATCAAATGCAATACAGAGCACAAGTGATCGATTTTGTTTTGCTCACGTGATTCTTTTTTAAGTGAATTTTGAGAATGAGATATTAAAGCATTTTTCCAGTTAGTAAGAAACTGGAGTAGCATTCGAAGGGCGTTATCAAGAAGTTGGGGAAATGTGTCATTAACTTCCCGAAGCATAAACTGAACAAAACCGTAAATCACATCTTCTCTCCAATCAGGAAAGTCAAGGGTCATATTTTGCAAAGATTGAAATGCTAAAGCACGTAACTCTTCATCCATATGAACTGTTAGTCGAGACAAAAGATCAACCAGATCGTGACGACTCATTCCATCAGGAATCAATCTTGGAACTGCAGCTACACAGGTACGGAACAAATCAATCTTGGGTTTTCTTTCACCAGTTATCATATCATCAGGTTCTTTATTTATATTCTGAACAGTAGTCATCATAAGTGGGCGCCCAAATTGAACATCAAGTGCTTTTAGGATATCACCAAATACCTTTCTTACATAAGGGTGATAGTGAGACATTCCTATAGTTCTAGCTGTTTCGTCGGTAAGCATCTTATTTAAAAAAGTTTTTTTTACTCGTAAAGTGTTTCCTGATGGCAATACACCAACAGTTCTGGGCATTGGAGGGTCACCTTCCTTCTGTTGTAAACTATCAGCAACAACTAAAAATGCCCTCAATGCAATACTCATTCGCTCTGGCGTAAGAATAATTTTTATGGGTCTCCCCACTGACATTAAATCAAACACTATTTCTTTCATAGCAAAATCTAATCTTTCTTGTGCTATAAACTGTATTATTTTAACAAATATATTCAATGGAGTATCTCTCGGTACCACTGCTTTTGACCCTTTGGGAAAAAGAGAATTGACAATGCTCTGCAGTCGACTTTGTGTTGCGGTATTACTCTCACATTTTATTCTTATCATATAAACCCATAGCAACCGATAAAGGGATTCGAGAGCAACCCGGCATAACTTTGGATCACGATTTTTTAAATGCGACAGACACATTGCCAAAAAATAATGCCAATTTTGTAAAAAAAATGGTTTTTGACTTACACATAATAAGCACGTAACTAATGGGAAGAGGGCCAAGCTGTGTTTCTTTTTAGTGCAGAGATCCAAGGTATGAGAATATAGCATTTCAACAAAAGTTTTTAAACAAGGAACATTAACCTCATTCTTGACTGTTGCTGCAACAGGAACCAAAATTTCAACAAAAAGACCAGCTAATGCATGTTTTATATCTTTATCCTTGACTTCAAGGAAATAAGTTGCACATTCTTGCATAAACTGGAATGAAGCTTCAAATTCTTCAATAGGTACCATCTTTACTCTAAAGAACTTCATGCCCATAAGCAAACTGATAATACTATGTGTGGTAATTGGATTCGGTTCTTTATTCCTAAGTTCTTTTAATTCAGCCATAAAGCGTTTTCTAACAGACTGAAACCGAGACTGAGCTAAGGCTCCTATTACTTCTGCATACAAATCGGCAATAATGTTAACATTTTGAGCATTAGGCCCAGTTTGGGCACCTTCCCTAAACCTAAAATGTTTAAATGCAAGATTTTCAATGTAACTAACTAAATCATCATGGCCAGGATGCACAGAAAGTTGTTTCAATACCTCAATGAGAACTAAACAAAATATGAACTCAATAGCAAGATCACGCCTTTCATGTAAATAATCTCTATCTGTTTTCTCTTGTACATCTCCTTTATTTTTAGATTCAACTCTCATTCGAAGCTCTTGAGACAGTGAAGAATCAACACCTTGACGATCATACCATGCAAAGAGGGTACGCAATAAAGATGGCAAGCAATGTTCTGCAACAGATCCAAATGCACTTAAAAGTTGATCAAATAAAGCATCTTCACCCCTTTGGAG
This sequence comes from Amaurobius ferox, assembly GCA_951213105.1. Taxonomy (NCBI): domain Eukaryota; kingdom Metazoa; phylum Arthropoda; class Arachnida; order Araneae; family Amaurobiidae; genus Amaurobius; species Amaurobius ferox. The sequence continues at coordinate 13,260,907 of OX578137.1, read as the reverse complement.
AGATTTGGATAGTGGTCTCTCTAACGGCTCAGCAAGAACTAAATCTATTTTTTTCTCAGCTTGAACAGTAAACTCGGCGAATAAAGTTCGCAATATAAACTCACCAGGCTTAACTTCGATGTCAATATTAATTGCGGATGGAAAAGTTTGTCTTTCCTTCCGTACACCCCAAGGCAGCTGGGATTGTGTACTGATATTATAACAATTTGATTGTGATTTAGCTTCATTTGAAGAAGCCATCTTGAAAAAATTAATTGCAGTTACATTTATAACAGATGCGAAATATTTACATTGTCACTTGATAGACCATGAAACGCCAATTCAACAACATTACAGCTTACCTTAGCAGTGGCTAAGGGAAGCTGGAGTGTTGACTACTCGACGCGAAATGCCATCAAGTTTACTCATATTTATTTTACTTGTAGAAAGCAACGAGCAGCTTATATACGCTTGTTGCTAATATAAGCTTATATAACCAACAAGCTTTCTACCAACGAGCTTATTTAAGCTTATATAAAAGCTCCTTGGTAGAAAGTAAACAACTGATTTGAGAAATATCGTTTTTCGGTAGATGGCGCTCAGAACTAGCCTCACATCTCTTTGAAATAGAAACTAATATATCTGAGTGGGATTTTCGCGTATTTTGATGATGTTATAGCTTTTGTTTGAATATGTTTTATCAACAGAAAAAGAACACTGGTATATCTTATATATTAATACTTACAATTTAACTCCTGTCTTTTTCTTTACGTCATATGTTTTAAATTATGTTAGTAAGTCAATTATTACATTACACTACGCTCCAAAGAACTAAAACACAGAAAATATGGCACTCATCCCTGCCTTTCAATCTTTAGAAGAGAAAGTTTAAATTTCAGGAGATTCACTATCATGAGATCATAAGTATAGAGTTGTATGGGCTCATGAGACTCGTACCCCCCCTCAATAATTTTATAAGTGGGCTGATTCCCCCCCCCCTACCAATTTCTAAAGGCCACATTTTTTTGCGCCAATCTGTATCTGCGGCAGTTGCCTTAGAGTTTCTAATTGTGCAGTGCACAATTTTTATTTCTGGAAGAATCTTCAACCTGAGTGTGCGAACAATCTGCTTGTTTACTTTTTATGACCAGGAGGACGTTTCATTATATGCCTTTTCTAGGGAAATGTTGATCAATATTTGGAAAGTAATTGATTACACCTAAAGAAGTTCTTTGATTTATTTTTGTTGGATCTCTACGGTTGTTGGATCCACGGGAGTCGAAGCTAAATTCGAATATTCCAGGTAGGGGAGATTCTGAGAAAGACTGAAAGAAATACTCACTTATTATATTGGGTTATATTCATAACCATTAATGGTTATATTCATAACCATTAATTGAAATTATATATACATATTGACTTTTGATTATTTTGGGAACTTTAATCAAGTGTTTGAAATGAAATATAAAAATGAATTGATGACGATCATAATGTTATTTATGGCTATGCAAATTTTAATTAAGTTCGGTAAAAATTCTCATTTTCATTGTATATCTTAATTCTTTGGTGTTCGAATGTGCTTTAATCTTTTCAATTTTTATAAATTTCGATAATTAGTAAAAGATGAAAATTAGTTATAAAACTCCGTAACTGTGACATCTGCAGGGGGATGGGAGCTCCGCCGTAGAGCAAGACCGCCCATACAAATTATAGGACCCTCTAGAGCTTTTATGGTGAGAACACTCTGCAAACTTTTTATCACGGCTTCCTTTATGAACTATTATCATGGGCTTCCTCTTCAAACATTTATCATGAGCCCCATTTACAAACTTTTACCATGGGTTCCCTCTACAAATTTTTATCATGAGCCCCCTTCATAAATTTCTATCATAGGATCCCTCTACAAACTTTTATCATGGGCTTTCTCTATAAACTTTTATTATGAGCCCCTTTACAAACATTTATCATAGGCCCCCTTTACAAATTTCTATCATGGGCTCCCTCTACAAACTTTTATCATGGACTTTCCTACAAACTTTTATTATGAGCCCCTTTACAAACATTTGTCATGGACCCCCTTTACAAACATTTATCATGGGTCCCTTTACAAATTTTTATCATGGGCTCCATCTGTAAAGTTTTATCATGGGACCCCTTTACAAACTTTTATCGTGGACTTCCTCTACAAACATTTATCATGGGCCTCCTTTACAAACTTTTATCATGGGCTCCCTCTACAAATTTTTATCATGAGCCCCATTACAAACTTTTATCATGGGCCCCTTTACAAACTTTCATTATAGGTTTACTCTACAAACTTTTTATCATGGGGCCCCTTTACAATCTTTTATCATGGGTCCCCTTTACAAACTTTTATCATGGGCTTTCTCTACAAACTTTTATTATGGGCCCAAAAGTCGGAAAAGTTGGTACTTGGGATAATTCCAAATTGGAGTGGATCATTATAAATTTCACTTTAAAAATATTTTTTCTTTTAATTTTCTATAAATGTCCACTAGGAAATAACAATTCTCTTTGGTGAAACAAAATCCTTGATGCACATGCAAAATCGTTTATGAACAGGGAGCAATAGTTTCTTTCTGATGAAATTCCATTCAAGCACAAACGAACCACCTAAAGAGAGGGCAATGCTTAGTATAATCTATAGGTGTCCAGCAGAGGGCTATTTATAGCCCGAGGCAAGTAAGTCCCCACACATTGTCGGCTTTTTATTGAGGAAATTCGGAGATGGGGATCTTGCATCCGGCGCGTACAAATCATTTGTAGTATACATTTTCCTGACAAACCCGATTTTCTTCACTGTGCAGTCGGAAGTTAGAAAAATACTGAAACGCATTTGAAGTCCAGGGAAGTTCCCCGAACAGGAATTATGGCTCTCAGAAAAAGAAGATGGTCGCCCTTTTCTGTAGAAAGTATAAAAGCGTGCGATCTTCAAGTTAAACTTGCCAACTCTTAAGAGTGTTCAAGGTACTCCCCTCCAACATCAATGATCTTTTGTAGGCGATTTTTCCAAAGATTAAAATGCTTCAAGTCCTCCATTTCTTGGAATCGATGAAAAATATGCTTTTATAGCCTCATCAATCTCATCTTCGGAATGAAAACGACTCCACGTAATGTTTTTTTTTTTAGATTAAAAAATTGCCAAAAGTCGCACATAGCAAGAACAGGAGAATAGGATGGATGTTCTATCACTATCATGTTTTTTTTGTTCAAGAAATTCGACAGTCATTTTTGTTGAATGAGAAGATGCATTGTCGAGGTGAAGCATGAGCCCCCTAACATTCACTTCCTGAAGAATTTTTGGAAGACACTTAGTGACGTACCAGTTAGATGTCTTCTATCCCTCTAGCTTTATGGTTTTGACCAGACCTGTACTTCTAAAAAACACGGCATGCATTACTTTTTTCATTGCTCGTTATATTTTTCACCATTGTTGGTTTGGGGTCATCTTCAAAAACCCATACTTTACTTTCTTGAAGTGTTGGAACGTCAAAAAACGGTATGTACGTTTCATCACCAGTTATGATTTTAGAAATAATGCGGTGTCCACCATCATTCAGTAATTTTAGGGTTTCTTTTCTGATTCTGACACGCTCCGCTTTATGGTGTTTTAAATTATGGGGGAGCAAACAACAAACTAATTTTTTTATATGCAGTTCTTCATGAATAATTTTATGTATAGCTGCGGATCCAAGTTCCTTCTGTATCATTTGGTAGGTAGTAGGTACAGCGATTATCATCGATTAACATTTTTCGAATGGCCGACCCATTTCCTGGGACTACAGCGGACAAAGGTCTTACTGTGTGTTTTTCATCCAGGAGAGAATTTCATCCTCTTCTCTAACTCTGTAAACCATCTGAATACAGTGGCACGAGGTGAAGCATCGTTTCCATATGCTAATTGTAGACGCTGAAGACATTCTTATTGTCTCGAGTCAACTCCATTTTCTTTTCTTTTAAAATTTATTCTATTATGTGATATAATATATATAATTATAAATAAAATATTTTTTAATGCAGTAATTTATTAAAAACTAAAATTTAACATTTTAGTGCATTTCCCCCCCCCCCCCTCCAAATGTTTTTTTAGGGAGCTCCTCAAAATAATATCCTGCGTACGACCAGGAGAGGAATGAAAAACTGATGAAAGTGGCAACTGCCATCTTGAACTCGGATAGACGATAGACGACCAGTCAAATGCCAGTCAGCGTGGCCCGGTGACGTCACCAAGTCCAGTAACCCCGTTTTTCGCAAAAAGTAAGTGCAGGAAAAAGAAAATAGAAAGCATTGCAAGTTACAAATAGATCCATATCTGTTAATCTATTAATATATATATGTGCCCTGTTTAGCATTAAGCTATTGATATTGTGAAAAAAGTTATTTATGGGCTTAAAAATAGCAATTGCATAGCCTAAATGATTCAAAAAATTTCAAGGGGGACAGAGCCCCTTTTCACACCCCCACCAGGGGTTTCACCCCTGGGAACCCCACAATTTCAATACTCTTTAGATGAGACAGCACTGCATACTCTCAGTAATTTTCTTCAGGACAGATCTGTGTATAGTAGCTATATGAATATTAATAATTAGCTCTTAGCTTGCAAATATAAATATGCAATTATTTGTTAATTTATATGACTTGGACTATATAACTATTATGGTTTATAAATGCTAATGATTGTGTTTTTGGTAAGCCCCTCCTTTAAGACTGTTGAGCCCCCTTGAATTTCCCTCAAATGCAACTAGGAGAATGAAAACCTACCTGTTTTAAACATTGACATTCGCAATTTTTAATGGTGATAATAACTAATTTTCTCGCCCTATCTAATCTTCGGCTGGTCATTTCGACGTTCTATTGATCTACTGAGACGATTATATTTTCTTTGATATTTAAAGTGGTCCCAACATGGACTTTCTGCAGTTGGATCAAATTGGAATTTCAGACCTGTATGACTTCCCCATTTCTTCATTGTTTCTTACATACAATTACCTCCAGTTTGTGGCAACACTTGTGAATTGAAAATCCCAGTCCTAAAGGCAAAATCGGTATTTTGTATTTTTTAGACATTAGTAGTGAATCACGGCATTGCATCTGTCTTGCCGGTTCAGTTACTCAGGCAGTCATTGTGAAAATATTTGATGTGGGCAGCACAGGACTTTCCCTACAGACTCAAATTCATTTTCTTTCTTTTATAATTCAATGAGTTGAGTTTAATAGCACTAAACGACATGGATAATTATTTGATATATCAAATTTGCAGTATTATTTCAATTTTTGATTTCATCTGGAATTTATTTTCAAAGTAGATTGTAACTTTGGGATTTTGTTAATTATATTTGTGAGGTTTTTTTATATATGATATACTACTTTCATTCCCTTTTCTCCACTAACTGATGCCTGCGCCTTGACGAGGTGGTGGAGCTTGCGTGTTCCGATGATCCTAAGAGCTATGCCGGCGGTAGCTTCGGCTACTGGTAGGGTCTCCCTTGCCGGAAAGGTCGAAGGTGAGGTTCCAGACAAAATGAGGCATCCTGGTCCTCCAGGTTGGGGGTTGGAAGTGTGGTACTTAGTCTCACTCTGTAAAATCCTCAGGGATCCATTTCTTTTGTGGATACGGGTGTTGCTATCCCGAGGTACACGAGCAAACTTTTTCTTCTAGCTGCAGATTGCATCAATGCCAAGCCCCCAGTAAACTTCACTTCTGCCTTATGGGCCTTAGTACCACTCTTCGGCCTCTGCTGTAAGGTATACCGTTTGGGCTCGGGAACGGGACCCGGTGGTTGTGTGGCAAAAAGGGCAAAGCGGCGTGCATCTGCAGTATTGCTTTCAAGAAACGTTTGTAGTAAACGGTTCCAGAGGTCGAGTCCCTTGGTTGCGTTGGTTGGATGGTGGGGAGCGTTTCATATCGAGAAATCCCCCTTGGATCCTTGCTGATCCCTGGGCCCTGTGTACCTGGTGCACGTTATGGCCCGCTCCTTATCATCTAGCTTTGCGAATGACTCCGGCGGTTACACTTTTCACGTCAGAAAAGTGTGGGGAGACGAGGCCTAGCGGGGGCTTCGATCGAACTGGAAGTAATCCGTGGTTCTTTCTCTCATTTATGGTTACAGCATGGAGAAATCAGATTGGACTCTTTCAAGTTTTCCTGGTTCTCCGTGCTGCGACAGTGTAGATGAAGAGGTGTTAAAAGGATTGGGTTCATCTTCGGATGTCTCCCAATCAGCCATTGGAACAACCCCTCTGGGGTTGGAACTTGGAAAAAAGGAGGAAGCCTGCAGTCCGGCTGTGGAAGGAAGTGGAGTCGCGAACCTTGGTGACCGACACACTGAAACCATGGCTGTGACGCAGGGTATACTCACCAAAGCACAGAGGCGCAGGAGGAGGCGCATGCCTAGGCAGTTGGACCAGAGGCTTGCAAAAGCTGGCACTGTCACAGAGAAAGTTGGAGGCACCAAACGACTTAGGTCGGCAGGAGCCACACCTTCTCCAAGAGATCTAGTCGACAAGAAAAGATCGAGGACGGACATCCAACCTGGAACATACGCTCAAGCGGTCCAGGTTATTAAGATGGCTATCGTCAAGAAGTCCTTCCCTTCTAGTAAGCTGAGCAAGGAAGAGGTTGATATCATCCAGTTGGTGACTCTCGATAAAATAGATGAGATCCCCACTGGTGAGCAACTTCCGAAGATCCATTTCTTCAGCTCAAATGTTGGAGCTTTGGTTCTTCATTGCAATGATGCAAATACTGTGGAATGGGTCAAGAGAACCTTCCATAATGACAGTCAGGTTTTGGGAGAGGCACTTATGGTCTTGAGTGCTAATGACCTTCCCAAACCTGTCAAGGTGGCATTCAAAACCAGAGACGTGTACACCAAGGAGCCGAGTGTTTTGCTGAAACGGCTAAACCGTTTCAACCCGGAGCTGAAGTCTGAGGAGTGGCGTGTTCTGCAAAATTTTGTGGAACCCCACTCTGTAAGATGGATCTTCGAGGTGGATTCGGAGGCTGCGGATGCGATTCGCAAGGCTGACTTGGGTGCATTCACCGGTTTGGACCGTGGAGTCTTTAAGATTCTTCGAGATCCAAACGAAAAGCCTAAAGGGAAGACGGAGATGGAGGAACAGCCAGCAGACCGGGCGACCTCCTCTCAGGTAAGTATTGGTAGTCTTGAGACTATGATACCTAAACTTAATGATCTGGAAATTGCTTCTGGTTCCGATGTTACACTTCATGCTAACCCTCCGATTTCGGATGATGAGTTGGAAAAACGCATGAAGGATTTTGACAATGATATCATGCTTGATGCTGATCATTGTTGTGATACTAGGTGAATTTCTTTCTCCTAGGTTTTCTGTGCCCTTTTCTTGTTTTTGCTTATGGGCTGTCTTGAGGTTGTGCAAATTAATCTGCATCATAGTCGATCTGCCTCTGCTATTCTTAGCAAAAGGCTTTTCAATGGTAAAGCTGCTATTGCTCTTATCCAAGAACCCTGGACCTGTAATGGAAAGATTTTGGGTCTAGGGATCAAAGGATTCAATGTCTTTTATGACACATCCTGTACCAGACCCAGAGCCTGTATTGCTGTCAGCAACAAGCTCAATGCTGTTCATCTGGTTAAATTCCTTGATGGTGACAATGTTGCCATCAGTGTGAAACTTAAAACTGATGAACATATGATGGAATACATCTTTGCTTCTGCCTATCTTCCTTATGAAGATAAGGAAACTTTTTCTAAGGTCATTATTAATCTTACTGAATATGGTAATAGTAAAAAAATGATCATTGGTTGCGATGCAAATGCCCATAACACTGTTTGGGGCAGTAGTAATTGTAACCGTAGGGGTGATGATCTTTTAAATCAGATCCTTCTTCATAAGCTCTATTTACTTAATAAGAGTAATACTCCTACCTTCGTGACAGTAAAACGTCGCGAGGTTATTGACATTAGCCTGTGTAATAGTTCTGCTTATGATTCGGTAATTAATTGGAAGGTTTTAGATGATATATCCTTGTCTGACCATCAATTAATTTCTTTTTCTGTTAAAGGTCCTGTAAAAGCTTTAGAGGACAAGGGTAGGAACCCTAGGAAAACTAATTGGGGTTCCTACAAAGAAGATCTTAGGGCCAATTTGGCCAATCACATTGGTGAGTATTCCTCTATTGAAAACGTGGATCTGGCTGTTGACTTTGTGCAACAGACCATCATCAGTACTTTTCATAGTAACTGCAGAACCACCATAGCTGACTCCCCAAGGATTGTTCCTTGGTGGTCTAGTGAGCTCAGCCGGTTGCGTGGGAAATGCAGAAAGCTTTTTAATAGAGCCAAGAAGAATGGTGATTGGCAGACTTATAAATCTGCCCTCACCTCCTATAATAAAGCAGTTAGGGATGCCAAGAGAAATTCTTGGAGAACATACTGCGAAGGTATTAATGATGCCCCTGCCGTTTCAAAACTTGTTAAGTTGATGGCTAGAGACAGAAATTGTAAACTTAACACTGTCAAGAAGTCCAATGGTGACTTTACTGTTACTGGTGAAGAGACCCTGAATGAGCTGTTCAGAGTTCACTTTCCGATTTCTCATCCTGTTGTACAGTGTGACAGTGGTATTGCTTGCTCCACGTCCTTGTCTGATGACAATAGCTGGAGTATTGCTAGGAGCATTGTTACTCTTGATAGGGTTAAGGGGACTCGGTACCCTTTGAACAATTTTTTTTGTTTAAGCACTTTAAAATACTCTTTTCGCATATTATTAAATGATTTTATTAAGGAAAATTATTTTATCAAGAAAAAAGACAATTCTACTGATACAGTTTGAAAAATTTAATTTTTTTTTAAAAATTTAAATAATTTTTAAAACCTATCTTCTCCTACAATTTCTAACTTTTTGCAACCCTTTTTTTTATAAGGTTCTTTGAGGTGTCTTCTATAACTTTAAGGATCGGATTTTTAAAAAGTTAATTAGTGCGGGAGAAAAAAAATAAAATGTTGATACATATGCAAAAATTCAACAAAATATTGAGTTTTTTGTACATATCTATTTTTAAAAAAAAACTTTAGATTTTATTGCAAATCCGATCCTTAGTTTCATAAAATGCACTATAATAAACATCCAGAAAAAAAATCAAGTCAATTGAGAAGTATATATTCAAGTTTTAGCATTTTGAACATATTGATATACTGAAAAAACACGAACTGAGAAAAAGCACTTTAAAGGATTCAACTTTGAAAAATTATTCCAAATCCATTTTAAATTACTTTAAATGTTATTTTAAATTATTTATTATACACTTACCTTTAAAACTGTAGTCGTTTCATTGAATTTAACTATATTTATTTTATATAAGCGACCATTAGCCGAAACCTTAATTGTCACACATTGAAAAGAAAATTGAGAAAAAATATAAATAAAAATTGATTTTACAAAATTCATTATTATTTTTATACCATGAAATACATTTGACTCATTTCATTAGGATATAGCTTAACTATAAATATGATGATGTTTATATTATAAAAGAAATACAAGATTTGAAAATATATTCATATCATAAAAACACACAATATTTCGTAACCTTATGCATATCATTTCTGCATAACTACCATTCTTTCTTAACTTTCTTTTAAAAATACCCTGCACTGTATGTTACACCTTCCTTCTTTTTAACTAATATATATCTTTTTAAAATTGCTTTTTCAACCAGTTTACGTGCAAGTTGATATTTTGCACTTCGTCGTTTTTGTCGAAACATTTTTTTTTTTCGAAAATCGAGCGCAACACCGAGATTCATGGGGCACTTTCCTAAAGGTACAAACACCTAAGACATTCTGTGCTTCTTTTATGCAGCGCAGTGTACCTTTATTACATTCACACACAGCTTCCATTACACAGAGTTTTACACGTTTTTTATGTACCAATTTTTTCTTTAAGACATTTTGCCACGTCACACTGTGCAAGCTTTCGTTTGCATTTTGAGTTCCACAGTTTATGCACGATATTAACGAAATAAGCAGATCGGAAAAAAAAAGCGTTTATTTATCAATTAAAATTACGATTAAGCACTTTCATCTTCTTCCTGGTAGAAATATTTTGTAAAACAGGGAGCATTCAGTTGCAGATGCGATGTAAACAGAGCCTAAACAGAGAAGTAGGCGTGGTATTTAAAGGGACACAGTTGCCGTCAAAAGCCTTTTTAATATATTTATAATTCTCGGATCTTCACGAAACTTTGTCAGGATATACTAGGGATGTCAAGGTATATTTTAAGCAAAAAATTTGAAAATCGGTATTTTCATCATTTTTCGCCAAATGAAGGGTACTGAGTCCCCTTAAATGGGCAATTAATTCCCATAAACCCTATAAAACTCCGGGAACTGATGGCATCATTCCTATTCTTCTCCAGGAGGGAATTGAGATGCTTGCTCCCGTTCTCTGCAATATCTACAGAGCCTGTATTGCCCTTGGTCATATACCAAATGCGTGGAGGCATACTAAGGTAATCTTCATTCCGAAAATTGGAAAGGATAATTATTATGAGGCCAAATCTTTTAGGCCTATCAGCCTTACGTCTTTTCTTTTAAAGACTATTGAAAAGCTTATTGATAGGTATTTAAGGGAAGTGATTCTGGCCTCTAAGCCCTTGTCTAGTTCTCAACATGCCTATCAACCGGGCAAATCTACGGATACTGCTCTATACAGTCTCTCCTTTATTTTAGAGAAAAATCTCAATGCCAAGGAAATCGCTCTTGCTACCTTTCTTGACATTGAAGGTGCCTTTGACAAAGTACCAATCGACACTATTCTTGTTGCTCTAAACAGAAAAGGTGTTGATACCAAGATATCTTATTGGATTAAGAACTTGTTATCTAACAGGTATATCTGTGCATCTTTACTTGGTGAAAGTATGACTGTGCATGCACTTTCGGGCTGTCCACAAGGAGGTGTGCTCTCACCAATTCTCTGGTGTCTTGTGGTGGACTCTCTTTTGGAAAGCATTAATATCTCTGGTGTCTCTTGCATTGGATATGCTGACGATGTTGTCATCATTGCCAGGGGCAAATTTGGCAACACTGTCTCTGACATGATGTCTACTGCTCTTAGGAGGGTTGAGACATGGTGTAAAAATGCTGGTCTTACGGTTAATCCGCAGAAGACTGCTTTAGTTGCGTTTACAAGGAAACGCATACTTAATCTTGGGAATATTTGCTTCTTTGGACAGAAGCTTATTTGCTCCAAGGAGGTTAAATTCTTGGGAATTTATTTTGACAAGGAACTTAATTGGAAGAGGCACTTGGACTACTGCACAACTAAAGCCAGAAGAATCTTCTGGTCTTGTAGGAATGCTATTGGGAAAACCTGGGGCCTTAATCCCAGAGTTATCCATTGGATTTACTCGATGATAGTCTGTCCTATCATTTCATATGGGTCCATTGTTTGGTGGTCCAGAATTAGAAGTGAAACTGCTAAACTTGATTTAGTTAAGCTTCAAAGGATGGTGTGCATTGCAATCTCCGGATGCATGAAAACCACTCCTACTGCAACTCTTGAACTTCTACTTGGCTTGCATCCGCTCTATATGCGCATTGAAGCAGAAGCACTTATCTGCATGAACAGACTCAAATATCTGAAATACTGGAAAGATTACTCAAGGCATCTATCTTGGGGTAAACTTAACAGTAATGTTGCTAGGCATCCTTATTTCTGTATGCCACCTGATGGCATACATGTCAAATTTACGTTTGATAAGCCTTATGAAATTCTTGTCCCCTCGCGGGATGATTGGAAGAGGACTCCAACCTACAATAAACACAATTGTTTTGTATGGTACACAGACGGCTCGAAGATTGGCACTAGTACTGGTGCTGGTGTCTGTTGCCCTGATGATGGCACTGAACTATCTTATCCGCTTGGTAATTTTGCTACTGTCTTTCAGGCTGAAGTATTTGCCATTCTTATGTGTTGTAGAATTTGCTATGACAGAAAGTATGAGAATAGCCAGATTTTCATTTGTTCTGACAGCCAGGCTGCTCTTATGGCTCTAGGGAAGTTCACTGTGACGTCTTCCCTTGTCTGGGAATGCTATAATGCTCTCTGTACAATTGCTAGTAATAATAGTGTCATTCTGTACTGGGTGCCTGGCCATTCGGGCATTCCTGGCAACGAATTGGCTGACGAACTTGCTAGGAAAGGCTCTAGTACTCCTTTTGTGGGTCCTGAGCCGGCCTTGGGTATTCCCAATGATCTTGTCAGAAGAATTGTCTATGACATCTTCAGAAAGCTTCAGTGTGAGAACTGGCGTGACACTAAGGGTCAAAGGCAAGCGAAAATCCTCAACTGTAATTGCCCTAGTACTCGTCAAAAGGAACTTTTCAGGCTCAGTAGAACTGGCATCAGGAGAGCTGTTGGACTCCTTACTGGACACTGCACTCTCAAGAGACATCTTAATATTATGGGTGTCTCCAAGGATTCGCTTTGCAGAGGCTGCAATTACAGCGAAGAAACTGCAGCTCACATTCTATGTGATTTTGAGGCCTACTCTGCTCACAGATTCGAACACATTGGTCGTCATGTGATTGAACCTTGGGAGCTGAACGACATTCCTGTCAAGTGCCTGCTTATTTTCGCATCGGCTACTGGTCTCTTTTCTTACGGATCTTCATTTTCTTTTTGGGGTAGTACAATAGACCTCTGGTCGATGTGCTAGGCTCTTCTGGAGCCACCCACCTTCATATCATTCATTCATTCATTCCCTTTTTGCAAGAAGCATATAAACAGTGCTTTATTGTATTTAGAATAACTGAATTTATAAGTATATTTATAAAAAAGCAGATATACCCGACACTGTTTGTGATTTAAAATATGTGCAAATTCGAAAAGTATTCTATTGCTTTTCAAAAAATAATTACAATAATCTCCCTATAAAATACAAAAACCTCTGTTGTTGATATATAAAATTACCTGTGCAGGCAAATCTAAAAAATAAAACATCCTGGGTTCATTTGTAAACCAATTTACAAAAATATGGTCAACACATGCCAAAATAAAGATCAAAAGTTATTTCCATACCATTTTTATCCTTTTGTGACAATCATTTAAACACACGCCTCCTTCTGGAAATATATAAATTTATAAAACCTTTTGCCAAAATAAAAGGGATACCTTAAAAAATTGAAAATATGCTAATAATTACTATAATCTTATATCTCATGGTAAAAATGATATAATATAATCAAAAATAAGACTATTTATAAAACTTTTTTTTTCTATCAATGTTTTTATTATTTATATTTGATAAATTAAATGAAACCGCTCTACTGCATAAACACTTGATTGTTTAACATATTAAACAAAAAATTAATTCCAAAGCTAAACAACATATAATTTTCTTCAAATAAATTTTCTGAAAAAAAAATTGTACGCACAATGTAATTTCTTTGGAAGGTTTAATTTTGTGTTTTTATTAATATTTTGATAAGCCCTAAGGTTAGAAACTTAAAATATGGATGAGGTTACCGGCAGTGACGTAAAGAATACTAAATTTGGTAAAAGAAAATCTGTCCCAAAACTGAATTTGTATACAGAAAATACAAACTGACTCAATTTTATCCATCTCTATATATTAAGAAAAAGCTAGTTACAGCTACCACAGTTGATAAAAACCTCTTAAAATTTTCTGTAAAGGCTAGTGTGAGCATAAAGCTGATTTGCAACTTTACAGATGGTTTAGAATACTGTCTCATATGTCCCCTCCCATATTGGTTACAATCAGATTAAAATTCCGTTTTTTTTCTTACAGCAAATCATCTAACCTAAATTTTAAATCTTTATGTCATCAGAAAGTCCAACTTAAAATCTTTTCACAGATACCCAACTACCTCTTTTTAATACAGGTAGTTTGATATCTGTAAATTGATTTTAAAGCATAAATTTATGTTGAATAAACGTGCGGTTTATATTCAACATCAAACTATTCATCTTTAATTATTTGATATTTTTCTTTGTAAAAAATTCTCTAAATACTTTTAATTTTTTCAGATTTTAAAACACGTTATTTATTAGTTGCATGTTTAATATATATATATATATATAGGGGCTTGAAATTAAATATTAAAGTTTAATCCGTCACTTATAATTTAATTCCAATCATTTATCTCATTGAAGAAACTTGATATTTCTCCCAGAAACGACGTACTTTGCTATTTTAAAATGATGGCACTTCCAAGCATGATACAAGGCTAGATCATGAATGTATTACTTTCCTTATATACATAATGTATAAGGAAAGTATTGTGACGGGGTCGAAAATTCGAATTCGAGTTTTCGACGGGACAGCACCTTTCAAGCATCCCTGATCACGAATCAAACATTTTTGGGGTGATGTCCGTGTGTGTCAGTGGAGACGATATCTCACGAACGAATGGAGCGATTCGAATGAAATTTGGTACAAAAATCACAATCCGTGAATTCTGGAAGCCTATTGTTTTTATACGTAATCAAATGTTCAGAACCCACCTAAATTTTTGAGTGAAATTTTGAAAAAATCATCAAAAAATCAATACCTTTAATGAAATTATGCAAATAGACATGTCTTATGTAATTTTTCCTTAGAAAACGATTGTCATAAACTTTAGTTCGCTAGCATGAACCATTCTCAAGATATTGCACATTTTAAAGATAAATTTATCAAAAAATCCCATAAATTAAATAAAATCTATTAACTGTTGAAAAACATTTTCACTTTCATATCATGCGATATATTGGGTGACCATCATTCTCATGGATCTAGCTCGTTCCGTTCATGAGAAAAGGTACTTTGAGTAATACTTTTGCATTTGAATGCCAGGATTCATTTATATGCTATAAGAATAACTTATTTCTCAGTCCATAACGCTTGACGAGATTTTGGCGACGAATTTGGCAGAATGTCGCCAACTTTATATATATACATATGTATATATATATATATGTATATATATATGTATATATATATATATATACATATATATATATATACATATGTATATATATATATACATATGTATATATGTGACTTTTTAAAATGTTGCTAAATTAACGAAAATCTCGCCAAATGGATAAAAATGACGACGTTAAATCAATAAAAATGACAACTGATTGTCGAAAATTCAATATCTTGGAAAGAATGCAAGTATCTACTAGAAGAAAACCTATTTTTTTTTTACTGTAAAAGTAGTAAATTCATTGCATTATATAAGGAAAATCATGTGTTGCCCACATTAGATTTTTTTTTTTACTGTAAAAGTAGTAAATTCATTGTATTACATAAGGAAAGTCATGTGCTGCCCACATCAATTTTTTTTTTTGCTTACTTCATACTATTACTTTTACATAATGTATAAGGAAAGTATTGGGACGGGGCCGAAAATTCTAATTAGAGTTTTCGACGGGAGAGCACGTTTCAAGCATCCCTGATCAAGAATCAAACATTTTTGAGGTGATGTCTGTGTGTGTCAGTGAGTCTGTAGAGACGATATCTCACGAACCAATGGAGCGATTCGAATGAAATTTGGTACAAAAATCACAATCCGTGAATACTGGAAGCCTATTGTTTTTAAACGCAATCGAATGTTCAGAACCCCCCTAAATTTTCGAGTGAAATTTTGAAAAAATCAAAACCTTTAATAAAGTTACGCAAATAGACATTTCTTGTGTAATTTTCCCTTAGAAAACGATTGAGATAAACTTTAGAACGCTAGCATGAACTGTTCTTGAGATATTGCATATTTTTCAAATAAATTTATCAAAAAATCCCATAAATTAAAAAAAAATATATTAACTGTTGAGAAACATGTTCACTTTTCATATGTAATATCATGCGATAAATTTGGTGACATCATTCTCGTGGATCTAGCTCGTTCCATTCATGAAAAAAGATACTTTGAGTAATACATTTGTATTTGAACGCCAGTAGTCATTTATCAGCTATAAGAATAACTTATTTCTCCGTTCATAACGCTTGGTGAGAACTTGGCGACTTTTTTAAAAGGTTGCCCAATTAAAGAAAATCTCGCCAAATTAATAAAAATGACGCTAAATCGATGAAAATAATGACTAATTAAAGAGAATTCAATATCTTGGAAAGAATATAAGTATCTACTATAAGAATAACCTATTTTTTTTGCTGTAAAAGTAATAAATTCATTGCATTATATAAGGGAAGCCATGTGCTGCCCACATCAGATTTTTTTAAGTGGAAAAGGCTTGTGAATAAATTTAAAATATCAAAAGATATCTATTTAAATTTAACTGACTGTATCTGGTCACCACAGGAGTGTAGTCATTTTTGAGGAATAAATCGAGAACTGTCATTGTCTTTTATGGTATATTTTAATTCTATTATTTTTAACACTTTACAACATAGTTGAAAAGTGTTTTTGATTTTGTTCATTCTGTCTGTACGTTTGCACGATAACTGCCATAAAAATGAAATTTTAGTATGTTGTTGAATTCGTTACATTCCCATATTCTGTGGGACATATGGGAATGTAACGAAATAGTATCACCTAATTAGTTTTGGAATGAACTTGGGTTGAAAAAATGAAATACATTGAACCCTATAGGACCTCATTTTTCAAATATTTTTTAAGCGAATTTAAAATTCACAAATCGCTTCGAAAGTTTAGGAAATATTCAAATCATCTCATAAAATATATAAAAAAAATTTCAGCAAAATATATTTGGTAGTTTTTAAAATAAAAATAAAAATAATAATGACACCCATATAATATGAAGAGATGACGTGACCCAATTCAAAATAAAATATAGCATCCATCTTTTTTTTTTTCCATAGTAAAAATCACGATTTTCAAAGTTCTTTTAAATTTATTTTATGCATCTAATTCTGCACCAATGCAATTACACTATTTTTGAGTTTACATGATCATCCAATTTTAATTATTTCTATAACGAAGCCTCATTGTAATGGACGCAGAATGTAAACAAGCGATTGTAAGTTGAGTTGTATAAGAATTGCTGAATTTTTTTCACGCAAAATTATTTAACTCTGGATTCTGGAATAAAAGTGCTTGAATGAAATATTCACTGCTTTTACATAGAGAACCAGACGATTTACATTTTGATGACATCATTTGAAAAAAGTTTTTTTTTTCAATGAAGTATTAAGTTTTTAAGTAAAATAAATGATCATAGTTCTGTGATCATTAAAAAAATATCACCGCTGAATGTATCGCATTTTGCATTTGAGTTGGAAAGTGTTTCATAATCAATGCTTTATGCATGATTAATCTGTCTTGTGATCTTATCAAGTTAGCCCATTTAGGGCCCACAATGGGAATGTACTCATTTTGGAGGAATAACTCAAGAACAGGAGCAACTTGAAAGTCTAAATGTTGTTATCTTACGCAATTTATTTTAATTCTTTGAATTTTGAACTTTATTGGAATAGCCCATAGAAATGTATTTGTTTTTTTAGGACGAATGACAGAAAGGAGGCTTGTGAATGTTGCGTGAATAGGTTGAAAGGGTTAAAAGGTAAAATGAGCTCCAGGACAGTCAACATCAGCAAACAAGGGGCAGAGCCTAATGGCCATATTACCACTGTATAGTAGATCATGAGCTCCAGGGATTGGCAAGCATCAGCATTCAAAATAATCTATTCTTTTGTTTTTTATGAAGCAATGTATTGAAAACTATGCAGGAAGAAAAAATTATCCAAAATAAAGAAATGAAAAACATTTTAATGTTTCCACTTAAGTAGAAGAACATTTCTTTCCACTAATTTTAAGATAAATCTAAAAGAACATTAAAAGCACAAAAATAACAGTACCATTCGGTTTTGAAGGCAAGAAACAGCCTTTTCTGTCACGAAAGAAAAGTGCCACTCGTAAGAGCAAGATTGCTGACTGATGTAAAAACAACAAATGTGACTGAAGGGGTTGCCAATGACGAGAGAAGAAAAGAACAAAAGGTGGGACGTAATAAATGAATGGTAAAATACCAAAGTGCAAAGCGAATATTCAACATAGGATTCAAAATATTTGTTCAGTGAGTCAATTTACACCTGAAAGTACATGAGTATCTTTGTTGGATCTTCATATTCTCTTTTGGTATTTTACCATTCATTCACTGTGTCCCACTTCATGTTCCTTCCTCCTGGGTTTCTTTTACCCCCTTTTTTTTCTTATCTCAGTCGCTGATCTTGCTCTCCCAAATGAAGGTTTCACTTCTTGTGTATCCTGATGAAGAAGGCTGATACTTGCTTTCAAAACCAGTCAATACTATTTTTGTGTTGTGTGCTGCTTTCAATGAAGTTAATTTAGTTTTATTACTTTAGCAGCAGTTTGAGCTGTATGTAATTTTAAGCTATTTCGACCTTTTGAATTTGAATGTATGATAAAGGTAAGAGGCTAATATTCAGATATTTAGCAGTAGGAAGTAAAAGTCACAGAAAGACTATAAACTGTTGCTGTTCATTAAATACATATATTTTATTTTATCACTTTCACCCAAACAGTCACATTTCTTTACAACTGGATGTAACAACACTTGATTTGTGATAATGATATATTTTTCAATATTTATTGCTCAAAAATAGTTGAACAATGAATGAACTGCTCAAAAAAGATACACAGATCAATTATATTGCAAATCCACTAAGAACAAGTTAAATTGCTTAATATTGCCAGTTATAACAATGAGTAAAAATTATATTCACTATTGAAACAGGCTAAAACATCCAGCTCACAAATGGCACTCGACAAGCCAATTTGCAAGATAAATTGTGTCATTTTTCCACAGCACCAAATTAAAAAATTGCGTTGTTGTAAAATGCATGCTTCAAAAAGTCATGGAAAAATGAGACAAAGGACAACACATCCAACTTTCCTGTACAGTAGCTTTATCCTGTACCTAGGCTATGAAATGAGTTAACATGTCAGCAGAAATAGCTTGGCAACACGAGAAATGAAAATGAAGAAAAAAAATATGTTTTAAAATTTTCACAACATATTTTAACCAATGCAGGAAATAAAAAAACATTTCACAACATAGGTGTATGAAATAATTATTAAAGTTTAATATATCAAAATGAATTCCTAATAAAAAGTAGATATGGATACATTACGACATAATTCATATAAATAGAAAATATTCAATGTTATAAATTTTAAGCATACTTCTCTAAAACCTTTTTATTTTTTTTCTAAATTGATAATTTAAACAAAATTGAAAATAACATAAAACAGATTATTTACATTTCATTTTATATACAACTTGAATCTATTAATAACATTTTCGAAATTTACCTGACTAGATAAAAACAAAATAAGAGTACAACAAATTAAAAAAAAAAAAAATCTAATGAGAAAAGCATTAAACGAAATTGCCCAAAAAGTGTAATACACTAGGATCAGAATTTTAGATTACATTTTAAAGGGTAATACACAACACATGTTATTAAAACTTTATAAGCACGAGGCAGATACTAAATGGGAACCTAGTTAAAAAATTACAAACTAGAACCAACATATTGTTATAAAATCTGTCGCAGTTTGTTGCCAAGAGTTTATAAAACTTGATCCATCCAAAAAAACACATTTTACTTCACGACCTGTAGGCACAACAACATTCCAAATTAAGGAAAGTTATTTAAGACACCCAGAAGGCAAATGTTAACAATGTCATTAGTACAGCACCACTACACACTCTGTTTGCCTTTTATAAGTTTGAAAAGGTAGGATATTTGTAATAGAACAACAAGCACAATGCTACATCAAGAGTCTGGATCCTATATAAAGTGTTAACATCTAGAAGCCATAAGAGTAGGGAGAGTGACGGGGCATGGAATTTGCGACCCTTTCCACAAACTAACCAGATTAGCCGAAAAGAACAATTAAAATATAAATATCAAAATTCATGCATTTTAACAAGATGCAGTTTTAAAACAAACAATTACAGTTATAGCTTAAATTGCAACTTCCCAGTGTAGTAGCCATTGCAACTCTGGTAGTCACTGGCTATCAGACTGCAGTTTTTATTAGTCAATCACAGTTCATCACTAGCCACTTTCATCACTAGCAACAAATAATTATTATTATGTTGTTATCTTTCAAATACAATATAAAGTGTAAGAATTAAATGCAAAAAGGAAATAAATGATATTTAATGTAGTAATAATTTAGGGCAGTGTTTCCCAAACTCTTTTAATGCTTGTGTATCTCTTTTAACAGTGACATAACACCTAGGCCAGCAGGGCCGGTGAGAGCCTAAAAGTTGAGAGCAGACAGTGAAAGCTCAAAATGAAATTGAAAATTATAATAAAGGTCACAGGAAAGATGCGAATGAAGTAGTCCAACAACAAATCTTGCAGTAAGGCCCAAGCTAAATCTGTTCCGTCATTGCTTTTAAAAATGTAAATCTTACCAGTGTGGGCTCATTAAGATATTGTATCCCTCTATCATGAGGATAATTTTTATATGCATTGATCAATTTTTTTTTATAATAGAATGCTGCTTTTACTTTTCAATGTCAAAGTGAGTCAAAGTCTTATAGATGTAATCAATTTATGAAGAAAAACAATTATGAAAATAATTACAAAAAATATTTATAACTGAAGTGAGTTAAGAAATGCATTCTGAATAGACAACACAAGATATAACAGATATGCTAGTGTATTTTTATTTTTAACAATAATCCAAGATTAAAAGACAGAAACACCTCATTAAAAATATGGTGTTTTATGCAATAACTGTGTTATTAATATTTTTGACTGTTATATTGAATTAACAGATCACCAAATCAGACTGTATTGTAGTACAAGCTCTTAGGACTTAGTAAAATTCTATAATTAATTTTATTTACATATACCAGAATATTTTAAGACTCATGCTTGGCAAAAATAGTCTCTTTTGATTAGTTGCTCTTTTCTCCCTATATTGTTACAGAATTAGTTTTGTTAGTAAAAAATAAAATTTCAATAAACTTGGCCATGTTTCCTTTGAACCCTTTTTATACTTCCAGGAGTGCAATTTGGGAAACACTGATTTAAAGTATTTTAAACTTTGCAAATGATTAATTTCATGAACTTATGCACAGTAATTACATCAAATGGATTTGAATAATAAAACAATAAAAGAAAATAGTGAGTAGCTCTGTTACTTGTTATATATTGATGTGAAAGATCACTCTCTTAGCATATTTCGAATGGAAAGAGTTTGATGGGTACCTACAGAAAGGATGGAATATATATTTTTAAATTGTACAGTTTGGGTAGAATGCAGTCTTTTTTTTTATTTTGCCTGAATCAGACCACAGAACGACAAATCTACCAATGATGAAATGTTTGCAGTTACTTCATTGAGCAAGCAATAAGTGCATACTTGACACATAGCACAGATGCATAAATGTCACAGATCTAAAATTTAATTTTTTTTACACTTTTCTACCAGTATAGCATTATAACAGTGTTTCAAACCTTTTGAAATTCAGTTTGATGGCGGAACCTCAAAATGAGAAAAGTCCATTGCTGCCCAAATTATGCATTCAAAATTTTATGTGTTTTTATTTTTAAGAAAGTTTGCATTAAATCACAGAACCTCTGAAATACTGTTTCCCTTAAAATTAGATCCCTTAGAATATTGTTGCGGAACCATAAGGTTCCGCAGAATGCACTTTGCAAAACACTGTTTCATAATACAGCTTAAAGGGTATATACATACCAGCCAACCCTGTTGCATAAAAATCCAGCAGATTTTGATGTGCCTTTTCATAAAAAAAAAACTGTATTATAATAGTGTCAATATATATCATAAATGTAAGTTACAAAAAAGTGAGGAATCTTACAATTTTTAATTTTGAAATGACTGTATACCTGGATATAAACTTTTTGAGATATTTTATTTTATTTTTTTGTGATATCTAACTACCTTGATCAAGTGGAGATTTGACTGCATCACTTCAGACCAGTAAACTCATGTAAATCAGTTAGAGTGGTTACTGTATATCATAAAGATATACAAATCAAATTTTAAAGTACTAACATGTTGGCTAGTGGTTACTGGTATAATTTAAGCTATAAATGACTAAAAATTTATAAATTTCAAACTTTTCAAATGTAAACACAATCAATAAATTGGATAAGAATGAATACATAATTTCAATCTTTAAATACTGAACATCTTAAAATATATCACGATAATGTATGAACATATAATAAATTATTCTTACATTAATAAAAATATCATTTTTACAAATGCATTATAACAGTAATGAAATAACAGGGAACACTATTTATGAATATATATATATATATAAACGAAAGTGAAAATTAATAAGAAAAATAATTAGATAAATTACGGAGATTTCTAATTTCCAAATTCACAGATGAAATGCCGAATCTTAAAAAAAAACTCAAATTATGACACTAGTATACAAGCAATAACATTCAATACATACACTGTTTTCATATTAATTTTTAAAATAGCTATATATGGTAAGATAGAAAAAAAGTTGACACCATTTTACAGTGACGTATATGTATAAACATCTATTAGAAATAATTAGTGGAAAGTCAATTAGGTAACATGTGAATGAGTGAAGGAGTATATGTTGCAAAACAGATGAGATTAGTTATCAGTAATTATAACTATACACCAAAACGGGAGCTTTTACATAATTAAAAAAAAAAAAAAAAAAACACTGTGCACAAAAGGAACCTTTTTGTGAAAACAATGTCTATATTTAAAATTAAATCTAAATATTTCATCAATGTTTTCCAAACACCTAAAACGACAAAATAAGAAAATTATTAAATGTACTGGCAGAAATGCCAATGGCTCTGGATATTAATGATATTTCTATCATGCCAGAATACTTTATGAAACTCCGGACAAACTCCTCTACATACATTTTTTACTTGCTGTGCAAGTACATTGTACTCAAGCGATAAATTAGAAATTATATATGAAATATATATATTTTTTTTGGTACTGTGCAAGTGATATTTGAACCCTGCTCCGGAGATTTTCAGTCAAATATTAGCAACTCGATATTTGGGAGGAAAAGGTTCTAATTAGAATTTAATGGCATATAAGAAAAAATTTTAATACACAAATAATAATGGATTTAAAAAATTATAGACTGCCATATTGGATGAAACTGAATGTAAAATGTTCAGTTTTATTCTAGGACAGTAGTTCCCAACCTTTATCCATTCGAATACATCCAGACTGTCCATAATACTCAATTGTAACCCCCTCTCAACTGTCAATGTGTTTTAAATGTATGCTTTTCTCATGTTTTCAGAAAATGTTGATAATAATTAGCTGGTTTTGGAACTGCCGAAGCATCTGCCAAGTACCTATTTAAAAATAGTTAGAGAGATATATACTTTTCTACATATAAAAAATCTGTGTAACTTTGGAAGTGTTTTACTTGAAACAAGAATCAGTGACTTAATGGTCAGCATTACTCTAAAAAGAGAATATATATACATATCTATATATACGGTTTTATATAAATATAATTTATCTATAGTCTGCTGTTTCAATAAAATAAAAAAAATCATATAGCTGAAGTCTGCTATTAATAAAAATTTCCTAATTTCCTACACCCCCTCCAGGTTGGGAAACATCCTAGGACAAACTGGCTTACTAGAAATTCGACATTATGTATAAATATACAACTTTGAACTATTTTCACTTCCAAATTTTAAAATATGTAAATGAACACTTAATAATTCTAAACAATTTTTTTTTGCAAAAATAAATACAAATCTAAGGCATATTTAGTTAGCTTAGATAAAATTTAAGTGTAAAATATCATTTACAAAATATTTATGATTTTAAATAAATTACATTTACACAAAAATTCTTAAGAAGAGAATAGAACATGATTAAATTTGAAAACAAATAACAGTAAATAAAGCAAGCACTCACACCAGAAAATAAACAATTTTTGCTCATGAAAATACATTCACATATATGTATGGTTTGTATATATGTGAAACACATAAGCTATGTATATAACCAAGAAATATAACTGATGTTCTAAAACAATATTTGAGCTTTTGATTTGACAAAACAAGGCCAATAGAATGATGATGAAACTGGCCATAAAATAAAATGAATATGTGCATCAATGCACAATACAATACTCAGGAACTTTTCTTAAAGGACAAACACACTGAAAAACAAAAATAAATGTACATTCTAACATTACACATGCATACACACAAAAAAGATATTTTATAGTGGATATTTTTTTGGTGAATACCATATTTTTCTAAAAGTTAATGTCTTTTCTTGCATTGAATGTTTGCTGATTAGAACAATTTTCTGCAGCGCAATCACTAAATACAAAACTGTAAATATCTTTGGCAAGGCTGTTGAGAAAACCAAAAAATATAAACATAATATTTCAAAACTGCTTCATTGGCATCTTTTTCCGACAGTTGCCATATGTGGGAAATCCTAAAATGAAATGAAAGAGAGTTAAAAACAAGATTTAAAAGAAAATCAAATAACACTTTAAATGAGGGTTTTAACTTGGATTCTCAGGAGGCCATAACAGTATTTGGATGGAAGCGATGGCCATGAGCTGTAACTGGATGAAAATTATTAGACCATTTCAAAAGCCATTCCATATTTCAGTAAATTTTTCTAGTTAATGTTTACTTAGCAGATCAAGGTTTATCATAAGATGATTTCAATTAAATAACTTTAAGATGGTTTGACTTTGACTTTGTATAAAAAACAACTTTTGACTTTGTATAAAAAGTAACCTTGAAGAGCTAGTTCATCAAACAGGATAGTCCACCTTACTTATGAACAAACCTAAAAATAAGAAGCAGATGCAGTATTTAAACTTTTCAAGTGAAATTGTCAAGTTTTATTTTTAGTCAAGTATTTTGAATTTAACGATCATTAAAAAAATATAGAAATTTAATTTTAGAATCTTAAAAATTGAGGAATTTCTTCTTAAACATTTTAAAAGAAAAAATCTCAAGGAGATTAATACATTTTCTTGGAAATCAGCAGAAAATGCAAACATTACAGTTCTCAGAAAAAATTATGATTTAATTTCCCATTACAATTAAAAGCCAATTGTCAAGTTCTACACTACATTTTATAGTCAAAATCTTTTTCTTCACATTTTGGCAAAAAATAACTCAAAATCATTTGCTTGGTGTTTAGAAACTTGATTAAAATTGAGTTTAACTTATTCATAGAAACAAAATTAAAGTTTCTTTACCAATGTAAGATGGTATACAAATTAGAAAATTTACAGGAAATTAAAATAGCTGGTATACACAATTAAAAAATAATAATAATTCATACATGTCCAATAGTTTTCTGCCTGTTTCTTATTAAAATTAAAGTGGATCTAAGGGGACAGCTAGTCTTACTTAATAAAATATGTTTGTCTTTCTGTCTCTGTATGTGTGTATGTTGTCTATAGTGGGAAATCTAAGCCTGAGTTAATACATATTGGTAAGACTTTTTAGCATTTCTAATTAGTTTTTTTTTACATATGTTACAGTTTAGCAAAATTTTATGTGATTTTTCACACCAATCGGTTCTTTAGCGACTGAAAATATTACCACAGAATTTTCATCTTGATACCATCAGGAAGATTGCATAACATTCTTTTCAACAATCTTTGAACAGAATCTATAGGACAATTCCTTCATAATTATTTATTTTTAAATATACCAAAATTTGCATTTTTTAGGTTATCTGACATTTATTTGCCACATCCAAAAAAGGAAGAGTAATACAATTCTATAGTTTGGGTAAAAATTTATGGGTATATTTTTGATCGCTAACATAATTTTTTTTTTCTTGGAATTACTACAATTTTTTTTTGTGATTTTTTTAAGTAAACACATAAGAATTGCAAATGCATTTCCGTTAATGTTTGGTACCTTTTACTCCCCAGTGGCCTTTGCTGTGTGCATGCTTACGGAACTCACGGTGAGGTTTAAGCCATGCTATCTCTCCCAGAGAAAGGATTTTATTCTGTTTCTTTATGTATTTTTGCTTTCCACAGTTGCAGAGAGTGCGTGTCTGTGTGAGGATTTGCATAGAAATGGTTTGGGAGGAGGAAATGGTTTGGAAACTGAGTAGTGTTATCTATAACTACATTATTTAAGTAATGGGCACAAAAGAAAAGATACAGGCAAGTCAGATAATTAGAGAAAAAATACTATCAAAAAAATTGGACCTGAAAGGGTTAGCACAGTTAAATTAGATAATGCAAATGCATTGATCACCTTCAAGTAATGAATAAAAATACAGATAAAGGTGTGAAGCATACAATGAATGCAATAGAATGCAGAAATTTCAAAGGAAAATTACTACGAGGTTTAGAAGGATGCAAAAGGAAATTACGAAGTGATATTGAGTGCAAAAGAAGTCTTTGGTTTCTTGTGATTGAATGATTTTACCCCCAAATTCAAAATACGGTGAAAAAATAATCATAATCATTATACTAGTAAAAGAGTAAGTTTAAAAATAAAAGTTCATGCAAATAATTATATATATATTTTTTTTTTTTGGGGGGGGGGGACAGGTTTCTTTTTAGTGGCTGTCATTTATTAAGATTATGGATAATTTCAGCTGAATTTTACACCCTGTCAAATTTAAATTAATAAAATTCTACTGAATTTCAGTCTCTTGGATGGCTTTAGGAAGAGAAAGGAATATTCTGTGTATAGTTAACACACAATACAAATAAACAAATAGAAAGACATACCTGTTATTACGGTAATGGCATCAGAACTTGCACATAGTTGACGGGGAAAAGACCAGTACGGTTATTTATGGACCCTTCATACCAATTATCATCAATACGATTTGTTAATGTGATGACATTGCCTTCCTTGAAAGCCAGCTCCCCTTCATTTTCCGGCTCAAAATCATAAAGGGCTTGAGCACAAGGTTGCTGCATCGTTGGGGTTCTGGCTGGAGAACGAACAGGAGAGGGTAGTGGCGATGCTAACAAACCATACAATCAACAAATAAATACACAACAAATAGATTTAATTGCCCCAACTAATCTACATTGCGTTATGGATTTTCTTTTCATTTCAAGCCAAAGCCTAAGGAAGAAGCAAACTTTTGGTATTTAGAAACAAATTTGAATCAGTGAAGCGAAATCCCATAACTTGAACATCAGTACTGACTGCCTAATCTGTCAAAAGAAGTTAGGGGTATAAAATACAAATTTTGGAGCAAAAGTCAGTTTATGTTTTCATAGATAACATTTTAGATATTTGAGTGGGGAGACACATTTTTGCCTACTTAACAACTTTTCAAAGTGAAGTGTGGTAAACTTGAGGCTTGGTGTCACAACATTGAGAAATGGATTGACAGATGATAAGAACTGAACATACCAGTCTATGTTTGGCACTTTACCAGAGTAGTGAAAACAACCAGAATTCAGCTGAAACTGTAATAACATCAGTTCTATTAACCCTTTGCGGACGGCAGCATTCCGGAACTGCTGTAGCCCAAAAGACTGAGTGTTTCGCTTCTGAACTGTTCTCACAGGACAGTGCATTTTTTGCACTAAGCTTAACTCCGGAAAAAAATTCACTAAAAATCACCCATTGAATACAGCATTCTACTTTTTTCAGGAATAAAGGAAATACTTATTTTCCATTAGATGTATATGTTACACATAAATTATCTTTTATTTAAATATTAAAAATTTAAATGATTAATTAACTGAGTAAAATGGTTATTTGTTATGCAGGAAGAATATCCAAATGATTGTACTCAATACTTTATAGCTAATAGAGATTATGTACAATTTTAAAGAAGAAAATGGTTTTGTCACTAATTAATATGCTTTTTAAGTATAATGTATTTCAAAACATGATTCATGCACAGACCAAAATTGCAATCTTTGCATTCATAACAACTGTTCGTGCGCTCATCCGAAATACCAAAAATCCATGAATCTTTACTATCTGCATTACTTTCATAACTATTCTGTTCGATTACGGTGCGAGTATATTCTTCTATACATAAAAAATGTCTCGACCCAGCCATTTTCTTATCCGAAATAACCTAATAAATTCACTACCGCACATTCCTCTAAAACCTAAACTTGAAAAAAAATACTCTCTTACATTCCAATAATTCACCAACACAATCATTAAACTAAAACGGAAACAAGAACCCATACTCAATTATAGCATAGCGCAGTCTGCGAGAAATAATCTGTTTGTTTATATTACAAAACCATGTTTTACCACTCTAGATGAAGTGATGATTCATCTAGAGCAGAGTGATGATTCATCCCCCCTCCCCTATACCTAGGTCAAGTATTAGCAAAATATGTTGTAAATATTAGAATGGACATTTAGCGCCATCTAGCATTCAAATAAATTCAAACAAAGATGTTCCACATGAAAATGCACATTGGTGTCAGTAGTTTTTTAGGGTAAATTTCTCTTGTACGCGAATGCTTGAGTATCATCCTTGAAGGCAGTTTCACAGTCAACACATGGATGCATCTGCCATTCGCAAAGGGTTAAACATGAAATTTATTTTTTTTCTTTGAACAAAAGTCCACTTGTCTGGAATCCTCTGAAATAAATTGCCAAAAAATAACTTGTAAGCAAAGAAAAGGAATTAAAGGCAATTTTAATGTTTTTACAGGTAACGTTTATGTTGGCCCAGCACACTTCCTTTTTACTTACAATTGCCTAATCAGTACTTTAATTACATTGACTCACTATTTAAAAGCTGTGAGTCAAATATGACTCACAAAATTCACCTCATTAATTTTTCTCCTCGTATCTTTCACATGAGTTTTCAATATCTAATTATATGCTATCGGCATGCAGTCTGTGTTTAAAAGTGTTGAATATCTACGTTTAAATAGTACAATAACTTTAATGTAACATACAATAATTTTAGTAAAGGCTAAAATTGTTTATCAATTCAAAATTTCAATTTTTTGCATTGTTGTTTTCAGTATGAATGTGTGCAATATATGAGTGAGACAGATTTTTCTTTTACCATTTTTAAATTAAAAAACATAAAAATAATTCGCAAATTTGAAAATCTGAATCAAAAAATTAATTTGAACCAGTTTTTAATGCATGTAAGATGGCCACTTAAAATGTGGTCTAAAAAAATAGCCAAAATTTAACCCAATATTAAAGTTTAATTTTTTTTTTTACCCATATTTCATCCTTTCGTATAAAACTAAGTGAACTTCATGCTTTAAAATGTTTTTACTCATAACGTCTCCTAAGGTGGAATATACACATATAAGAAAAATTACTAATTTATAATCTATTTAATATTGAGCTGTATACAGTTAAGCATATTTAACTCTCTTCATGAAAGAGTAAGTATAAAAATAAAGAGAATTTTAAAATAAAAAGCATTACCCTACATGGAATTTTATTTTATATTTTTGGCAGACTTCAATATACTTTACCTTAATTGTTTCTGAAAGATTTGGGTTGGATTTATAGATAGTTATGTCCTCAGACAATATTCTTGTTATTCAAAGATAATGCCATTAATGGGCAAAGCATACGTCATTTTACCTACTGTAATGCAGCGAATCACGAATCATGTTTTTCACAGTTTAAATGTTAAATTCAATCTTCAATTTTGAGGATCCTAATCACAGATGCTTGCCTATCTTTGAAATATTCAATTTACTCAAATTTTACTGTGTAGCAAAAAGTAGCACAATATTACTACAGAATTAAATTGTAATTTTCATTCATCAATAAAAAAAAAAGCTATCTATCTCTTATAAAAAAAAATTTCAGAATTAAAAAACATTACTTTTAATTTTTGGTAAAATGTTGTTCTAACCAAATTGCATCTAGTGAAAGTGACAATGAGGTTTCAACTAAAATGTAGTACTTGAAATAATCAAAAAATATGTTTGTAAAAATATTGCGTTTTATAGTTTGAGCATATTGACAAAAGCTAACTAACTCTAGTTATTTTTGGAGATAGATTAAAAACCACAATTTTCAATCATCAATAATAAATTGCTAGCTAAACGAATTTGCTTCTCGTAAAGGAGATGATAAAGCAGAAAATGTCTTGGCAGACGATAACAAGTTAAAATATATTTGCTTATTTTCATCGATCAGTAAAGTGAAATTCAAGGGCTTCCATTAATTCGAGAAAACTGCCTGATAAACATATAAAACACTAATAATTAAAACCAGGAAATTAAGGCAAAATGCCTTTAAAATTTTTTTTTTTGCTTTTTGTGTCATATTTAAAGACAATGTCTTATGTTATTTATGCCTTTTTTTTGCTTAGATTGACTTCAATTTATTTTATATTGATATTCCATTTGTCTTAAAAAATTGCAGTTCAACTATGTGATGCAAACATTTGTAAGGAATGATTTTTTTTTTCGAATGGATACAATTATCAAATGTTGTAGCTAATGAAATTGTGTTACCAGATGAAAGGGTCACATAGTAACTAAAAATGGAAGAGAGTAATTTAAGAAAATAATGACTTGGGGGGGGGGGGGGGAATCATTACTATAATACTCAAAGGTGAAACTGATAATTCTGCTTCTATTCAAATGCTTTCAAATATCATAAATTTTAAATAGACTCTTATTCAGTAGCGGCTCATCTGTTGGGAATGTAGTAGTACTGCTAATAAATTATATATTAAACTAAACAAAATTTTTAACACATCAATATAAAAAAAAATTATATAACAATGTAATGAAAAATGTGTCAGTTATTTGTATACAAAGGAAATTCTCCTTATCACTTAATTCTCTACCAAATACAGAAGCATTAAGCAGTCATTTATTCTGAAAGAAGCAAACACAACACATAACGCAAATGAACAGTTTGAGTCAAAAACAGAAAATCAAAGAAATCAGAACAGCATACGCAATACGAATAAAGTAATGGAACTGCATTTTTGGCAGCACAGTGAGGGCATTATGCTTAGCTTATCTTGTCTCCTATGCATCACTCAAACACTATTCACTTAATAAATGTCTGTTTTTGCTGCCTACTTTGATGTTTTGCTTTGCTTATTTTCTTGTTTATTTAAGTACTTCTTCCTGAACTTCCAGGCTTTACTAATAACAATATAACTATACTTTTGAATTATGTTTGTGAATAGATTATTTCATACAGTGCTAGTATTATCAATATAAGCATTAGGTCAGTCAAAATTCACTTTATTTTATATGACCATACATATATGCAAAAGTTATACACCTGGAATTCTTGAACTTTTGATGTGTGGGTCACCTTAACATGTTTAAACATTTTGTAGCCAAAACACCTTTTATATAGTAGTATCTAAGCCTTACAAATAAAATTTAGAGTACACATAGGATTCATCACTAGAGTCCATATTTTTCCACAGAGTTAAAAGAGGATTTATGAGACTAAATTTTTTTTAGTGCCACATATTTCTGCTACAATCTGCTGTTACAAAATTATCTCATATGGAAGATCATATTAAAAAAGTGATATTTTATTGCTTTTAAAATTCCATTTGTTGTTCATGCATGCAGAATCTATGTACTTCTATCACTTTAAAATTCTTGCTTATCCTGCTAAAATACAAAAGCGGTTAAGAAATCATACAGTCGAACCTCATCATTGTTTGTGATAGCCAGGGGAATAGAAAATTAATTAGTGCAATCTGAGCAGAATTAAAATGTATTTTAATTCATATAAGATTTAAGACAGAATACAAAACCAGTTCATGTTAAATGTAATTTGTTTCTATGTATATTTATTATGCATGTTCATGTTAACAAGGTTCAACTGTATTACATTTCCACATCTTTCTTTATTCAGGCTATGGACTGTAGTTTGTAGACCCCTGTTATAAACAAAATAGGAATGTAGTTAGTATGAATTAAAAGATAAAATGGGTTAGCTGAGAAAAGACAGTAGAAAAACATAGCACAATGGATTAATTGGAGAGCATAAAAATACAAGCACATCTGGAAATATTAGTAAGCAGAATGTTAATAAGAAAGGAACGTTAGTACCGTTAGGGGAGCGGGGTGAGCGACCGGGAGAGGTGGCCGAACCTTGACCACCTGCCCCACCTGCAGTAAGGCCACCAAGATAAAGAGGTTTGTGGGGAGGCGTTTCAACAGGCGTACCAGCTGGAGAGCGCGCAGGAGAAGCTGCAGATATATAAAAAAGTAGTCTTAAAAGCAAATTTTAAGCTTGATATTATGTATGTTATCCTTAACTTTGAAACTAAAAACTATGCGTATATGAAATGACAATGAAAATGAAAATATTTTGAAATAAAACAACCAGGTGTCTTAACATGACAAAGAATGTTATTTTTTTACATATTTCCAGGCGTGGTTATTGAAGGAAGTCATGGTGACGTGCGGCACCATTGAGTAAACACCCCAAGTTATTTTTTTAGTTACGCAGATTTATTACAATTTCTATTGAAAAATGTCACTAGATGGCAGCACTACAGCTTTCCTTGGAGAAAGAGAACTCTTAAGAAAGCTGTAGTGCATAGAATTTTCAAGGGAAAAATACTGTGATATTTGTTAAAGCAGCGTCCCTTTTACCGGCTTGTCCTAAGTGAACGAATGGTACGGGAACAATATTAGATATTTGGCGTGAAATAAAAACATACATTGCAGTTTTAGACTTGATATGTGTCACATTTTGAAAGTGCTTTCTGCCAAAGAGAAATAGAAGAGTAGTAAAACGTGAGGAGGGACCTCTAAAATTAGCTCAGATCGCTAATTTGGCTTCAGTTTTCTACATTTAAGAATGTGTATGTTCTCTCTCTCTTTCTCATCATTTTTTATGAATAAATTTGGAAATTTAAATAAATATTTGAAAACAAATTACTTTTTTTTGTAATTTTGATTTCTTTTATTAAATCTATTAACTTAGTTCTTTCAATTTTGGTTCATGGCGAAATCGTATTAAATTTAGAAAATTGAAATTTAAAAAATCTTCAAAAGATGTTTTTTTTCCCTTTAACAAGTGAGTCGAATACGTGGGGGTTATTTATGATATTTTAGTGGTTTCTGTCCATCGTGAGTAAAATGGGATACTCAGTTTGAGGGGCCACTTGACCTACCCTGCTGTTTTACTTTTCAGCTATTTAACATTAAAAAAAAATACCTAAAAATTAAAGAATATTTAAATATTTATTAAAAAGCTTTAAAATTAAATTTCTAACATGATCCATTTATCCGACATTTTCCTGGAAATTTTGTCCCCCTCCCCTCCCCCCGCTGGCAATTATATTGCTCACATACCCCATGGGCATATATTTTAATTGAGGTAGCACCCCTATATTTTTTATCTCGGCTTCTAATTCAGTGATTTTGATTCTGATGATGGCTATAGTCTCTGCACCATCTATATGTGTCATCTGAATATACATATTTTGCGTTAACCCCTTGGGCGTAACTTTTTGCTTAACTAGCCCCTATAATTTTACATCTTGTTTCCTAATTGAACGATTTTGGTTCTGCTAATGACTATAGTGTCTGTACCATGTTTACATGTCACTTGGATATGCATCTTTAATGTGACAAATCCCTGAGCATAACTTTTACTTCAGTAAGTGCCCTCCCCCAATTTTCTATCTCGCCTCCCAATTCACAGATTTTGATTTTACAGGCAGTTATAGTCTCTGAACCATCTGTACGTATCACCAGAATATGCATATTTCTTTAGACAGCTTCCTGGACGTAACTTTTAGTTTAACTAGCTCCCATAACTTTAATGTAAATTAGGACTATGTAATGTTTTCACCAGAAGGATGTGTCCATATGTGTTCAGGAATGTTATGAACAAGCTAGCAGGGGAGAGGTATGTTATTTTACTTATCATAATAATACACCCGTCGCTATACACAAAACACATATGTACATGCACATACTCTATATATATATTTCTTCAGAAACATATTTTGGGTTCATTTTGATTAAATACTTGGATCCGATGAAAAGTTTTTCCGAAATGAACAATTCAAATATTTAGGCCTAGTCCTTGTCCACATGTATAGCATTAATACTTGGAATTTATTTATGTTTTTATTATCGATTCCATAGCTTTGATATTTGTTGATTAGCTTGATGACTCTAAATTTGCATTTTTTTCCATTTGCTATTTAATACTTCTTTTTATTATGTAGGTTTTATTTAAAGTTATGATTTTTAAGTTGCAACTTCTCTCTATTCTATCATTGGAATTTTAAACTATTATTATATATATATATATATATATTACTAACACATATATAGGCTTAAATACACAGATGAGCATCCCCCCTCTATCTCGCTCACGAGCCGCCACTGCATATTTCCTTTCACACGTTATAGTGGTCATAACTTTATAAACATTATTTATATTGATTCTTTTAAAAAGTTTTAAAATAAAATTTTACTTTTAAATCTTAAATACTGAAGTCCTCTAGTTTTATTTTTCACAGGTTTTTAGTTAAGTCAGTTAAACGGTAGCAGGGACAGTTTTTCTGTTTGAAACATTCCACAGCAAAAGCTTCAAATTTTTTAATATTTATTACCAGATGGTGCTGCAGTCTTTTATCAGTGG
This sequence comes from Amaurobius ferox, assembly GCA_951213105.1. Lineage (NCBI taxonomy): Eukaryota > Metazoa > Arthropoda > Arachnida > Araneae > Amaurobiidae > Amaurobius > Amaurobius ferox. Next base: position 13,226,331 of record OX578137.1, on the reverse strand, counting down.
CTCGATCGAAATAATTCCAAATAATATGCTTCCTAATTTATTGAATTTTCAGTGATTCAAGTTTTCACATATTTTGTTTTATTGCACATGCAATGCACTTTATTATACATTGAGCTAATATTATTTGGAAGCACTAAAGACATACTACAGTGCAAACTTCCTATTAACCCTACTAATACCAGTAAGCATTTGAAATATTGCAAGAGGAGCTAATAAAACATGTGGGATGCTTAGCATGCCTAAATATCCCCATAGCGCCGTTGATGCACTGCCTCCATTAGATTCCTCAATTCAATCAGATATGGTAAACATTTTTTAAACTTTGAACCTTTCTTTTAAATCAGTGATGTTTCAGGTGTCATGTTACACAACTGTTTCTTTGAGTGATATAAAATTCACACGGTGAATGTTTTTAAACAATAAATACATGATAAATTAGCTGGATAAAAAGTGCTAAGAAAATTTTGAGATTTTTATTGTAGATTACAACAAACAGTAAAGCCATACTTATGTTACCATTTTTTCTTATTAATGTTTCAATGTGTAAAAGAACATTTGGACATTCTGTATATTTTGTATCGGTTTATTATAATTTGAAAATTATGCTGTTACTTCTTTTCAAATGATCACCAAATTAGCAAATGACTTTTTAAAGGTTATCGCTGCAGCACAAAGAAATTTCAGAGTAAAATTAGAGATACCTCTTTGAAGGATGTGCATTAATTTTCATTTCTGGTTGCTTTATTTCAGCATTTTCAGTACTTCTTAAACTAATTGCAATTTGAAAAAGCCTAAATTCCTAGTCACTCTCAAATATTAATGATAAGCAGACACAGACAAAATGTTCATTCCTATCTAACTAGGCTTACAGTGCAAGTAATTAGTATGCTAACATCCAAAGAAAGTGTGAAAGCCCCAGGCCGTCCGGCTCGTCCAGAGGACTTGGAGCAACAAAAATCCAAAGAAAGTGTGTAAAAATTTTACTCTTCCACTTTAAACATTTAAAATGATAAACTATAAAAAAGGCTTTAAAATCAAAGACAACCAAAAATAGATTTAAAAGCCTTTAATAAAATCTCCTTTCTTCGTTGTACAAAATTTACATGGCCAAAATTCTTTCAGGCATCACTATGCCCTTCATAAGTGGCAAAGTGAACAACAACAACAAAAAAATCCTGCACTTTGCCTCTGATGAAGGGCATAATGATGCCCGAAAGCATTTTGGCCGTGTAATATTTGCACGACAAGGAAAGGAGATTTTATTAAAGACTTTTAAACCTATTTTTGGTTGCCTTTGATTTTAAAGTTTAATTAAAGTTGGCGTGTATCCACTCTATTTATTCATAAAAAAGGCAATTAGTACATAGGAGAAAAGGACAGAAGTGAAAATACATGCTTTAAAGTAACATGCTTCACATTACTGTCATTCAAATTAATAGCGCTTATAAATCAACCTAATAAACGAAATAAAAGATTTAATGTGTGGAAGTATATTAAACTCAGGCATGCTTAGCTGATGTATAAAACTGGCATCAAGGCACATATGCAGGCTGCAAGCGGCTAGTAAAAATATTTCTTACTTTGCTCAGTCACATAAAATGCAATTAATTACATCATACATTTTATGCAATACAGTAACCCCTAATTATATTGCACTTGTTTAGAGACAAGTGTAATAAATGTGCAATACATCTGATGGAATGATACACCTGAGTATCTTTATAAACAAAGTTCTTAGCTTATAAAGTATTTGAGGATTTATGAAAACAATAATATAAATGCAAATGTAACAATTTTCTGAACATTAATCCAAATATTAAAAATGTATATATATATGCTTAATTAAATGCATGTTTTAACTTTGAGTAACAACTGAATGTCTTATATCTCCAGATTTTACACACTATGGAGTTTGGCCTATGGGTTGGTCGTGTGGTCTGGGTTTTCTACACTATGGAGTTTAAACAAATTATGCATCTGCAAAATATTCCAGAAAATGAATTAATATTTTCCCTGTACAGAAAACTCACAGAATAAGCACATAAATAATTTAATTTCTTTCTTTCATAAATAAAGAGCTACGGTGCATGTATTAGTGATTCAATACACATGCATTAGTACTTCACGTACTAATGCGCATACTTAATGTGTACATTGTTAGACATACCTCAAATCAGACTTTTATACTTTTAAATGTACACATGCAGTTTGAGTATGACATAATTATGAGACAGAAAAAAAACAAAAAAAAAAAACACTGTTTTCGGATTTTTGATATCAAATAACATAAATATATAGAATTTTGTGTAAATAGAAACTCTTGAAATTACAGTTGAATAGTTTGTGTAAGACATTAGTCATAGGATACAAAATGTAGTTCTATTTTTGAATTTCTCAAAAAGTTACTACTAATTTAGTTTTAAAGAATATTGGTTACATTAACTGTGACATTCCAAGTTATCACTGTTTTAAATCATTTCTGTTCTCGCAATGTAGTCTCATATTATGGTACACATTAATGACTTTATAGAGAGTTCAGTTAGAAACTGAGGGCAGGAGTTCAGTCAGAAGTTGTAGACTGTGTCGGAGGTTGGAGTGTAATTCGAATTGATGTAGATGAGTATGGTGTGGTTGACAAAAGTTAAGAACATTATGAAAGAATGTAGTAGAGTTGATCTTGTAAGTTGAATACAGCATATGGCAGAACCCTGTATATGTCGTTAAGTCTTACTTCTGAAATGTAGTTGATTCTTACTTTAAAAAACAGATTTATTTATGTTCATGTAACCCACATAGGTGTGATGTAATTTGAAAGCAGAGAAAGATATATATATATAAAAAAAGTATTTTCAGAATCTGTACTTTTGAAAATCACCCAGCTTTGTAATTTGGCTGAAAAATGATTTAGCACAAATTGATTGCATCCTTTTAGCGAAGAAAGTAAAAAATTGAAATGAGCCTAATATGTCTTTCATGAACAAGTTTTATTTAGGAGGCATAAGCAGTGAAATATATCTTTATACGCTAATATAATAGAACATGATATACACAATGAGGGGTAACTGTATATGAAACATGAAATAAATGTTTAGATAAAGCACTTAAATAATATTAAAGAATGTTTTTAGTCCAGAACAGGAACAGAAATAGAACACTTGTTTCATTGTGTTCAATTTGGAGAATCAAAGCATAAAAGGACGTGATAGAGTTGTAAAAGTGTACAGATAACAGGGAAGGTAAACAGTCATATTTACCAGATAGAGGAGCAATGTAAGAGAGAGAGGACAGCTGCGGCAAAGCACCAAACCGCAGAAAAGTGCAAAGTGAAAGAAAGGCAAGAGCCAGCATTTTTCTTTCTTGCTAGTGATTTTAAAATGGCTATTTACCTTTTATGGTAGGGATAACTGTACCACCATTAATATTACCTCCGTATTCGACTTGAGGAGAGATGTCATCATGTAAGGAGGGTATATTAATTTCATGGAGCTTTTTGGGCTGATAAGTTTCCCTTGGACGATTCGCTGCTTCAATTCTCCTAAAAGAGATACAAACAATTTTAATTTCCAATTTTTTATACACAGTTAAAATATTACTCACCTAATACTTAAAACACACTTTTTGTTAATTTAAAACAAATAAAAAATATACTTGCAGCTTTATAAATGTTACTATCTATAGATATAGATTATTTTTCTTTCCTCTTTTAATAAATAGTTAATTCAATCTCAGTTGAACCCTTCCCTTAATTTTCAGTGTTAAATTGAGTCTTTCCTTTTTTTAACACTTTACAATATAGCTGAAAAGTGTTTATAACTTTGTTCATTCTGTCTGTATGTCCATTTGCATGATACCTGTCGTAAAAATGACTTTATCAAAAGAAATTTTAGTATGCTGTTGAGACGATCTGTGGGATATATGGGAATAGAAATTAATAATAACACTCAAATAGTTTTGGATGAACCCAGGTTGTTGTTGAAACCCAAGCCGTTGGACCTACCAGAAAGGTGTAAGCTAACTGTGATGAACCCAGGTTGAAAAAGTGAAATACATTGAACCCTATGGGACTTCACTTTTCCATTTTTTAAGCGAAGTTAAAATTCACAAACTGCTTCGAAATGCTTAGGAAATATTCAAATTATCCCATAAAATATATAAAAATAATTTCAGCAAAATATGCTCAGTAGTTTTTAAAATTAAAATTAAAATAATAATTACATCCATATAATATGAAAAGATCACGTGACCTACTTCAAAATAAAATAGGGCATCTATCTTTTTTTTTACCAGAGTAATGATCATGAATTTTAAAGTTCTTTTAAATTTATATTTAGTGTTGCATCCATGCTAAAACCACTTTATTTTTGCATATTTTGTGTGCATCTATATTCTGTGCAAATGCAATTACAATATTTTTGTGTTTAAATGATCATCAAACTTTGTTTATTTCTACCACGAAGCTTAATTTTAATAGAAGCAGAATGTAAACAAGTGATTGTAAGATGAGTTGTATAAGAATTGCAGAATTTTTCTTCACGCAAAATTATTTAACTCTGAAGTCTGGAATAAAAGTGTATGAATGAAATATTCATTGCTTTTACATAAAGAGCCAGACGGTTTATATTCGGATGATGTCATTCGAATAAAATTCATTTTTTTTGATGAAATTTTAAGTTTTCAAGTAAAATAAATTATTATAGTTCTGTGATAATTAAAAAAATATCACGCTTGAATGTATCACCTTTTAAAGATGTTGTTTAAATAAAACTGCATTTCAGTTGAAAAGCTTTTCATAATCAATGCTTTATGTATGATTGATCTTGTTTTTATTTGAAATTCATGCTATTTTTGAATCTTTCAAAATTTTTAATTTATTAAAGTACTCACTGAGCAACTATTCATTTGAACAAGTTCTTTATTTCTGACAAACTTACAAAATGTATTTGGTTCAGGAATTTGAATTTTTTCTTTTTAAAAAATATTGTAGGCAATTCTTAATGTGTGACCAACTTTTGAGCTGATTGTTTTTATGGGGAACTAGTGGATGAGATAGGCATGGTTAGTATCTTGAAAGGGAGGGACGGATATGCTAACACAATGGTTTCAACTAGCACAGTTTTAAATTCCATCACAATTCACTTAAAAGATCATTGAATCCTCAAAGTGGACTGCAAAACATATTTTAAGAAACAGTGACATAGAATTTCAAATAACCAGGGTGGTTGGTCACAAGAAATTTACTTTGAAATTCCTTGATATTTCCCTGAAACATATCCCCTCAAAAGATGTTTATTGAGGTCACGTTGCCTGTTAATGAAAACTCTTCCTCCAGCCACTTGTTCAGAAGTATATTTAAATAAAGATGAGCAATAGGTCTTGTAATGCAAAATGAAAAATAGGACATCATGGAATGAACAAGCATTGTTCATTCGACTAAAAGAAAACCATAAAGTCAGAAAAAAAAAAAAAAAATCCAGAAATTCACAGTTTTCCCAGACTTTCAACGAAATTCCTTGATTTTTCCCTGAGATTTCCAGAAGCATAAAATTCCCTGATATTTCCTGGTTTTCCCAGTCTGTGGTCACCCTGACTGACACAGATATATGCCACCCTAGTCCTACAATAACTGTTGAGAAAACGAGAAAACTGTATATAGATTCTTCAGTAATACTACACAGTAAAATATACACAATAATGTTGTACCTAATGATCAACTAACTCTCATGCTATTCCTACATTGGCTGGGTGAGATTATGAAGGTTTATCCCCAATTGATTTTTCACTTTAGTACTCTATAAATGCATATTTACATTTAAAAAGATATGATAAAAGCACTTGAATCCAACTTTGGAGCACCTTTAGTGAAAATTATTTTGAAGCTTTGATGAAGTCTTAAGTTTGAAACTTTTCTGAAATTGAGAACAGAAAAAATATTTATTTTTAAGAAAAAAAAAATTAAATAATTTAAGCAATAATTTATAAATATGAAAGCCTAAATCGGAGTTGCCCAACATTTTTACTTTGGTGATATACTTTTATTTTATACAGCGTTATCGTGGTATATATATATATATAAGATTCATATGAAAAAATAATAAGGGAAATGACCAAATGCAAGGCATAAAATGGTAGAGGGGGATGGCGACCCCTCTTTCCCGTTTAAAAGACTGCTTTTTTGCCCGGGCAACACTCACGGTACCAATGCCATGCAGTAGTCATACTTCCGTATATGTGTCAAGTCAAAAACACTCGAAAAAGTGCAGAGTAAACAAATAGGAATCAACCAGGATTGCAAGGGAAGGAAAAGAATGGAAATGCAGCAAATGCCAGAGTGCCTTGGAGTGCAGAGGATGATAGTGTTGATTTTCTAGATATCACACTAAAACATGACAGTAGATATGGTACTTATACCGTCTTATATGACAAGAGAAACAATTTCAATATGGAAATCAATCATATTATAGATTGGAGTTCCAATTTGACCAAAAACATCTTCAGAAATGTCGTCATTGGTCACCTCAAAAGAAATCAACGCATTAATACTTTCAAGTCAGATTGCATCATGCATAATAGGAATATTATGAAGGAGGCAATAAAACGGAATTATCCAATTGGCTTCCTGACATGTTATTATAATTCCCTATTTAATACAAAAAAGGGAGAAAATGCTTACTTAAAGGATATGGCAGAGGTATAGAACGATGAAAGTAAAAATAACGTATTACGCATGCGTAAACTGCTTTTATATATAAGGCACTCTGGCATTTGCTGCATTTCCATTCTTTTCCTTCCCTTGCAATCCTGGTTGATTCCTATTTGTTTACTCTGCACTTTTTCGAGTGTTTTTGACTTGACACATATACGGAAGTATGACTACTGCATGGCATTGGTACCGTGAGTGTTGCCCGGGCATAAAAGCAGTCTTTTAAACGGGAAAGAGGGGTCGGTATCCCCCTCTACCATTTTATGCCTTGCATTTGGTCATTTCCCTTATTATTTTTTCATATGAATCTTGTATGTTACTTTAGGAGAGTGTGCTGCTTTACGCCAACTTCTGGAGAATAATTGGATAACTGTGGAATTAGTTTTAATTTTATATGTTTACTATGCTATATATATATATATATATATATATATATATATATATACACAGGGTGTCCCAAAAACATTGACCTCGGCTTTTATTCCTTAAATATTGATCTTAGACATATATAATAAATTTCAAAGTTGCCTAAAAAAAGATACAGAATTTTATGAAATCGATAAAAATTGTCAGGGGATTAAATTTGAAGAAATACAAAATTTAAATTTTTATATGGCCCCCGTAGAAAAACATTTCCAATGAGTAAAAGGTGCCCTATACACTAATAAGGTGAAGCACAAAATTTTAGCATTTTATCATAAAAAGTCCCAGAGATATGTTTAAACAAAGTTGGTGAGGGATTAACTACAAAGTAAAATGTAACAGCAAGAGTGCAAATGAAGCAACACAGAAATGCATCATAGGCAAATAATATCTGCCTCTTATCTTTAATGGATCTTTGGCATAGATGGAAAACATTTTGAACGAGTTTTGTAATCTTTGTGTAAAGTTATAATTTCTACTCAGTGTAGATACTTTCGTACCAATAAATAGAAAAATTATTATTTATTTATGTAATCATTGTTTTCTTTTGTAATTTGTGTATGGCCACTGAAATGCAATCTGCAGACATGATTTTTCTCCTCAGAGAACCCATGTCGATGCATCAAAAAGTGGTTTAAGTCAGCATTTTTGTCTTTTCATATTTCCTTGACCTTATAGCATAAAATACTGAAATTTTGTACTTATTAGTATATGGGGCACATTTTACTCATTGGAAATGTTTTTGTATGGGAGCAGTATAAAATTTAAAATTTCTTAAAATTTAATTCTTTTGAAAATTTTAATCGATTTCATAAAATTCTGTACCTTTTTTTACGCAACTTTGTAATTTATTATATATGTCTAAGATCAATATTTAAGGAATAAAAGCCGAGGTCAATGTTTTTGGGACACCCTGTATATATTACATATATATATATATATACGTGAATAGTAAGAATCTAATATATAGTGTTTATATATGATATATTTAAAATTTCTTAAACATTTCAGTGGAAAACAAAATTATACAATTTATAATATAATTATATCACGAAAAAATAAAATTAAGAAGCAAATTTGGCAATATATGATGAAACAAATAATCGTAATCATTGATCAAGATGTTCATCACTAAAAAAATTTATCTGTGATTTCAAAACATTCATATAAGAAAATACGGATAAGTTCGTATGACCAGTGAAGTGTTTCTTTCAAGCATACCTCCAGCCCCCCCCCCCCCCCCCCCCTCGGCCAAAAAGTCCCAAAAGAAACACTATGTATGACACATCATGCTATAATTCAAGCAAGAAACCATAAGTGCAAAAAAAAAAAAAACATTTCAAACTGAAACTTCAGCCTCACACATCAACTAACTAATCAACACATTGTATAATCTGTTTGATTTCGCAAACTATTTCCATCACCAACTATAGCAAATCTAGAAATTGTAAAAGAGAAGAAAAAGCTGCTGAATACACTGTTTTTCATAAACATCTGGTTGAACAACCAGAAAGTGAAGCTATTGGCAATAATTTTGTTTGGTAAAGGTTGTTAAAATTTTACAAAATGTTTAAATGTTTCCAATTTTTTATATTTTATTATTTAGAAGATTTTTTTTTTAGAATTTTCGAGAAATTGATTCTAGACTGATTGTAAAATTGGTGCAGATTAAGCTGAAAATGTGGTTTTTGTAGCAGTTAATAGCAGGTAAATGTAATTGGCATAGTTTGGTGCAGGTGGATGGTCCCTGCAAGTTACTGAATCAAAAGCTTTAATGTAATCACATAGTAATCAATATATAGAGGCTACTCACTGTTCGTTTAATCTTTCTGTGGCACTCTGTAGGATGGAAGCACACTGGTTATGGTAATCATACAACGAATCGGCAAGAGAAGCCAGCTCAGAAATTTGTTCCACCTGAAAGTAGTAGCAATTCTCACATTCACTTCAGTTTTATGCAGTGTTAAAAATAGCCTTAACATCTCATAAAAAGTTAATATTAAAAACAGTTTTCTTAAATTTTGGTGATAAATCTATATTTATCAGCGGTACATTTCAGTTCAGCAAGTTTCTGCAGATTTTCAGAGCAAAATCATAAATAAATACAGTAAGACTCATTTTAAATGAGCACCTTGAAATGACAAATTTATAATGCAAACACACCAAGCTGCCCCTGAGTAAAAAAATCCCCTTTAGGCAATAGAAAAAATGTAAAAAATTCTTGTTGCTCAAAGGTAATTAAAAAAAAATGCCTCAAATGAAAAATTTTAGTACATCAAGCAATATGAAGATTTTGCATCACAATTGTTACACACCAATACTTCCCTGATGAATACTATAAATGTGAAACAGGTTTAAAGGTAGAAATGGAATGGTCATATGTGCAGTTTTTTACAAGCCTTCTTTGGACCAAAACAGTTACTATGGTATACTATGTATTTGAAATTTTGTTCATGTATGTAAGGTGCATGACCACTCTAACCTCAGGAGATATGGCTATTTTTATATGAAAAGGGTCGGATGTGGTTTTACTACTGCCCTCGGAAAGATGCCTTTCACAGACATTTTAATGAAAACTAAGTTTACATTGGAACAATGGGGGGTGATAACTGTGCATACAGTGTTTGCAGATATTTTCACTTTGTTTTGAAAAGTATATTAAAAATGTTTGGGGTAAAAGACCCAATTCATATCTTAGTTTGTTGATGTTCACTTTTGGCATAATTAGTATCTTAACACAATTTTTCTTTTTATAATATTTTTGGTAGCAAGTTATTCATTTTAAAATCTGCCTAAAGTTTTTTCAAATATTTGTTTTCTCAAGTTAACAGGTGCGTCATGCTAATGAATTGAATGTATGTAGCTGATTTGTGTTCATATATACAAATTTAATGCCCTTTACACCCATTCCATAGATGAAACCATCACTTTCCCACAAACTATACTACCATCATTATCAGAGGAATTATTTATGTCTTCCATAATAAATAATGCTATGAAAATTAAATATTTTTGTGTTTTAAACAAGTAAATTGCCCCCCCCCAAAATATTCTATCTATTTACTTTAGTCTATTACCTATTAGTTTTTACTTAAATTTTTACATAATATATACAAATATAAAATTTTACAGTTGTACAGGAATTTGTTCTTGATCAGACATTAAACTGATGGATATCATTATAAGTTTTTAAAATGCATTTAGGAGGTCATAAAACATGCCTCTCTATCAAAATCTCTATTATTTTAAGGAAAAAATACGTTTTCTATGAGAAAGTCTGAGAAAATAAAAATATCTGACAGTCTGCGAAAGTCTAAATGAAAAGTAAGGAAAAATGGTTTCACTTCTATGCAATGAAATTTACATGCCTGTCTTCCAAGGAAATGTTAACTAAATGAATATTTACAATATTGTTAAGACGAAGCCTCTAGGTTCACCACTGTATTCTCAGGATACAAGAATATGTTTGAAGATCTGGATAACTTAAACTTTATTCACAGTGAAGTAAGCATAAACCGGAACAGCATACAGTACAACATAACTTTTAAGCTATCCAGTAAAAGCCACAGAACAACAATCAGATACAATAAAACAGGAATTAAATGTTCAACAAATTCACAAATAAAGAAATTATTGTTTTCTCACAACGCTGACATGTTCACAATTTTGGGCATTTCTCTTTAGCTTAACATTGCTCTTTGAACATTGGGTATCCTTATATACCAGGATCCAGAAAAATCTAGATATATGGTATAATTATTAACTTCTGATATTCTTTTTCAAACTTTTAAAAATTCATACATGGTAATATTTCACCAAATTTCTTGATAAGGTTAAGTCACCAAGACCTTGCCATAACGTAAATGCTATGTTCCAGCTATGAGGCTTTTAAGACAAGGAAAGAAATATAAGGTACGTGTAACAATATATATGGGTCATTTTCTTGATAAGGTTAAGTCACCAAGACTTTGCCATAATGTAAATACTGTGTTCCAGCTATGAGGCTTTTAAGACTGGGAAAGAAATTTAAGGTACTTGTAACAATATATATGTTTGAAAAGTAAAAATAACAGTATTGCACATACATCATTTTCTAAAAGATTAAACATTCCCATAGATGCTAAATTGAAAGACTCTTCAAATTTATCCTCCGCCAGTCGAATTTCTTCCTCGGTCAGGTGGCCTCCTTAAAGAAAAATATCAATTGCATACTTAAAATAATTAAATATTTTACTTGAAAATCATTTATATGCTTTTAAATAGAAAAAGAAATAAAATTATTAAAATGCAGAAAGAAATTTATCTCTAAAAATTATTTTAAATTGCAATTATAAAATTTAAAAAAAAACTTTTTACCAGCAACTAATAATGTCAGAGTAAGTAAGCAGCTGACGTTTTGATTATTAGGAATGTTATTAAAGTGTAGTTTTTGAGAGGTAACATTTTGAGTAAGATCCGTTAGTGGCATCATCATAATTTTAAACATACCCGGATTTAAAATGCACAATATGTGCAAGCATAAAAAATAATAAAATTTCCTTTTATATGGAAGTGTAACACAGAATTGGAAATATTATTACTAAGACTACTTTATACTAAGACATAGGCCTATTTTAAGCAGATTGTGGCTTGATATCCATGTGTTGATTTGCTTGCTTATAATGATCAGTGGAGTTATCCATTTAAGATTGCAGCGATTTTATGACTATATCATTCTGTGCATGAGATGTCTGATTTTGTTAATATGGTACTTCATTCAATTGTTCTGAGACAAAAGTGCAAAATGCTTTTCTGTTAGCATTTACAAGGAGTTTGTTGACTACTGAATTTGCAGTTCGTATTTTCTCATAAAAATGTTAAATAAAATATTTCATTATTTTCACCACCATTTCATCAAGTTTTTTAGAATGTTTAACTACTGAATTGTCCTGAGATAAAAGTGTGGATTTTTTTTTTTTTTTTTTTTTTTTTTTTTTTTTTTGTAAAAATAGTACAGAAAATGGTTTAATAACTTCCCCCACCATTTTATCAAATTTTGAGGAAAGTAGCATAAAAAT